>CM051031.1:16173210-16773210 GCA_027627225.1 Congeria kusceri | reverse complement strand
CCCTATTGTGGTATATAGGAACTTGCTCACTAACCCCTGTTGTGGTATATAGGAACTTGCTCACTAACCCCTGTTGTGGTATATAGAAACTTGCTCACTACTTTGATGTATGAGGTCAAGCTCATACTTTGCGGGTGATTCTTCGACTTGCCCCAATACATGGTCAATCATCATGCAGTCTTGAACAGCAGCATTTCAGTATTTTTTTCTGTCAGTGTTGCGTCTGAGAGGAAGAAATTTAATATATTGCAGTAACGTCCTTATACGAATGGATGAACATACATATTGTTGAGACGTTAACGCAATCAACAAAATGTGTGAGAGATATTTAGACATTCAACGGCAAACAGACTGGAAATGATTGACAAACACTACACAAAACGAACGAACCATTTCATGACAAAACATATCGACTGCACAGAATTTCTCAAAATTTCGAAGTATATGGATAACAACGATGTTGCCTAACGCCGTTCTGGTTGTTTACAATATATGCCTTGTTGGTTTCGTTAACGCGGGCTGCTCTTTTAAGTGCCAGCTCTGCACATTTCATTTTCAGCTCTTTCAATAACTTTTTGTCATTTAAATTGATTTGATATATCGCAAACAGTTTTCTTTTTAATGATAACGGCCGTTATTTAAACTTTTTCTTGTAATTTCATTCATTGTAAAGTTCTTCTCCGAGGGTTTTTTCATTTTTGATCCGATAAGACATCAATGACATGTTTATTAAACAGAAAAGAAACAATTTCATTAACAAATACAATGAAAAGGATGCTCTAAAAAGCTAGTCTAAATTATTATTTATTTGCAATTACAATGCAATTATGAAGAATGAGTTATTTCAATTCACGACACGTTTAATTGTGTTTTATCTGTTATGCATTGATAGAGACAATAATTCACCTACACATTTTGGTTTAGTTTCTGTCTTACCACGCAATGGATTTTGCGTGCTACCATGTCTGTGAACTGGAACAAATGTAACTTCAAAAAAAGGAACCTTTTGCAATATCCGAGTGTTTCATTCTTCGAAATGACACATGAAAACATGCTTCAATGATAGTTGATGCAGACTGATCAAACTTCGTAACCGGTTCTTGTTGATCTAAAATACTATTTCAAATAAAACATTAAACTTTTCCATGGACATATTTTGCACCACATTTTGCACCACATTAAGCATAGTCATGCTTAAAAGAATTAGGTATACGCAATTTATCTGGACTATTAGCATGTTATAAAGTGTCTGAAATGAGATCAACAATTATCATTATATATGCATTACATAATTTTAAGGAATCTTGCAGTGCAACTACGTGTACATTGGGACATTCATTTTTATTCAGTTATTTACTATCGAAGAGCATAGTCATGCTAATTCAGTGAGCCTACCCTTGTATTTGTATTTGTACACGTATTAATTTGTTAGAGTAGTGTAAGCATACGTGGCATTACGTTTCCCTGCCTATACAATGCATTTTATATGCTTATATACAACTTCAAAAAGATGTTACCTTTACAGTCTCAATACAAAAATACTTTACACTGTTTCTTATCAAAGCGTTTAAACACATTTGCCCACTCTATTGCAAGTCATACGTCTTTCAAAATAACTTTGTAATTAAAGTTTGAAAAAAAAACGTATTAATGATTGATCTGTAAGATTTAAGTTGTTATTAAGAAAGATAAACTTGAAAGGTTCGTAAAACTTGAGCGGAAATTATAAAGAAATAAACATAAATAACATTGATTAGGTCGTGATTTCACGATCTTGAATATTCGCAAGCGTTTTTCTTTTAAACTCTAGCGCAGTTATGTCGATAAAATATTTAAAAGTGTCTACTTTAAGTTATAAATATGGAAAAAACAATGAATTGATTTTGATAAAAGTATATAAAAGCAAATGGAAATCAAGCAGCGACATGCATCTAACTACTGATTATGGCCAATGAGGAACTCTTTGATATTTGCTACATACAAACATCGTATAAAAGACAACGCTAGCCCGATATAGAGAAATTCAAGTGTCTTTATATCTTCTTTCATGACAAAGTTCCTATCCGATTTCTGCTCCAAAGCACTCATTATACGACATTATCCGCTTTTCGGATCGTTTTTATAGTTGACGTTCAATACTGAAACAAGCATTTGGTTAATGTGTATAAGCAACATTTGCTCAAATGAAATGGAAGTGATTCTGCTGCAAATAAAATAGATGAATGAAGAACGATTTTACTAATCTATGAGAATAGGTATAATTTCTAGTAATCTTCATTTCGCTTTTACGCAGAAGTTCCAACATTTTTTAAAGAACCAATACTGCAATAACTGCAGAATATACAACGGAAAAAATATACTTACACAGTCCCTAATTGCAAGATACAAATAAGGACCCAAATGTTTTTTAAAATCTGTTTTAGTTTTTGCTTGCAGTTCTGTATATCACTTTTGTATACTTAAGACCTAACTAAATTATAAGTCAACAAGTGCTGTTTGGATGTACAAGCAAAACTTGTTTGCAAACAAATCAAACACGTAAATTATAGAACGTATTGTTCATTCTAAACCTTCGCAAGTGCATACTCTGGTTTATACATTTTAATACATTCTTATTATTTCTTTTGCATTAATATATTTTACTGTGTTTTGAGTATTATAATGCGCATTTTGAATATTAACTTAATGTACGCTTATTTAACACTATCGTCCCATAAACCCATTTGCACTTGATCGTATTAGTTGAAACTTGCAAAGATGTTCATGTCATACATTCTGTTACCCGGAATTTGTTAATGATCTTAATTTCCTACAATGTTGATTTTTCATTAACAACACTTTCATATCAATTAAACTAAATGTGCGAAAAGGGTATTGAAACATATAAGGATATATAGAGGATATTTGTTTGTTTTCGGTGTGATAACGCGTGATATCGTCACCGGAAAGGGAGACAATATACATATTTTCACTCGAGCAAACGCTCGTGAAAATATTAATTGTCTCCCTTGCCGGTGACGATATTACGCGTTATCACACCGAAAACAAACACATTTTCTTTTTATTTAAATGCTATTTGAATATTCTTTATGTTTGATTTTTATTTAGGGGATTTTCAACACGATATTTACAATATTACGCCCGCACTATTTTCTCTATAATGCGTAGTAATCGGGATTAGTAATAAACATTCCAGCGCTATCTTGGATTATGATCAAATGTGCCGTGGATTATATCTAGTTAAGCATCTTAAATCGCAATTTTTTTTTGACTCTAGGCATTATCATGGCAGCGTGTTTACAGTACGACACGACAGTCTTCTATGCTACACAGTATATTCATAGACAACGCAGAATCTGTGTTTCTAAATTTATTTAAGTTTAAATATAATTGGATACACGTAGTCGTTGAATAATGGTTAGGTTTTAAATCAAGAAGTTAACACACACTGCTAGCTTTAAATATATTTATGATACAATTACATATTGAAAGTGAAAGTGCGTTCAGTTCTCCGAATTCAGTTTTCTAAACATACCGTATGCATAGGTGTTAGAATGTGAACAATAGTTAACACAGTCACGACATTCAAACGCACATGTGTTTTTGTAAGCAATTTAAGCTGATTAAACTCGTAGATGCGCGTTAAAATGTAAAACAAGAAAAGATGTACTGTTAGGAGTGTTCTGAAATTGAATACTTATACGTATAAAGTGTTTTCTATATTAATTATTCGGACTTAACAACACAATTGGATTAAAAGCCGGTCAAGACTTTGAAGAAAACTAGATGGCGGAGAATTAAACGCTGAACACTACTTACAAGAACACACATTGGATACTTAAATACTTAAGAGTGGTTACTGGATATAAAAACTAAATACACACACTATGTAACTATGTAATTATGTGCTTAATGAACACAAGTTATTACTTAAGGGTACACTGGATTCTTGTTATATTTTGGAATTGGAGAACGGGCAATACAACAATTATGTAAACAAAGGGAGACTACTGTTCATAGCAACAGTAAACAACAAGTGCAAGTGTAATATGCTGGGATGAATAAAGTGCAAAGGATAAAATAAATACTTTGGATGCTAAAGTTAAATTTGGACCAAGATGACGAGCTCCAATGCTTTGTGGCTAAAACTTGTACCCGCAAGGAATTGTCTGTTCTAGTCTCCTTGGCTCAATACGACTGAGGAAAATCCAAGAGAAAATAAGAGGAAAGACACTTCAATATATCGGAGAGGTATTCTTTACATTTGGGGTTATTCATCTTCAATACTTTTCTCTTTTGGTAATTATGTATGATAAATGGTGACAGCACCTACAATTAAATATTGTTCAAATAAAAAAAAAAAAAAAAAAAAGTAGTCCATCGCTGTGAGTGATATAAGGATATATCTCACTGATATTTTTCTATATTTCACTACTTAGCATTCAATAAAAGTTATTACACTATTCAGCATATATAGGTCTTGATTAAAATCATAAAATGCATTTGGTGAGACGGAGAACTTGACTGTATTACCATATAATCAGTGCAAACAAGACACATTGAGAAGTAGCAAGAACGACAGAACGTCCAAGTTTATTGGGCGAGGCAAATTAGAATCCGCACTGTTAGCCGCAACATGTATATTTCTATATTAATATAATATGATTTACACTGTTATTGACAGAACAAAGTAAATCAACGTCGTCTGAGCTCTTCTATCATTCACTCCCTCACATGTCTCTGAAATAGGTATGTTCACAGAGGATAGGAAACAAACATTGGCTGGTTTGTTTAATATCTCTTTTGCTTTTAAATATGAAAAACATGGATTTTGCAACACCCTGTAATTAATTCATATCTTTTACCGACCATCTGAGTAAAGAATTTCAAATAGAAGCATTGTGTTTGTAAAAAGGAAACTCATCGCGTTATTTTACAAAGCATTGTTATGATCTTGTAGGCAATACTATATTTTGCTCACAATGTAAGTATCCCTATTGCAGTCAATAGTCATTGCGCACCAATGATTGTACTTATGACCTGTTTTGCAAGTAAAACTAATATAACGAGATATATTTATTATCATTATTATACATAGTTTGAACACAGATAAGTAAATCCAAACACTTTTATTTACGAATGACAGATATCATTTACCAAGAAAAAATAGACATTAATCATTTATAATAGATAAAACGTTATTATAAAGATATTATATAATCGAAATTTAAATATAATTATATATTGTTTATTGATTATGTGTTTATGCTTTAATTGAATATACTATTTTCTCTCGTTGAAAACACACACAGTTCGAGTTTGAACCCGTTAATGTTTTAAATGTTAAATATATAACATATTGCATATTTAATAGTATGAAGTATTGACGCATTGCCTTCAGTTTATTGTCCAAACTATTCAAGAGAAACCAAATTTTTTCGCACACATACGCGCACACACGTACGCAAACACGCACACACCTAGAGACAAAGCAATATTTGACTAGCACGTGTTATTCTCAAGAGCTTCTGGCATCATTTTAACTCTTTTACTTCTTCGCTGTCACTTCGCTTCATAGGTTATCTCTATGTTTTTAAACACATCTAAGAATTCAAGACGGCAATAATATCAGTTGGCTGAGAGAGCAACAATACCATTTGTTGGGCAAATGCGGAACGAAATACTTTCTGTCAAGAAAGACGGATGATAAAAACTTCTTTTCCTGCAAAGTTTTAGACGACAAGAACTAATAGTGTTAATTATGCAGTTGTATTGTCTAATGGGTTTAATCATGATCATTAACACAACATGAAATGTGTAATTAAGATGTTGTATTGTCTAATGTGTTTAATCATGATCATTAACACAACATGAAATGTGTAATTAAGCAGTTGTATTGTCTAATGGGTTTAATCATGATCATTAACACAACGTGAAATGTGTAATTAAGATGTTGTATTGTCTAATGGGTTTAATCATGATCATTAACACAACATGAAATGTGTAATTAGGATGTTGTATTGTCTAATGGGTTTAATCATGATCATTAACACAACATTAAATGTGTAATTAAAATGTTGTATTTTCTAATGGGTTTAATGTGTAATTAAAATGTTGTGTTGTCTAATGGGTTTGATGTGTGATTAAGATGTTGTATTGTCTAATGGGTTGAATGTATTATTAAGATGTTGTATTGTCTAATGGGTTTAATCATGATCAAGCTTAATGTAAAGGGTTTAGAAAACGTTCCTGACACGTAATTGATATGCATTTAATTAGTATAATAAATATTGAAAACTAATCTTAAATACAACACATGTGCAAATTTATGTTGACAACTACGTTTGCGTGGAGGCTTCTTCTTACGTATTGATTGATGGCTCATTTTAGGCCATTCATGGTCGTTGTAGAAGGGATTTAAAACAATTTATACCCATTCAAGCTGCTTAAACATACGGTGGCTAAATAAATTAGGAATTTAGCTGTGATACTTGCTTAGGGTTGTTTTTTATTTGGAATCCTGATGACACAATTAGGCCGACTTGGAAAGGTTTTAATATATCGGTCAAACAGACATATATGTAGTAACAATCATACAGTTACGTGTATATGGCGAGGATTGCACTGTTGTTATTGCCAACTCATTGGTGCTCTTGATAACCAAAATCATGATATATTTACAAATGGACGTTGCAGGAACAACACAATTCTTTTATTTTAATAATAAAACTGGTCCAATTGAGCCGACAAATTTACAAAAAGGAGACAATCAGTGGTATCTACACAATTAATTGTTCTTTACAAACTTGACTTACTTGGGCCACATATTTTTGTATTAAATTTCTTTTGAACGAATATATTCTTAATATGAAAGGTTAATGAAAACCACACAATGACAGGTCAATCATTTGATTGATGGTTTGATGTTATAAGCTTCAGCCCCCGACAGTTACTCTCATTTGTCAGCCTTAATAACCCACTAATATTCGGCTCATTCGTTACAGGTATAGAGCTGTACTCGTACTGGTTTACGTATGATTTTTTAAGATCGTGCTAAGTAAACTACATTTGTTTCACATGGTGCCATGTTAAACTTTTGTTTTGTTCCTAAGTGGTTGACATATGGGGCACAGGCGCCACGTGTTAAAAGGTAACGTCTTAAGAATTGCGTTTTATTTGGTAATGGATTTGTTACCAGCATACCAATATAAAAAGTATCTCGCGTTACACAAACGTGTGCATGTCTTATTGATAGGTTTTGGTACTCTTCCATGACGCTTTCTCGGTTCTGGTGCTTAAGGTTTTGTAAAAATGTATGGCATAATATCTCGCGATTTGTTGCATATATATTCAAAGTGTTATCTGTATTTTTATTTACTCATTTATCTTTTTACAGACGGTATGGAATCACTATAATGGGAAGTATGCGAGGTTGCGTTCACTTTGCAGTATCAACCTCAAGAATATTGCGTAACTCAACACAAATACAATATATCGTCAAGAGATTGAAAGTGTATTGGAGAGGATATGATATTCATTTCGCATTGTCGCCATTCTATAATGTGACACATACGCATCTCCTTATCTCCTGACACAATTAACGAGTTGCTCTTTGAAGCTGGAGTTCATAGTAAAAGGGCAATGAAATTTTCCCACAATGATCATCCAATTTGTATTTCTGGCTATCGAATATGTGATTAAAGTATAAGTACGGTACAGCCGGAGAAATCAAGACGAATCAAATGTGAATGAGTGTATATTTGAACATAAATAGCCGCGTAAAGTACACTCGTTTACTTAGAGAATGTGGTCTAAAGAGTGTCGTGAATACGTTCTAAACAGCTGATTCGGCTTGAGTATGTCAAGCTGCCCGTCAATAAGATGCTTAATTCCAAGTCAACGAACTTTCGTATGTCAAATCTTCGTTTGGGGAATTATAAAACGGTCTATAATAGTCGAATTAAGTTGGATTTTAGGTTCCCTACTGAACGTCTAGATGAGGTCAAATCGATAAATAAAATATTCCAGACGGAAATGCAAATTATATCTTTTGCTATGCGATATAATGTTAAAGGGACTTGTTTACAGATTTTTGTAAATATGCCATTTAACGCCATGCCTTGACAAATTACTTTTTCTGAACTACATAGCTTAAGTACTTTAACAAGAAAAGTATCAAAATATTTTGTTCGAACTCCAGTCATACGGATCAAAAGTCTAACGCCCTAACCTCACGACCATCGTTATTTATATAGCTGTCAGCGTATTTTTAACTTAAGTGAGTCACGTGTTTTCAACAATTTCATCGAAAACAACATACACTCTCCAAATTATTCCTTTCATTTATCATTTCGCGTTAAAAACGCTTTATAATAATATCCATTTCAAACTGATAATTAGTTATTAACGAAACGGTATGTACAGTATGTTTCCATGTCAGTAGTATTATTTCGTACCTTTATATACAGTATTCTTTTATTTTTGGAATCTGTGACACAAACTATGGATAGGTTCAATACGTCAATCTGTGAACACTTCCCTTTAAGTCTTAAATAGTGGTTATTTCTGTATATAAACACATGAATGTTTATAATTGAAATTAAATGAACATATAAACCATGACATGCAACATATAATGTATATATGTTAGATATTATACGTGTAATGCCTTTAAAACAACTGATTTCTCCTTTTGTTTCTTTTAAGCGGAGTTTAGTAGAAATAGTCCGTTTTAATTAAGTACATCTTAAAGCCATGAAGGAGAAAAAACTGTTTCTTAAAATCTTTTTTTTTTTTTTTTTAAACTCAGATAGATATTTCATTGAAATTTGGGAACAGTCGAATTGTTTTCCTGAAGTAGTGGGGGCAACTTTAAAACTGTTGCCCCGAAGCCGTTATGCCGAGGTTCAAAATGTTGCCCTCGATACTAAAGGAAACAATTTGACTGTTCCAAAATGACAATTAAATATCTGTTTTATTAATACTTCTAATACTAAGTAGAAACAACAACATTTAATTGATTTTTTTTCCCCATGATAATAATGATTGCTGTAACTCACAAGTACAAAATAGAACAATCATTATCCTGGGTCCTAGCTGCTTGTAACAGTAGCAGTCAGAGTTACTATAAAGTTACATTGCGCAACATTCTGCGCAGTTTTCTCTCCTTTGAATAATGATGAGGGCAACATAACGAACCAAATTCATGAAACATCACAAAATCTTGCCTGTTGGGAGGAGCTTGTTTCAGCAAAGTGGTAAACAGTTTAAAACGCTTGATTATTATTTATATGGTAAAGTAGGTAATAATGTCAGATAAGAAACGCCACTTTTATTCAAAGTCACCTGCATCGCCCAGTGTACATGCTATGTGGTTTTGAAGATAAGGAAAGTATAGTTTATCAATAACTTTATTTTTGAAAATGCATACATTTACATTTTTATTACCGATTACTTGATCTTTGTTTTTGTTATACTTGTCTATGAATAACGAAACTTAAGTTACAACCATACAGCTTAAGTACAACCATACAGCAGCATTTCAGTAAAATCCATTCTGTCTTGTTTCCTATGTCTGAGGAATGGAAATATAGTATAACGTTGTTTTTTTTAAACACAATCAATATTGCTTTAGCCATTTTTCGAAATCAACAACACTTGTGAGAGCTGTTTGGACAGTTTACGACAAACTGACTGGAAATGATTGACAAAGCACAACCCAAAACAAACGAACCGTCCCAAGACTGCGCAGAATGTCCGTATTTCTCAAAATGTTGTAGTTTATGCATTACATTGTATGAATTCGAGCAACACATTGTGAAGAGTATACCTAGTATTAATTTAGAACGTGATTAATTTTAACTTTGAAAACAACAACAACAACAATAACTGACTATAGAAACTAACATGATATTGACTAAATAACTGTCAATATGACCATGAAAAGTATATCGTTTTCTAAATGCTATTTTATGAATGAATTTTACAGGAATAGATGTGTGACAGTGAAGTTCGTATACTGTAGTCAGATTGCCGTTAAAGTGTACTTTTAAGTATAACGATTACAATGCATAGAACACAAATGTTGACTTTTAAAGAAAGCGAAAACACACACAAAAGCAACAAGAATAATATGAATCATTCTCGGTAATATGAATTTTAAAAACAAATAAAGAGCAATTAATCCGTCAAGAAAATTCTTTTAGGACAGAAATCTGCAATAAATTGGTCTCAATGATAATTTGAGTAGTCTCTGTGCATTAATATGGTGTGCTAGTATTGCCGCAAACAAGACAATGTTTTTGTCCTCCAAAACTAGCTATCATGCACAGTGATGATTTATATTTTGACTGATAGTCCAGTTTAAGGTATCAAATCACGAACAACTCAATTATTTGAAGTCGTCCGTTGTAAACATTGTTCTGATTCATCTATTTGATACAGTCGCTTTTAGTAGAAGCGGAAATACTTTTCTTCAGAACATTTCGCAAGTACATTAATAGGCATCAACTAATTTGAATCACAATGCTAATTCCTGAACGTGAACTGTCTAAACGATACAAAAAGCAGTTAATTCTTACAGTTAGTTCTTTGGAGCGGACATCTGATAGGAACGTTGTCATGAAACAAGAAATAAAGAAACGTAAATGTCTGTAGTTTCTTACATCGGCCGTGCGTTATAAGGCGGACTTATCTTTTATTCAAATCCTGTATTTAGGGCAATCCATCTTGTACAATACAGTAACGCAATATGAATCTCAGTTTGCAGCCTTCTTAATGACCATAAACAGTAGACAGGGTGTGTTAGGAGCCTGTTAATGCTGGAGATTCATTTGCTTCGTTTATATTTGTATATCAAAAGTAAAACATTTTACAAACATGTATGCACCTCTTTTAAAAAGAAGGTTTACAAATATTAGCATATCAATAATGTCGTTTCATGTGTATGCCGTTTATGTAAATATTCTGAACATGGAATAATGAGAATCTGCTTGAAAAATATTAATTTATAATATAAAGTAGATTACGACTAAACTTTCGTTGCAAACAGTGAATGGAAACGGAAATCATAGCTTTACTACTCACTCACTACTGAGTATCATTAATTTCCGATCTAGTTATACGAACGTCTCCGGGTTACATCGACCTTAACATTTTACTACTCTTAGTTCAGTACGTGTTTTTTGTTTTTAGAAAAAAAAGGCCAACACAACTGTGGCCAACATATGAATTACAAGGGAAATATGGTGGTCATAATTGAAATGCTTTGATTACAAACATGGTTATTTCGCACACAAACTCTGTTTTATTGAAGCCGAGAAGTGATTACTTTTTAAGTATCTTGATGAAATAAATAGTCAGGGGAAAACATAGTGCCATGGATGGTAACACTAGAGCTCCGCGAGTAAGATGTGTCGCCCGACGGGGCATAACTCAAGAACGATAAGAGCAATTATGCCGAAAACCGAACTTAACCTTCCATCAATGGATACTAACTATTCCCTAAAGGTTCATAATGATTGCACCAAAACATCTCCAGTATTGTCTGCACAAGCCTTATTTGACCTATGTTTTATAAGTACGAAAAGAGCAATTATGCTAAAAACAGAACTTGACCTTCCTTTTATGCCTACTAACACTTCCTTTAACTTTTAAAATGATTGCACAAAAAGTTATTGTCTGCACAAGAACCATTTGAACTATTTTTCAAGGGGCATAACTCGGGTACGATAAGAGCACTAATGCAAAAAACCGAACTTAACCTTCCTTTTATGCCTACTAGCACTTTCCTAAAGTTTCATAATCATTGCACAAACACTTATTATTGTTAACAGTTATTGTCTGCACAAGACTTATTTGAAGTATTTTTTAAACTCATAACTCAAGTACGATAAGAGCAATTACGCCGAAAATCTAACTTAACCTTCCTTTTATGCCTTCTAACAATTATCTAAAGTCTCAAACTGATTGCACAAAAACATTTCAACTTATTGTATGCACAAGCATTATTTGAACTTTTTTTAAAGGGGCATAACTGAGTACCATAATAGCAAATATGCCGAATTATGCCGAAAATCGAAATTAACCTTCCATTTATGCCTACTTATCCTTCCTTACCCTTCCCTTCGATGTACAGTGATGTTGAATAAATATAATAAAACTAAACTCGTGTTTTTTTCTGATTTTTATACAAACTGACCAACATCATTTAACATCAGGGCGGCCCTACTGTTTTAATGATGTGCTCCTCCACATGTTATTAAAACGCGTAAGTTAATAAAATATGGACTGGATTTTTGCATATTTTTGTTTGTATTTAGTATCCTTATTATTATCATTATAATTAGTATTAATATTCGTATGCAAACTTTCAATGATAAATGAAACTGTGTATACAAATTTTCTTTTAACATTACGTACAACTAAACATTTTATTCACAAATATTTTACATCATAATTACAACGATTTAACATCAGAAAATATGTTAAGTGTAATTTAAATATAGATATATGATTGTTAAATATATTTATAAAATATCTGATAAATGAAGACGTTCCTTCTATGATCTTTTAGTACAATATCGTAAAGAAAGTTGAGCAAAGGTTTTGTTTTATGTATTGAATATAAACAAATAATATATGTCATCAAGTTCCAGTGTATTCAATCGATTATATTAACAATTTATTTAATCAATACGAGAGCATCTAGACGGTTGGTACTGTAAACAGACCGTATTAAATGATTGACAACCTGTCTGTATGTTACACATTCCATAACACAAGTTGTCTAGAACAAATTTGCTGGTTATTCAATGTTGTTAAACGATATTTATAGCATGACATATGTAGACGATCGACACTGTAAACTGATCACATATGATTGACAACAAGTATGTATTTTATAAATTCCAAAAACAAATGATCTAGAACGTGATTGATGTTTATTCAATAGTATTTACGTTTATTAACGGACATGTTATATTCATGGGAAAATGAGTTAAGAACATCTGTAGAGAACATCAATATGTAAAATGCATAAACATACATAACTATGAGATAAAAATGTCTGCGCTTGAATATATTAAACATCTATTTGACAAGAAAAATGTTTTGTGGTAAATAATGAAATACTCTAACACCTAAAACTCATTGTCATAGGTAAAAACATAAATTGTCCAAATCACATAGGTACCGACCGAAGAAAATAAATCAAAAGTAGTCATGCATATTTGTTTTTTGTTTTTTTACGAGAGAGTTTCTTAAACCATTTCCATTCTCAGCCTATGTGATTGTTCCCTTTTGCAATCGTGAATGTTATCTCAATTATTTTAAATACACTTGTGAATTCGAGACGGCAATAAAATTAGTTGGCTGCAAAGACAATAAAAACCATTTACGAAACAAATATTCCATTTAATCATTTCTGACATGAACGGCAGATGTTTTCCTCAGTGTTTATAAAAGAGAAGAAAATGTGCTTCATTAAAACAACTTCTAGGTATGTAATTAAGATGGGTTATTGGCGCGTGAGTTTAATCATTATAAAGCTGAAACTCTTGAGATTAGTAACGTAATTCGTTTAAATGGTATAATAGTTATTGGTAAATAAGGTTAAATATAAAAGTTAAATGTATAACAAATATAATTAAAACCCTAAATGGCATTGTTGCAATGTTTTTTTTTACTGGGAATCTGTTAATTATCGATTTTATTTGCCATAGTCGCCTTATTAAAAATAGACGATATAGTAAGAAAAGTAATATATCGAATGCGACTGAGCGTTTTGAATGGAAACACTTATCATTATTATTGTTTATAAAAATGTCTGTATCTCAATTTCGCTCTCAAGATCGTATTATACGAAACAAGGCTTTGTTTTTAGGACTTTGAGGACATTTAGGTAGAAACTGTTGCTAAGAGGTCAGTTAATTTGTATTGATGAATACGTGTTCAACTTCACACGAACACTGAGATGTTATTGCGCTTGAGATATTTTGTAATGCCAAATAATTAACAACATATGTTTTATATGTATATAGAAAAATATTTAATGTACTTTTTGTATTTTTATTGCATCAATTATACTAAAACAAAAGTAGTTCGTGAAATGTTTTATTTTTAAATCTCAATAGATTGATCAAAATATGCTTTTTAAAAACACCTTTTGTTGTAAATCTTTAAATTATAGTTACCCAGAATGTCATTCGATGCGTATTAATTTTATTAGATAAGAAAGGAATTAATGATATCCCGAATCAAATTTAGAAGAGTCACCAATCAATTTAAATTATACAACATTTAGTAAGAAATGCATACACTTAAACTTTTTTTAAATGCACAAACTAAACCCATACTGATATTTGTTCGACCGACTACATCCGTACTGTACGCTGAGAAAACCCTGCAGTGCATTCCGTCAAGATCTAACTGGATTTCCTTCGATTACATAAACCTTAAAAACGGAGATTTATTGAATGTACAATTTTGTATGACACGATGCAGACAAGGGTGCAGAAGTAAGGCCAATGCCCGTTGTCAATGTAGACAATCAATTGCGTTATACAGGTCTATACGAAACCTGCATTTTTGTGGTGGATATAGTAAACATTAAACACATATTCCACAATATCACAGTGCGCTTTCAAACCTGATGTTTAACTAAAATCAAATATCCGCAATGAAACTTTGACTTGTTCGCTTAACCAAATTCAAGGAAAATAAAGGGCCGAACATGCGAGTAATTTACTATATGTTTAATAGTATGCTGACTTTTAACAGAATATTACAGGGTCGTACAACGTTTTATGTTCAATTTTTTTTTTTTTTTTTTTTTATTTATTTATTGTGTAAGTTCATTTAACTTGCGTATGTCAAGCTGACCGTTAATTAGATGCTAAATTCCCAGACAAAGATCTTTTAGTAAGTCAGATAATCGTTAGAAATTTGCTAAAACGCTTGTTATTTGTAGATTTACACATGCATTTCCTACAATGTTTGCGTCCATGTAGTAATATATATCAATGTGCTTAAATTAAACAAGAATATGATTAAAATACATATATTACGTAAATGAAAACAAAAACGTGCAGCTGGGTACATGAGAATCGTGGCTTACCGTATGAATGAATGTTCACAGGGTGGTTAACGTGTAGATGGGTTTGCGCATGTATTTTATATTTAAATTTTTCTTTCGAAAAGCCTTTTTTAAAAACAATTAATTATCTATCAAACACCTTTTTAACGGACAGTAATATTTGTCAAATAGTTCGTTTAATCACGTTCCTTCTATAGCCGGAAAGGAAGTGAAAGCGTTGTCTTTAAGTCATAAAACATTGTGATTTAAATGGTGTTAACACGAATAGTGTTAGACAAGAAATTGCCGGCACACAACTTTCATTAACGAGGTCAATCTCATGCCATCCTGGAATTTGCGGAAAAGACTTAAATAAAATGTACTCTTTGCTTACTAGTGCCGATATATGGAAAAAAAATATTGATATAGGAATGCGTCATTTTAAACAGTCTAGTAAGTAAAATTATCAAAGTATAATTTGTAAATCAAAATATTATTACACATGAACACATATATATATTTTACATGGCAATACCAACGGTCCAACAAATGGGACAGTTATTTTTCATGTTCTGTATACCAGTGTAATCAAGTATAAGTGGCTCATCAAATGTATGACTTGTCCAACAGTACAGACGATATCCTCCAACGTCCATGTAATCGTGTTTTTGGTACTCTATTATTCTTAACCTGCCGACAACTTAATACAAACATATTGTTTACTTGCTTATAACATACTTTAATATGATTTCATGTATAACATAATATTTATATATCAATTAATAATTTACTTCCGCATTTAATAATTAGAGATGAACAGTGTTTACAATAATTATAAATTAACTGTTTATGATTTTGTTATTTTTTACTTTTCAAAGTGTCCTTGACGAAATAACATTTACTAGTAACACAATTGATATTTTATTTGTTAAATAAAATGTGTTTTATACAAAGTGGCTCTCCAGCATTATTGTGTGTTCTTAATATTAGTTTTACCATATTATGACTGGTAACTGATACTGTTGAGACAATGTTCTGATCTGGTTTAATATACTTTTATATTTAATACTTTTTTATTGTTTACCATGAACAGCTTGGTTTGCTGGTAATATAGTTAAACGATATTGTAGTTTTATTGTTTCTCAAACTTCACCCATGAACTATGAATACGATTATTAAGACAACCTATTTATACAGCTCCGTTTGTTCGTATTGTCCATGTATATTTTATGTATCTCTAGTTTTCTTATGTCTGAGCAGTGGGCGTATGGTACAAGGTCCTTTGTACGAAAGGAAAACCATATTCAATATTGTGTGCCCTTTACGTAATCAACAACATTTGTGAGAGGTGTGTAGGCATCCTATCACAAACTGACTGGAAATGATTGGCAGACACTACACAAAACAAGCAACTCGGACCATAACACATAATTTTATATGCACCAATGATGTTGTTTATAAATAACATTAAGAGAATTCGACGAACACAAAAGAAGGACTAAAACGCTTCGCCAAACAGCATTTCTGTCTGTTCACATTATATGTATTATTGGTTTGGTTAACGCACTGTGGTCCTGTATGTGCCAAATCTGTGCCGTTTAATGGCAGCGCATTCAATCGCTATTTGTCATTAAAATGGTATTGAAATCTCGCAGACCATTATGAAAACGACCGTTATTTCATTGTTTTATTTCAATGTATTTTTTCACCAATGCTTATGTTCTGAACTGTATCCGATAAGACACCAACAACACGTTCTTTAATCAGCAAGCGCATACTTTTAATCGACTTGGCTTTTTTGTTAGGATTTCCGTTTTAGTCCACTTGTTTTGACACATGTGTATTTGACATACAGCTTTCAAACTTGGTATATTTATTGAACATGATGAGTTGAGTCTGTAGAACAAGAACCACAACTCTGTCGTGGATTTTGATCAAATTATTAATATTTGTGTGTGCGTGTGTGTGTGTGTGTGTGTGCGTGTGTGTGTGTGTGTGTGTGTGTGTGTGTGTGTGTGTGTGTGTGTGTGTGTGTGTGTGTGATCCGATTCTTTATTTACCTCGTCCATAGGTATGTGCAGGTCGAGGTCATCCTGCTCCATACCATACAATGTTTGATGTTAGTAGACAGGCAGTTTAAATACAATAAATGTTAGTGAATAATAATATTTGTTGAGTTGTCTTAACATCTTTATAGATTACTGATAATGTTATAGAAGAGGTAAAATAAATATGTTTATATGAATGCATGTACAACAAAGTAGCAAAAAACACTCCCTTTCATCATACATACAAACATAAATATGAAAGAAAGAAGAAAGAAAAAAAACCCACAGAGAATCATGTTTGGACGTCTGACAATATAATCTTGAAATCATTGCGAGACATACAGCAAAATGGTATCGGGTAAGTATTAGAACTATAAAACACTAGTATAATTATGATATTGGATCCACTACACTACTTCATCGTGGATTGGATTGGCAAGTAGCTGTACAATTGCCCATTTTTGCTTTTCTTTTTCTTGACATTTGCCATTGTTTTGAATGTCCCATGATAATCGTAAACTTTTACTTAGTCCTAGTATAGTGGGTGGGACCCTTTTTTTCTTACACATAAATATGTATTTTTTCAATTCTAAGATAAAAATATTTATTTCACTCATGGTTTCATTTGTACTGCCAAGTATCATAGTTTGACAACAAATTTCAGAATATTTGTGCATATTATGTGACCTTAAAAATTGAATAACATAATTGACAACAATTTGTGTAAAGTAGCAGTCCCAGAATAAATGTATAATAGTTTCTTCATGTTCTTTGCAAAAAGTACATAAATTATCCTGTGCAATATTCATTTTATACAGTAAAGATTTAGTTCCTAGGATTCTGTGCACAATTCTTGTCTGAAACCACTGGGTGTATGTATCTCTGGAAATGTTAAAAACAAGTCTATGTACTTTTTTTTTCCATTCAATGTTATTGAAAGATATATTCCATTTTGATTGGCAAGTTGGTATATCTGTGTTGGAGGTAAACGTTTTATATACAATTTTGTTTTGGTTTTGCATCAAGACTATATTATTTAAATAAAAGGATGTAAATGCACATTCTATATCTGGCTTTTTTATAACATCAAAGCCTGACATTTTTATAAAGTTCTTCACTGTTCTAATTAAGCCTTCATAAAATAGAAAATTAATTTGTATACCAATGTAAGATTCTAACAAATCCTTACTCATAAATAGTCCAGATGAGCTTACTATATCTCTAACATACCTAACACCTCTATCATACATATGTTTATTATAAATACTATTCAGACCTATTTTAAAGTTGTGGTTATAAAATAAAGGCATATTTAATATATCTTCATGCCTACTAACAACTTGTTTATTGATATATGCAATATAACCTGTAAGTACATCTTTCCAAAAACAATTATTTAATGTTTTTACTATTTTTTCAGCATAATCTTTTCCCACATTCGTCAATTTTTTAACATCAAACAATGAATAAACCAGTAGGAAACATCTTCCAGTACACAATACAATTTTTCTTAACCATGTCATTTTCATTGTTTTTTCAAAGGCATAGACATCTATCATAGAAATACCTCCATCATCATAAGATTTAATAGCAACATTATGTTTAATTTTAGCAGGCCCATTCCAGACAAAATTATGACAGATGTTATTTATCTGTTTTAGTATTATTTCTCCTGGATTAGGGAGGGTAATAAATAGGTGCGTCAACAAGGGAAGTAATAGTGATTTGATAACAGTTATCTTTCCCAGGTGTGTTAAGTGTCTTCTACTCCAAAAATTTATGACATTTTGTAGTTTTTCTATTTTACTGGAGAAATTCATGTCTATCATTGTATTCAAGTCAACATGAAATATAATTCCTAGAACTCTGAAAGTTGTCGTCCCCCAGACTAGTTTATACTTAGTTTTTATTGACTGTGTACTGTACTTTTTACAGCCAATCCATATTAGGTTTGTTTTGTCATAATTTATTTTTAATCCAGAACATGAAGCAAAGTCTTGTAACAGATCAAGAGTTGCATTTAAGGAATTTTCCGAGCCATCTAAAAAAAGAGAAGTATCATCGGCAAACTGAGAGATTTTATATTCTATATTATCAATTTCTATTCCCTTAATTGTTTTCGAATTCCGAATTTTAATTGCCAGTATTTCAGCGCAAAGAATAAAAATGTACGAACTTATCGGGTCTCCTTGTCGACAACCTCTTTCTATAGTAATAAAATCTGATAAGAATCCATTGATTTGAATTAAAATCATAGTGTTGTACAAGAAAAGGGAAATCCATTTTTTGAATGTTACTCCAAAATTTAAATATTCTAGAGTTTTTTCTATGAAATCAAACTCAAGGGTATCGAATGCCTTTTCAAAGTCAATCGTCATCAATAGTCGAGGGATATCGTTATCCTCTGTATATTTCATTATGTCATACAATAGTCTAGTATTCTCTCCAATGTACCTGCCCTTAATAAATCCTGTCTGGTCTTTAGAAATCAGAGTATCAAGGACAGTTTTAAGCCTGTTTGCAATTGAGCCAGATGCAAGTTTATAAATAACATTTAAAAGTGTTAAGGGACGTAAATTTTTTAACAGTTGTCTGGGTTTATTTTCTTTAGGTATACAAGTAAGTATTCCTTGTTTTTGAGTAATTGACATATAGCCAGAGGCAAAAGCATAATTAAGACTTCTAGTAACGAAATGGCCCAAATCTTTCCAGAAAACTTAAAAAAATTCTGCGGTGAAACCATCCGATCCAGGACTTTTGTCATTTTTCATATTTTTTAATGTGAATGCGATTTCATCCAGTTTGATGGGGCCTTCCAGTACTTGTGATTGTTCATTACTTAATTTTCCAGTTTGTATATCATTAAGGTCCTCATGTATATTATAATTCTCATTATGTACAGATTTTGTGTATAATATTTTATAGAAATGTGCCGCTTCTTTTAGAATATCATTTTGATTAAATATTTTGTTGCCTTCGTCATTTTCGATAAATGGAATAGTTTTACTAGTAGTATGTTGTGTTTCCAAATTACAGAAGTATTTGGAAGGTTTTTCACCATCATCAATCCATTTTGCCCTAGCTCTTATAAAAGAGCCTTTCATTTTTAAATTTCGAATATTTTCAAGTTCTTGTTGCAATAAATTCAGTTCTTCCATATTCTCGTTTGTAAGGTTTTTTTCTATAAATTCAACCGCTTTTAAGATATCACCCTCTCTTTCTTTATTCATTTTGGATTTGTAGCTTGAGTATGATATGGTTTTACCTCTGATTTCCATTAACAGAGTTTCTAAAAAAAGTTGGTCATTTATAGAAAATTGTATAAGATCATTTTCTAATGAATTTAAAGTATCAATATTGTAGACAGGTAGAGCATACTGCATCTTAATCTCGTCAATCTTAAGTTTTATACAATTTAGGTACTCTATATCATGGAGTAAAGAGTTATTAAATTTCCATAATCCTTTTCCATGTTCTATCTTGCCAAAATTCAATTCCAAAGTTATAGGAGAATGATCAGATCTGTAGCTTGCATGTATATTAGAATTTCTAATATGCTGAATATAGCTACTAGTGACTAAGAAAAAGTCCAATCTGGCTTGCTGGACAGTGTTGGGCTTTCGCCATGTGAAATGTTTCACATCGCCATTAATAAACCTAAAAGTGTCAATTAGACTTCTATCATTGATTACGGAAGATAACAATTCCCTAGATTTTTTATTATTATTTAGTGTTTTGTAATTGACATAATCAATGTCAACATTTAGTACAAGATTAAAATCTCCACATATCATATAAGAGTCATTTCCTATTGTATCAATTACATTGAAAATGTGACTATAAAACACAGGAGTATCTTTGTTTGGCCCATATAGTGAACACAATGTAAATCGATGTGTATCAATTGTTAAATCTAAAATCAAATAATTTCCAGTAATATCTCTTTCTATGGAATGCACCTTAGTGGGTAGTCTAGTTTTAAATAAAATACATACACCTCTTGAGTTTGAAGTGCCAAAACTAAAATAACATTCACCGTTCCATTGTGAGTAGATCTGTTTTTCCATTAAAGAAGTAAAATGACAGTCTTGTAAACAATAAATATCTGCATTTATTGTTTTTAAATAATTAAAGACATCATCCCTTTTGGCGATATCATTAAGGCCACGGCAATTGTAGGAGACAATTTTTACATTATCCATGGTCTATGTAAATGATTATCTTTTCATTTGGTATTTCATTTACATGCAAAAAGACAAGTCCGTACTTGTCACAGCTATTTGGTTGTATTACCCTGCTATACACATATATATTAAATAACAAGCAATACATTTTATCTTTGTCCAAACAAACAACAGAACAAATAAACATTGAAAAAACTACAAAAAGGATCAACCTTAATTTATAAGCACATACGCTTATTACAAAATACTCAAATGAAAAAGAAAACAATTAGACAAACAGAACAGCAACAGGTACATCATTAGTTATTGATAAAATAGACAGACATCCTTGTAGTGACATGATGGACAGACAATTATCTTGTTAGACATAATATAGTTTCAAAAAACATTCTAGTACTACACATGGTATGCTCAAATTATGTTGTATACTTTTTGCTATTTAATCATAGCGTTATATAAATCAATAGGCTATTTATATGAAAGTTGTGGAACAAAAACAATGCTACAATGTTACTGTATCTATAAATAAACACTGGCTAAACATACTATTACATAAAAGTTACAACCTTAAATATGTAGGTAATATATGTAGGTAATTTGTAATATGTTAAGATAAAAGATATTACTAATAATAAATAGACTATTTATTGTTGCATTTATGTCATGAAAGGGGTTTATTCTATTGCCAGCATACATACTAATAATAAATAGACTATTACATAAAATTTACAACCTTAAATATGTAGGTAATATATGTAGGTAATTTGTAATATGTTAAGATAAAAGATATTACAATAGAGACATTGCAAGTAGCTTTATTGTTGTTGTTGCATTTATGTCATGAAAGACATGTTCATTTCATACCGAAAATAAATCCACATGTATATATGACATATTTGTTTAGTAATAAATATTTACGTCTTCTATCCAAGAGGAGCATTTGTTGTTGTAAAATACACGGTATTAAAAGTTATGCAGCATCTTTATACTAAGCACTTACACATAGACAAGTGTACATACATTAAATAGAACTTCCTATTTATTATATATTCTAAGATGTATAATTTAATTTAAACATATTTGTTTTAAACAAATTATGTATAACAAGTTTTGTTTTATGAATTTCAATGATATGAAAATTTTCAAATTTGATTATTACAGACTAAGTTTTAGTGAGCAAAAAAGACTAGGATGCTCACCGTCTGTCTTCTTATTTCTTCCCCTTCTGGTTTTGAATTCTTCTTCACATAGTGATTTATACAGTTCACATACACTGTAAGTTAATGTTACTTGCGATGGGCACGAAATTCTTCAATAACGAGGTCAATGATATCATAGAGATCGAACTTAATACGTTCTTGTTGTTTTGTTAAGGCAAACACTGATCCATTGAAGAACCAGGTAGAGTCAATGCCCTGGTGGAGATGCAGTCGGTTAATCAGTGCGGTGTTCATTGCCGTGACATCATCTACCAGTCGGTGGCCAGAGTTTCTCATCTCTTTTCGTTTCCTCATAACTATGGTTTTGTCGTTATTGTTACGCAGTTTAATCAGGACTGGTCGTATTTGTCCTTTTTTGGTGGGGATTCTATGTATTGCTACGATCAGTTCTGGTGTGATGTTTATGTCCTGTTCTTTGAATAGTTTGATGATTTTGTCTGACAGTTCTGCTACAGTTTCACTTTGATCTTCCTTCACATTCATCACTTTAATATTGTTCTTTCTTGAGTATTGCTCATTGTGGTTTGAGCGTTTGCTGGTTTCTTCATTCATTTTTATGGTGGATTTTAACTTTTCTTCCATAATTTCTAAGGCCTTTTTTTGGTCTTGTTTAATTAAATTAAATTTGTCTAGTATTGTCTCGTTTTCAAATTCTACACATTTAATTCTATCTGTAAACTCTTAGGTTTTTTCTGAGACACTGAGTGCTACTAGTTTGTCCAATTTTGTTTCCATTTTTGCTTGCAAACTTATTTTCATTTTATTTAGAAAATCTTCATTACGTTTTTCAATTTCTGCCATAATTTTAGAAACTGTATTTGTTATGATATTTTCTACCACATCTTTTTTCAACATATGTTTTATGTCATCACTTAGATCAGTTATTGATTGTTCCAGAGTATCTAGTTGAGCCCTTATTGCACTTACATCATTCAGGCTGTCGTTGCTGACTTCGGAACTACCCCGCTTTGGCCTGTCACTAATTTTGATCAAATTATGGTCTTTTATTCGACTTCATTTTTGCTAAGGTCCACTTTTTCTGGAAAACAATTGAACCTATAGCCTAAGCACGTTGTATACATATTGAATATGATGGGATGAGTGTATAAGACAAGAACCATTACTCTGTCAGTCATGGTTTTCTGATTAAATTATGGCTATTTTTCGACTTAGAATTGTATTATATTTTTATTTGAATTTTGATTGATTTTTAGTGCTTTTTTAACCTATGGTTTATATTAAGGACTTTTCAAAGATGGTTTTGAACAACAGCCTTCACACTTCATATACGTATTACTGATAGAAAAAAAGAAAGCTTTAGTCATGATTGCAGGGTGTTAATAAGACTAACGGTAGAATCCAAACGCCGTGTTCTTGTTTTAAAATATATTCGACATTGATCAATAAAAATAACCCTGCTCAAAATACGCCATAAGAAGACCATAAACACAAATGAAATCACATTATAATTTTGTGCAACGAAACTGTTTAAATGTAACTCTAGAGATATAAATGATTTATATGGTATTAAGTTAGAAATAGACTTGGTATTAACTTATTACAATACTTAATATTGAAAGTAACATGCCAAAATATATATTTAAGTACAGTTTCCCGGCTTAGAAATGGCAGTATCCCTGCTTCAAAGCGTAAACAATATCGTCTTTTTCCCTCTGAAACTCACATGTCACATACAAAAAAATAATATATATTTAATTGTATTATCTACTTCTGTCCAACTCTATTCCGATTTCAATTCATCCGTTTTCCAAAAGTATGTTTACATTTTTAATCTTTAAAGCATCAAAGTATTGAACTATGAAACATAAAACGGTGTTATGAAAAACTATGTTACCCTAATATAAGCGTAAACTAGATCGGAAATTAAAGAAATAATATAAATTACATTTCTGAGGTCAGGATCTCACGATCTTGAAAGCTCCCAATCTACTTTTATGACAATGTTCAAAGATTTTAATTCACACATATTAATTGTATATCAGTTTGCAGTATTCAAAGTGTCCCCAGCATCGCCCAATGTACATGCTATGTCGTTACAAATGTGAGGAACGTTAGTTAAAATTTAGGTTTTGCGTACAATAACATTTTGACCAGCGATAACTTAATCTTTATTTTTGCTTTCATTGTCTTGTATGGTCAACTTAAGTCGCAACCATGCAGCAGCATTTCAGCTATTTTAATTATGTTTTTATTTTCTGTGTCAGAAGGATGGAAATATGGTATATAATGTCTTTTTTTACGACTGAATGAACTTAATCAATATTGCTTTAGCCATTATTCGAAATCAATAAAATTTGTGAGAACTGTTAAGGCAGTTTACGACAAACAGACTGGAAATGATTGACAAAGCACTTCACAAAACAAACGAACCCTCCCAAGACTGTACAGAAAGTCCGTATTTCTCAATATGAATGACATTAAATGAATTCGACAAACACAAATGAATGAGTAAAGCGGTGTGAAGAAAAGCCTTGCTAATATTTCAAATAATGTGCCGCATTGGATTGCTGAATGTAGTGTGTGCCTCGAAATATGCACAATTAAGGGCATTTTCAATCACTAATTTTATCTAAAATGGATTTGTTATCCCGCAGACACTTGCGTGAATAAACGAGTGTTATTTAACCTTTTTTTCATATATATGTCAATTCTTCGTGTAGAGATAGTTTCACAATCTTATCCAAGAAAAAGATACCATAAGACAGAAAAGACACATTGAATTATTCAGGAACAGTAAAACCATTATTTAAAATGCATTGTCTGAACTTGTTGGAATTTGCAATAACAATGCAATGACATTTTTTCAAGAATGATGCACTATGCATGACACGTTCAGATACATGGATTAACATGTTCCTCAACAGACACAATACTGAACATGTTTTTGTATTCTAAATTGAGTGTAATACTTTGTTTGCGTGCAGCAATGTTTGTGAACTGAAAACATGTTGATTTATGAAGAAATAAAGGGTTCGCAATATCCGATTGTTGCATTCGACAAAATGACACACTGTAAAGGCTCTTCTTTCTTTTGATTCTTTTACAACTCTCCGCACTTGCTGACGAATGTTTCAGGACCACCCTCTAAGGACACTTTTCGATTTCCTAGTAATGTACCTACACATTTATGTTCCTTGCGATTATGTTAACGTTGACTGTTTAATTGAGACTGAACACTCACAGCCAACATAAGATTACGTAGCTTAAGTTATGAAATTAAAAAGGTTTGGTGATGATATAACAAATAATATACGGCTCCAGTTTGTTGTATTCTGCTCATTGTTGTATTCACAAATTATGTTGGACTTTGCACTTACATGACTTAAATTTAGAGCAATGATCTAAGCAATATCGTACATTTGGCATTCTGTCACCATTTCTATTTAATTACGAACTGTCTGATTCGAGAAAAAAAATTGCAAGTGTCTATCATACTATGAAAACGTGGCATGTTCTTTGCAGGTCATTGTAAACGATATTTACATGATGTGTTGTATAAGTTATTGTTGATATATTAAGCAACAGTCCAGTGAGTATACCTAGTATAAATTTAGAACATGACTTAAATCTAACTGTGAAAACAACAACAACAACCCTGTAGAAACTAATTTGATCTTGACAAAATAACTGTTAATATATTCATGAATGTATATCGTTTACTAAATGTTATTTTATGAATACATTTTACAGGAATAGATCAATGTTGTAAAGGACTCATTTGTTCATTGTGTTAATTATTGCAAGAAAACGTAAGTCATAGTCATGTTGTTGCAGTAAAGTACGTTAACTTTAAATTTAGACTGCTGATACAATAAACTTTTAAGTCCAACAAGTAAAACGTTTTATAAGGCTTTAATTGTTGACAAGACTATCATTAAAATGTTAAAATAGCAAATAAAACATGCAGCCAATATGTATATTTCCTTCAAGTTTACTGATAGTTCCAATAGTCGAACGGAATCTTAAATTTACCTTATCCCATTTCAACATTACGTTTGCTCTATCGTGTTAGCATACATGGAACTATTTTTGCACAGACTATTAATTGCATCCTGCTTAAAACGCGTACAAATGTAACAACATTCTCGGTCTCAATAAAACACAGATTTTGACATTTTTGAGAAATAATAATGTTTTTAAACAAAGCATTTACAGTATTACCACCATATTTCCCTTGTAAGTCATACGTTGGTCAAAGATGTGTTGGCCATTTTAGTATGAAAAACAAAACACTTATTGAAATATGAGACATAAAATGTTAAGGTCAATGTAACGCGGATACGTTCGTATGACTAGATCGGAAATTACAGAAATACATTAAAAAAAAAACGTTTACGAACTCAGGATTTCAACATTGTGAAAGCTCCCAAGGTATAGTAATGAAAGCAGCATCTGTCTATTTGGTAGACAGCATATAAATGAAACGAAATTATTGATATGCTTATATTTTAAACATTCTTTATAACGAAGTACATACACGTGTATATGTTCTTACAATGTTTTACTTTTCATATACTCGTACAAATATAAGACAAGCAAATGATACTCTAGGAGCAAACTGCAACTAACACTCGCTGACTATTGTTTATTGTGATTAAGCCTCTGTCACAACCGGGTTGTGGCGACCTTACGGCGAGCTTGCGTCGAGATTTTTGTCAAAACGTGCGTCGACCTTCCGGCGCCCGTTCGTGTTTTCTTGATCGCAAGGCCGCCGCAACAAACGCAACAGACATTAGCGCAAACGCTTAAAGCCTCGGTCATAACCCACTGCGGTGACCGCAGACCGCAGACCAAACACACGATTTTGAGATCGCAAGGCAAACGAATGCGTTTTGCAAGAACTTGTGGAATTCGTACGGGCATCGTGCGTCCAACTTACGGGCAACGTGCGTTCGCCGCACGTTAGTCGCGCGTTTTCAGTTTCAGCAGACCGCAGCTGTATCTGCGGATCGTGCGATTGACGTGCGTCTGTTTCACGGCGACCTAACGGTCACCGTGCGATTCTGAATTACCTTTTATGTCGACGCACGACAAACGCATAAATATCCTGCATGAATTGATGCCATTTACCACTTTTAATTTGACATGTATATCAGAAGATGCTATTGCGAAATTTTCAAATTTGTGACATGTATATCAGAATATGCTATGGCGAAATTTTCAAATTTGTTAAAAAAATGTTTCAAGTAGCAGTATGATGTAACACACGTGAAAGAAATATATAATATGGAAAATGTGTTAAAAGCATGCAAATAATCGCGGTTATTTATACGAAGCACATAGCGCCTTGCGGTCACCGTGCGATAACCGCACGTGTCTTGCGGCGAGCGTGAGTTGTCAGTTTATTTCTTGCATCGCCGTTGCGTTTATCGCAAGGAAGCCGTAAGTACTACGCAAGGAAGTCGTGCGACGACAGCAAGTGCATTTTGCGTGCTTGCGACAGGCAATTTCGGAGCAGAGAACGTACAGTGCAAGTAGGTTGATCGCAGGATGTTCGCATGGTGCCCTTAGGGTGCCCGCGCGATGGGTGATTGACGCAAGGCCGACGCATCAACTTACGCGCTTGCGCGAAGGTCTGTTGCGGTTGTTGCGGCGACATTGCGATCGAGAAAAACACGCTCGGGCGCCGTAGGTCCGACGCACGTTTATGACAAAAGTCTCAACGCAAGTTCGACTTAAGGTCGACGTAACCCGGTGGTTTGATACATATCGAGCGATCAACCTACGGGCAATCTACACTTTTGGCTTCGAAATTGCCTGCAGCAAATAAGCCCGGTGCACTTGCGGACGTCCTACGACTTTCTTGCGTTGTACGGGTACTTTGCGATAAACGCACCGGCGCCGCAATAAGGAAACTAACACGTCGAGCTCGCCGCAAGGCACGTGAGGTTATCGCACGGTGACCGCAGAGCGCTATGTGCTTCGTAATTACAACCAATGTTATTTGCATGTTTTTAACAAATTGTTCCATACTATCTCTTCATTCAAGCGTGTTACAATCATAATGCTACTTGAAGAAATAATAACGGAATAAAAGATAAATCCGCACGATCGATGTAATGATATTTAAATTTCTTTATTTCTTATTTCTGGACAACATTCCTATCACATGTCCGCTCCAAAGATCTAATTATACGAAATAACCTCTGCTTTTCGTATCGTTTAGACCTTTAACTGGATTGAGCATTTTGATTGAATTAGTTGATGCATATTAATTTACTTGTGAAATGGTCTAAAGAAAAGTAATTCCGCTTCTATTGAAAGCGACCGTATCAAACAAATGAATGAAGAAAGGTTTAAAACGGACGACTTCAGATAATACTTCTCAACGAAGAAAACAAAAGTGGTAGTTATTTATTTAGTTTTCCGGATTTTATACTTTCACTGGAATAACAGCCAAAATATAAATAATACCTGCGATTTCTGGCTAGTCTTGGATATAAAAAAAAAACATGGTATTTTTTGAAGCAATACATCATATTAATTCACATAGACTACTCTTATCAGCATTTAAACCGATTTATTGCAGATCTCTCTCCTAAAAGAAATTTCTTGACAGATTGATTGCTCTTTATTTGTTACAAATTCATATTACCGAGAATTATTCAATGATAATCGTCTTGCTTTTGTTTGTGTTTCCGCTTTCTCCAAAAATCAAAAATTCTGTTCATTGCATGCAGAATGTCTTACTGCATCATTTCTAGTAATAATTATTTCGCATAATCGCAAAATTAACCACTCGTTATGCAGTATAGTTTCATATATTGCAGCCGTGCACAGGCCGATCAAAAATTATTTGCACAATCCCCGATTGCCTGATGCAAACAATTATGAAAGAGCAGTGACGCATCACAGAAGCTGGCCAAATATTGAGGCACATAACTACATCGGTTGCAATTCTGCGTTGAAGTAAAATAATGAAGATATGATAGAAATCTTAGACAAACGATACAAAATCCTGGCAAGATCGTAACAATGGCAAACGACTGCACAATTTCAGTAGAAGTCTGTAACATATATATCAAAGTTCTATTGTGCGTCCTATTGTGTGTGAATATTAAATAGAATAGAAAGAGAAACGTTTGTCAATATAAGTGTATAGTTTGTCATGTTTAAATCTATATACCCTGTTATATACTCAAGACTACTCATTCCATAATGAAATATAATACATAGATCCTGTTTATGATTGAAAACTTTCCGTAACGTCTTAAGAATTGTGGGGTTATATATGTTTAATCTTTTCTGACATATACTTCCCATATTTGAGTACGTGCAGGGGCGGGGGCGGGGGTCAACCTTGAATGTTGAACACGTTATTATTTAACAGTATCATTTACAGACTGATTCGCTATTTATCTAATTTGATGAACGCGTAAAGCATTTATTGCTATACATTATGTTACCCAGAAAGTGTTAATGATTTCACAATGCTATAATATTGACCATTAAGAATTTTACAGATATTTTCAGTTATTGCAATTGATCACTTTTATACTTTAAACGTTAACTCAATTATTTAGTGCACACGGTAATTATACTATACAATAACTGGGCGTGATATACACATACGATAATTCCATACACCCTGAAGTCAATGACATAAACTATTACCTTAGTGAACAACAGTATTTTCGAAAATACAAATACGCACACACGTACAGTTGTTTAAAATACAGATAATAATAATAAATGGATAGTGAATTGTTGTTTTTGTGTTTGTTTATACACAATTTTCAGTGGCATTGAACATCAGTGCTGCCTACGTCTTTAATTAGTCTCTCCTCCACACATCGCTCGTAATTGAAACGCGTATGTTCACAGAGAACTCGAAGATAAATATGAACTGGATTGGTAACATCTTTTTTGAAATTAAGTATTATTTCTATGCTCATTATCAGTAGTATTAGTATTAGGCGTAAAAACGTACTTTGTTTTCACTAACCCGACAGACCATAGTTTTTTGCACCCGACCGTAAAATTGTTTTGCCGTTTCGAAAATAATGTTTGTTAACAGCATATTTTCGAACAATAACTTTTTGTCATTAAGGCAGAGTGCGTTAGTATACAATAATTGTCGCCCTTTGTTCCAACCTTGCCATGGTTTGATTTTGTCAATAAATAGCATTTTGCAAAGTTCGTCGGAGCTTTCTTTCCTTACTGGCGTTTTTCGATCATTCGGGTGCACATTTAACAATAATAAGCTTGTATTACTATGATGTGAATGTTTGCGCGTATGAATACTAGAAATAAATTGAAAATAAAGCATCAATTGTTGCAGAACCTGTGTACTCATCTGTAAGAGGTGTTGTGACCAGGATCATCAATTATGGAAACCCTTTTGAAACATGTTTTAATGATCGTTTTAGTTTAATATTAAACTGCTATTTAAATTAGATTAATCATAAATATTCAACAAATAAAACCAAGCTATGTAATCTGGCCCTTTACTCCACGTATTACGGCTTTTTCCTGAGGTGCAGGACGTTGATCTGCGATTTGTACTAAATAATGCTTGGTCTTGAAATCTTGTCAACAAGCAGGATTGTCTTATTTCATTTCATCGTGCCCCAGAAAGTTGCAATTCTGTTGCTCTGGTGAACATAAAATCATTGAGTAATTTAATTGTAATTCTGTTGAATCAATATTCTGGGCTAAGTGTGAAGTTCGGCATGCCTTTCAACCGGTTTAAACCCCGTAGGCTTTGCATTGACCGTCCCAAGGCGTGACCCCAGTTTATATAATTTTCTTATGTTTTGTGTTGTGTTGCATGTATTGTTCTGTATTGTATAGGCAATTGGTCACGTGCCTCAAATAAAGAACCTGCGGAGGGTAATAAGGATTTCTCTCCTAGTGATGTCTCTCGAGTTTAATTTTTTATATATGTATACCTTTAAATTAAATTCAACTTCAAGGCAGGAAGTTTGTGACCGTTGTGGCTCATCTGGTGCAAGTTTTGATGCGTCTTTGAAATAGCACTACATACATATACTACCAATTTGTAACTTGTGTGTTGAAATCGGGAAAATCCAATAACAATGCACGCATATGAGAAAAGGATATAGAAATGTATCATAAAAAGTAGTGTGTGAACTTACAAAAACTGTTGCATTGGTTTTCAAATTGTGTGAAACCAAAGGTCTAACTGTCTAAAATCAATTGCGTTTTTGTTTAATTATTAGTTTTAATAATGTTTAAAGATTAACCTGTAACCAATTAGTAAAAAAAGTTGTTAAAGCGTTTGCAAATCCGTGCTTGTAGAGTCGCGAAGGAAAAAAAGTTAACCAAAAAAAATGCCTACCAAACTTTTTTCCAAGACGTTAGCGAAAACAAACCACTTTTTTGGACTCGGCATGCAACCGTTCAATGATAAATGAAACTGTGTAGACCAACCTTATTTCAAAGTTAAATACAACTAAACATTTTATTTACGATTGATTTATATAATTCATAATTACAACGAAACTACTTTAACATCATACACATTTATTAATTATAAATAAAATATAAATATAGATTTGTAATTGGTAAATATAATTATTTAAGTCTTGATAAATAAATACATTCCTTCTATGAATTTTGTAGTAATATATTATAAAGAACGTTGAGCGCAGGTTTTGTTGTATATATTGAACGTGAACATATACAGACGTCATGCTTGTTCGATTCATTGTATTCTACCGATTAGATTAACAATGTATGTACTAATCAATACGAGAGCATCTAGACGATTAACACTGTCAACAGACCGTAGTAAATGCTTGGCAACCAGTCTCAGGGTGGCCACTGACTCTGCAAAAGAGGGAAAACAGGGAAAATGTGTGAAAAAAATGCCTGCAGGAAAAATTAAGGGAATTTAAAAATTAGGGAAAATTCAGGGAAAATTCAGGGAATTTGAGCTTTAGTGTTATAACAAATCCAAACGGAAGTAGTGAAATGTATAATTTAAATTATATTTCAACAATAAACCAAAACAATTATCATATTAGTTTATAATAAGAAGTTAACAATAGTAAAATGGCTAAAAATGGAAAAAAGGGGTTATATATTTATTCACGCTATCACCACTTTGCACTTATTTTACCAGTCATTTGACAATAAATGTCATGGGAAATCAAATTCCGGTCAGGAAAATATCAGGGAAATGTCAGGAAATATTATTTCAGAATTGCAGTGGCCACCCTGTATGTATGTAACAAATTCCATAAAAATATACGTATACCAGATTTGCTTGGTATTCAATGTTGTTAAATATTTATTAATATATATAGTTTGGCGTATCTAGACGATTGACTATGTAAACTAACTTAACTGTTTGACTTTTTTTTCTATAGTACTAAAATTTATTAAAGGACATGTTATATTCATTGGAAAAAAATAGTTTAGAAATATGTAGAGAACATAGATATGTAAACCGCATAAAAATAAACAACCATGAGATAAAAAAATGTCTGCGCTTGAATGTTTTGAACAAGTATTAGACAAGAAAAATGTTCTGTGTTTAATAATGAAATTTTTGAACACCTAAAACTCATAGTCATCGGTGAAAACATATTTTGTCCAAACCACAAAGGTACAGCCCCTTGATTTTACACACTAAAGAACTCGTAAACCAAAAAAAAAAAAATACAGATTTTACAGGCACATTTGTACTCAAGAGAGTTTCATAAACTCTTTCCATTCTCAGTCTTTTTTATTGTTCCCTTTTGCCATAGTGAATGATATCTCTATTCTTTCAAATTGAATTGTGAATTCAAGACGGTAATACAATCAGTCGGCTTCGAGAAACATAAATACAGTTTAAGAAAGCAAATATGCTATTAAAACTTTTCTAACATAAACGGCAAATGTTTTCTTCGATGTTTATAGAAGAGTATGAAATGTGCTTTATTAGCACAACTTCTAAGTATGTAATTAGCATAAGTTATTGGCACGTGAGTTTGATCACACTGAAGCTGAAACACGTTTGAATAGTAACGTAATTCATTTAAATGGTATAATAATTATTGGTAAATAAGGTTAAATATAACATTTAAATGTGTAACAAATATAATTAACACATTAACTGGCGTTGCTGCAATGTTGTTTTTTTTAATTGGGAATCTGTTAATTATCGATTTTATTTGCCATAGTCGCCTTGTTAAAAATACGCGATGAGTGCACTCAAAATCTTATCGTTGAATTGTAGAGGCATCCAAGGCAAAGGAACACCCGGAAAAACACGTCCAATTGTTGCAAAGTTCCATCAATATTCGGACCGGGAACTAGTACGCAAAACTGCACTAGACCGAAACCAAGAACTAAGGGTCCTTAACCAGAACGTTGGGATCCAGCAAACAAAGGCGACCCTCAGCAGCCGACGTAGCAAACAACACCTTGTCGACAGGGAACGTGCAGCCGGAAGAGCGACGAAATGGGCCGGGTCAAAGCTACTAGTCAAAGGAAACGACGGAAGTTTTCGCGAAATTATCAATTAGGACAATGCGGAGTTAAAATTTTTATCGTGGAATGTGAACGGACTTGTTCGAAAATTAAATGATATTGACTTTTTAGAATATATTAAACTATATGACATTATTATTTTAAGTGAAACATGGACTAATAAGAAGATCAAATACAACCTGGAAATTCAGCATTACGAAAGTATTCATGTTTACGGATATAAATCACATGGTGTAAAAAAAAGGTCGACAGGCCGGAGGTATTTCTATTTATTATAAAACGTATTTAAAAGAAAAAATATCTGTTGTAGATTTAAATAATTATGGCATAATTTGGTTAAAGCTAGATTCTTCATTATTTAACTTTGATAAGCATGTTTACCTATGTTGTACTTACATTCTACCGATATCATCTACTGTTTTAAAGGATAAGGATTTTGATTTTTTTGAGGAAATAGAAGGCAATATTGAAAAATACTGCAATTTAGGTTATACATATATTATAGGAGATTTAAATTCCAGGACAGGAGATTTATCTGATACCGTAGATTATAACAAATATCTAAATAATTTGGTTGAACATAATGACCCTTTTGACTGTTCGAATGACTGTTCGAATGACACAGTTTCGGGACACTTACGTCTGCCTACACGTATGAATGAATACCACGTGATTGACAGTCAAGGTCGTGTTTTGTTATCGCTTTGTAAGGCAACCAACCACATAATAGCGAACGGTCGTTTACCGGGTGACAAAACAGGCAATTATACGTTTATCTCAGCACGTGGTCAAAGCGTAACGGATTATTTATTACTACAGCAAGATACTTACGATAGAAATTTCATTCATGATTTTAAAATACTAGAATGGACAGAATTTTCCGACCATGCTGCTTTATACTTCAGCTTCTTAATGCGCAATACAAACAACAGTAATGAAGATAAAATAAACACAGAACAAACTGAAATTAAAATTGTTTTTGACGACAGTAAAATATCGGATTTTAATATACTACTGAATGAAAAAAAAGATGCTTTAGACCAAATATATAATGAAAATACATCGCACTACAATAAAATAGATATTCTTACAAATTTTTTGCAAGAACACAGCAAAACAATGTTTGGCAAAACTTTCCAAAAAATACCGAAACGTAACGTAGTATTTCATAAACCAGAATGGTTCGACGATAAATGTAAAACAGCAAAACGAACATTAAGTAACGCAAAAAAATCATTTAGTAAAGATAAAACACAGGAAAACAGACAAAATCTTGTTACCAGCAGAACCCGCTACAATAACATTCGTAGAAAGGCTAAATATCGCTATAAAGTTAGCGAGGGGAACAAAACTAAGCAAAATAGCCAAAAAACGACCCAAAAGGTTCTGGAAAACAGTTAAAAATTGTTATAAAACAGGCAATAAAAAAGTAAGTGATAACATAATTCACGACATGTTCATCCACTTTAAGGAATTGATTGGAAATAATACTGATAATAATCAAGACAATCACAACATCGAAAATATTCCACATATTATAAACGATTACCTCGATTCCCCAATCACAGAAAAAGAGATATACGATGCTGTTTTTAAGCAATATAACGGTAAATCAAGTGGACCGGATAATATATCAGCGGAAATAATCAAGACTGCATATAACATTATTAAACACCACCTATTATTTATATTAAACGATATATTTGAAAATGCTCAGTACCCAGAAAGCTGGGGAATAGGTTACATTACACCAATATGCAAAAGTGGCGATCCCAATGTTGCAAAAAATTACCGTGGAATAACTCTCAATAACATTTTGTCAAAAATATATTCTCAAGTATTACTAAACAGACTGACTAAATGGTGCGAAGAAAATAAGAAAATATCTAAATTTCAATTTGGTTATCAAAAGGGAAAAAGCACAGTTGATTGCATATTCATCCTTAATAGTATAATCAATAAGGTACTGAACTCGGGTCAGAAATTATACTGCATATTTATCGATTATGCTAAATGCTATGATAGCATAAATCGCACACTGCTGTGGCAAAAATTAATAACAGAACAAATGAGTACCAAAATGGTATCTGCTCTTAAAGCGATGTATTCTTCAGTGAAAGCAGCAGTCAAATTACAAACACGCATATCAGAATATATACATTCATACACTGGTGTCAAACAAGGAGACCCATGTTCGAGTATATTGTTCATGATGTTCGTGAATGACATCATAGATAATATAAATTCTGATATCGAAGGCATTATAACAATAAACGATATTAAAATTTTCTTATTATCATATGCTGATTATCAGGCTCTTTTTTCAACATCCCCGTCATCCCTACAGTCAATGTTGAATGATATAGAAAGCTACTGTAATCAATATAAACTCAAAATAAATACCAATAAAACCAAACGAGTCATTTTTGAAAAAAGTAATCGACCTTCTAATTACAATTTCTATCTGTATGGAGAAACACTGGAAATATCATCATCTTTCAAATACTTAGGTGTAACATTATTTAAAAATGGAAACTGGTATAAAACAGTACAGACGATATCGGAACACGGTAACAAAGCATTATACCGTCTTTTTTCTGTAATAAACCAGTATGAATTCCCAACAAAAGAAAAATTAAATCTATTTGATAAACTAGTAACACCAGTACTTCACTACTCTGCCGAAATTTGGGGCTATAATGCAGGAAAAGAGTTAGAAATTATTCACACGAAATTTTTGAGAAAAATCCTTTGTGTTAATAAATCAACAAACTTATCTGCGTTATATGGCGAATTAGGAAGATATCCGTTATCAGTTATAAGAAAGCTACACATGATTAGATATTGGTTTAAATTAATTTCATCAACCAATGATAGCCTTGTAAAAATAACATATACATTACTACATAATGACACAGAACAAAACATAACATATAACCAAAGAAATTGGGCAACACAAATAAAAACAATACTCGCACAGCTAGGTTTAACGTATATATGGATTGAACATGAAACCCTTGCAGAAAAAACTGAACAAACTTATACTTACAATCTTATAAAACAACGATTATTTGATCAATATAAACAGCACTGGTATAGCGATATAAAAATTCACCAAGACTTTCCACATACTGTCGGTTCAAGGACAATTTTAATTTAGAACGCTACCTCGATGTCGTAAAAACAAGAAAACACAAAATAGCATTAACAAAATTTCGATTGTCATCGCACAAATTAGAGATAGAGCGAGGTCGATACAATAATATCACTCGAGCAAATAGAAAATGCAGATTTTGTAATATAAACGTTGTAGAAAGTGAATATCACTTCCTATTGACTTGCCCAGTATATAAAGATATTAGAAATACGTGTTTAAAACCGTTTTTCCAAAGATGGCCAACATTGAACAAATTTGACAATTTAATGCGAACTCAAAATAAAAACGAAATTATTAATCTTGCTAAATATATTTACACTGCAAACGAACTGAGAAATAGTTTAGACACTACATATGTTTAAATAAAACAATCAAATATGTTTAAATGTACAAGATGAATACATACCATAAGTGCTACTTAGAATTTATTATACTGCATAAAATTTTCTACAAAATAAGTTCGTTATTAATTTTGGAATGTTATCGAGTGTACTAGATACTAGATGACAAATTATAATCAATACGAACAATAAATATGCTAATGTATTTTGGCATTATAATTAACCTAAATACAAACGTATTATTAATTTGATTTATCGTCTTCAAACTCCTGTCTTTGTCTAAGTACAAAACATACTCAAATAACATATTTCACTCTTCTTTTGACAACTGATATGTAAACCAAAGTATGTTAATACAATTTCAGACTTATATAACACTTTCAGCTCCTGCTATTAACTAATTGTATTTAATGTGTCGTTTACATATTGCGTCCACTATGTTTTAATACATTTGGCTAAAAGCAATGTATATGCTTATATGCTAATAAATGTTGTTGTTGTTGTTGTTGTTGTTGTTGTTGTTTTAAAAAGCGTCTCCACGTTTTTCAATATTTAAAGGATACAAACTGTGATATATATTGCCTACAAGACACACACTTTACTGAGGAACAATATAAAAGTATATATTCACAATGGGGAAATCGGTGTGTTCTAAGCTATCACAGTTCAAAGAGGTATTGCAATATTATTTTCCAAACATATAGAATATAAAATTCATAAACAAGAATGCGATGAATTAGGAAACTATATCATACTAGATTTAACTGTTGGAGAAACCCGATTAACTTTGGCCTCAATATACGGTCTTAATACAGATTTTTTGACAACATTTTTAATAAAATCGACAAATACGACGAGATATACTGTATATGTGGAGATTTTAATCTAGTACTAGATCACGAGTTAGATTATTATAATTACAAATGTATTAACAACAAAAACGCAAGGTCCACGCAAGGTCCACATTAACTGATTATATAAATGAACGTGGTCTTATTGATCCGTTTAGATATAAATACCCTCTTACTAAACGCTACACGTGGAGCAGAACATATCCGCTTCAACAGGCTCGATTAGATTTTTTTCTATTATCGCCTATCCTATTACCTAGTGTATCCGATATTCAAATAAAGCCAAGTCTTCAATCAGATCATTCTATTGTAGAACTGACACTAGAATTTAGCAATTTTTCTCACGGAAAAGGTCTATGGAAACATAATAACGTGTTTTTAAAAGATATTAACTACATTAATACGATTAAGAGTAAAATTGTGGAAATAAAAGAACAATATATGCTTCCTGTTTTTGACTATAGAAATATTCAGCTTATCCCTGACGAAGAATTTCAATTTACAATTGATTACCAGCTTGTTTTGGAAATATTACTGATGGAAATTCGAGGAAAATGCATTTCATATAGCTCCTTTAAAAAGAAAGAAAGGGATACTACAGAACTGAAAATTAAAACAGAAATTAACAATATTGAACGCGATTTTTCTGAAAATAAAATTGAACATTTTTCTAATCTCCAAGCGGGACTTAAACTTATTAGCGATGAAAAATTAAAGGGAAACATAATCAGATCCAGGGCCCAATGGATTTTAAATAGTGAAAAACCGGCAATTTAGAGAAATATGATTATACATAAAAAACCATCAATAAATTAGTCAACAGTGAAAATGTTGAAATTGACAATCAGTCTGAATGAAACTGCCGCATTTTATAATCATTTGTATATTAATAAAGACGTAAATAACATTGAGGAAGAAAAAAATATTTTTATATCGGATCTAAACATACCGAAGCTTTCAAATGAGCAACGAGAATATTTAGGAGGCCCTATAACGCTTACTGAAGCATCTTCAGTTTTAAAACATATGGCAAATAATAAAAGTCCGGGATCGTCAGGTTTCACAGCAGAATTTTAAAAAATGTTTTGGAAACAATTAGGTGTATTCCTCTGTAGAGCTTTGAACCACGCATTTAGGGTCGGAAAATTACCAATTACTCAAACTCAAGGTATAATAACATGTATTCCTAAGGGAGATAAAACAAGACAGTTAAAAAAAAACTGGCGTCCTATCACTTTACTTAATACCATTTTTAAAATCGGGGCTGATTTTATAGCCAATCGTTTAAAAATACATATTGACATATTGGTTAACCATTATCAAACTGGATTTATAAAAGGCAGATTTATAGGTGAGAATACACGATTAATCTATGATATTATGCAATATACGGAAACAAATGACATACCTGGTCTTTTACTTCTGATAGACTTCGAAAAAGTATTTGATTCATTATCATGGTCCTTTATTAATAAAACACTTCAGTTATTCAATTTTGGGAAAGGCATACAGCGCTGGTTCAATGTTCTATATCAAAATGTTACGTCGAGAGTTATACAATGTGGTTTTTTTTGTCTGAATTCTTCCCAATACAGCGTGGTTGTCGTCAAGGAGACCCACTCAGTTGCTATTTATTTATTGTATGCGCTGAAATTCTATCTATTAAATTAAGATCAAGTACGAAAATACTAGCAAAAACTGTGAATGAAATTGAACATAGACTTTCCTAATTTGCGGACGATACTGCAATCATCCTGGATGGCTCTAGCGATTCACTTACTGAAACTTCAGAAGTATTATCAAACTTTAGTTTTTGTTCAGGACTTCAAGTTAACTTTGATAAAACTAAAGTTGTCTGGATTGGAAAAAATAAATACAGTTCCGATAGCATTAAAACAAGATGGAAATTAATATGTAATCAACAAAGCTTTGAAACTTTGGGTCTAAAATTATACGTAGATCTACAAAAAATGACGGATCTGAATTACACAAATAAACTCGCCGATATGTGTTCTATATTAAGGTAGAAAGCCCCTAATGGGACTTTTTTCAGACATTGACTTTCTTATTATCTGTGATCATTAAATCTATTATGAAACTTAACTGTGAAATATAAACAAAATCTAACCACACGTTTTGACCAAAATGCGATTTTTGTTATAACCCCTCCTTTTTCTACTTCAACCTAAAATTAAATGGGGTACACTTTCAAAAATGACTGACATATTGTCAAAATGTATTTTATTTATTCCTGAATAGCTTTAATTTATACGTTAAAGATGTATCTTATGAAAAAGTATAACAAACATAAGTACTAAAGTTGACCATCAATACTTATGACATTAAATTTGGCTCAGCATATGGTAAAAAACAACAGATTTCATTACAGTTAAAATACGCCTATAACCAATTTTTGTATTTTTTAAAACTTTTATTTCATAGTATGTCAAAATCAGTAATACCAAAATATAATATAACCTTATCTGAGAGGAAAAAGTTATAAATTGACATAGGTTGACCACACAAAACTCAAGATATGACATTTGCAGTGAAGCAACCCTGTTATGCAAAAAATGAAAATTATGAAAAATAAGACAAGTAAAAAAGCAAATATTTTCCTTCTATGTTAAAATATTGTTTTCTCTTCTGATTATAATCTAATAGCATATTAAATATCGATATTAAATGAATTATTTTTGCATTAATGTTAAAGGAGTAGTGTTTTGTGTAAACATTTTAAATACAAATGTAACTAGCTGAGGTTCACATGTCATTGGTTACCAATTTCAGAAAAATAATAAAAAAAAATTATAAGTGTGTGTTTAAAAAAAATTCAATGTACATTTTCATTACATTGGGTTAACAAAAGCTTGAAAAAAACTGGCAAATCTTTGTGATAACTTCATCGAGACTCTTCTTGGAGCTTGTGACTATTGGTAAAATGTCACAGTTTTTTTTATAAAAAGGTGTCTCTAAGACCATTCTCATCATTTCGCCGATACATAATTTTCATGTGTTTTTTTACAGAGGCAGATCTCGTCAAAATTTCTCAGTGGAACAGGTCCAAGTTTACACAATGAACAGTATTTCAAATTATCCAACAGAACGACAAACTCGATCACCCGACGTCCCGCTCTTCACCCATCTCGACTGACTATTTTTCCAAGCTTTTGGTGTGAATAAATGTCATTTCACAGCAAGGAGCACGTATCTCCTTCACGCAGATATGTGTTTATATACGAATAATTATGTTAAATAACACTAATACGCCGTGGACGTTTATTTATAACTATTTTAACTTTAGTGTAATGAAATACACCAGACATATCGCGAAAATGTCATGATTAAATGTAAACAGAAATTCCAAACAATGACGTCATTTGAAGGTATTTCCCATGCCAGAGTACCTCGTTTTTCTTCAAACTACAGTTTTACTTTCATCTTTGAACACAAATAAGCATTTATTTCACACATTTAATTGAAAATGACTCAACATTCGAAAAGTAATGTTTATTTCGCGAAAATAATGTCTGTTTCGGATGAGATCGATTAGATTTACGGTTAGTGGCGAATAGGCCGAAGTTAACCGATATTTCCCGAGTATTTCCGAAGTCATTAGGATCTTTCTACCTTAAGCAACTGGAAAAGAAGAATACTAACGCCTATAGGTAAAACACAGGTTATTTAAAACCTTAGCATTACCGCTCTTTAATCATCTAATTACCGCTCTGCCAAATCCCTCACTCTTGGTTTTAAACAAAATAAACGAGCTGTGTTTTGACTTTATGTGGAACGGTAAATATAAGGTTAAACAAGCAATTCTTATAAAACAATATAAAGATGGTGGTTTAAATGTGATTGACTTGCCCTATTATATTAGGTCTTTAAAAATGTCATGGATTAAACGAATTACAATGGGAAACGGAAAACGGTTTAATATTGTAAACACTTTTATTGATCTTAATAAATTATACAACTGTGGAGTACATTACCCTGAAAGCTTTTAATCTAGAATAGATAATGATTTCTGGAAACACACACTAGAAGCATTCGTGTTTTTCCCAAAAAAAGAAAATATTAAACATTCAAATTTGCTGTACTACCCATTATTTTACAATCCAAATTTAATAATTGGACAGAAGAGCTTTTTCTTCGTTTCATGGTTTAACACAGGCGTACATGCTATTGGAGATATCATTAAAGATAATAAATCATTGTCTTTTTATGAATACGATGAATTTTGTAAACTCTACAACTTCAGTCCGAACTGTCTTCATTACCAAGGAGTTATACGCTCTGACTAAAGCTGTTTAAAGACAACTCAGTTCTCAAGGAACTGTACCTATTTTAAATCATATATACCACCATGCTTACAGAGTATCTTACAATTTTCTAGTGGAACTAAACCAATGTATTCAATTTTAAAAGAAAATGATTCAATACCATCATGCAAATCTAAATGGTGTGAAACTTTTGGAAATACCATTTTCGAAATGCCTTTTATAATAACACAAGATTCACACTTACAGTGGCTACAGTATAGAACTATTCACAGAATATTAGGAACTAACAAACTTCTATTTAAAATAAAGTATACTGATACTGACAAATGCACTTTCTGTAAAAATTGTACAGAAACCATAGTTCATATTTTTGGGGATTGTCCAATTATCTACAAATTCATTATGGATCTTCTTAACTTTATCCCAAATTCCAAGGATCTTCTTAACCGGGAAGGTTTTATTCTTGGTTACAAGAAGAAATCAGAAAACATTCTGAATATGGTTTGCCTTATTACAAAACTGTTCATCTATGGTTGTAAAATGAAATTAAAAGCACCATCCGTCTATTTTGCTAAACAATACTTTAAATACGAATACAAGGTTTTGCAGGAATTAAAATGCTGTCAGAACGAACAAGAGGTCGACAAATGGAACATGTTTTTGCCAATCTTTACATAAGCAATAACCCAAATAAACGAATGTGAATGAATATTATCTTTACCCACAAACCTATCTCATTGTTTCTTTTTGTTGTTCGTTGTTGCAAATGTCTTGTTATTAATATACCCAAAATAGAAATGATGTCAAATGGTGCTTTATGAATACGTTATTTATGTCTCTTTTTTGTACACATGTCATTATTGTTGCTTACCTTTCATTGCAAAATACGATTATTGTAAGGTGCGGAGGAGGATGCCCCCGACCTTCACGCACCTATTGACGAGGGAAATAAAGTTTTTACAATGGTGAAAAAATTCGCGATATATTATGAAAAATAATAAATCGAATACGAAGATGCGTTTTAATGGAAACACTTATCTTTATTTCTTTCATAAAAATGTCTGTTTCTCATTTCCGCTCTCAATATCGTATTATACGAAACAAGGCTTTGTTTTTATGACTTTGAGTACATTCAGGTAGAATCTGTTGGTAAGAGGTCGGTTAATTTGTTTTTATGAATAAACCACTCCATACAAGACAACGCGTTCAACTTGTGGCTTCATTCACACAAACACTGGGATGTAACTATGCTTCAGTTATTTTGAAGTGCAAACGAAATAACAAACAGATATGTATTGCATGTAGTTCTACATTGTACATGTAGTGTATGTTTTGTATTTTATTGGATTAATTTTACTAAAACGAATGTTGTTAATGAGATGTTTATTTTTTTTAAATCTCAATAGATTGATTAGGATGTCTTTAAATCTCAATAGATTGATTAGGATGTTATTCAATGCATACCTTAGTTGAAAAAGGAATTAATGATATCCCTAATCAAATTTACAAGACACACCAATCAATTAAAATAAAACAACATTAACAGAATTTTCCGAAGGCCGCACGGATTTAATTAAACTGTAAAGAAATGCATACACTGTTTATTTTAAATGCACAAAGTGAACGCATATAGATCATGGTTCGACCGATTACATCCGTACTGTTCGCTGACAAACCCTGCTGTGTATTCGGTCCAGATTTAGCTGGCTTTCCTTTGATTACATAAACCTTGCAGATGGCGATTTATTGAATGTGCAATTTTGTATTTTACGATGCAGACAAGAGTGAAGTAAACAAGTCGTAATACACATCCACACGAAACATGCATTTTGGCTGTGGATAAAAATATAGTTAACATGAAAGATATATTTCCACAATATAATATCACAGTGCACGTTTAAACCAAATTTCCGCGATGAAACTGTTGCTTGTTTGCATAACCAAATTAAAGCTAAGCTACCTAAGTGGTCGAACATGCCAGTACTATAAAATACGTCTTATTTATGCTGACTTTTAACTGAATAGGGTCATACACATTTTTTATGTTCAATATACATGCTTTTATTGTGTAAGTTAATTGTAAAGGTAACTGGTAATAATAAGAACATGTTGTTTTCATATAATGACGCTTAAAACAAACGTATAACCAGGGTAACTTTTAATAAGCTTCGAACAGTCATAAGTACTGTTATCTTCCTGGAACTGAGAAATAACAATGATCTTGTTTAAATATATAGCTCACAGACCAATAAACGAACTGGTACACAATTATATTATCGCAATTGTACTATAAAGTATAAATATGAATGACTTTTGCTTTTTAACATCATATAGCTTTGACAATTAACCTCCGACGTTATATATGTGAATGTACCCGTTTATTTCGAGGTATATGAATTAAAAGAATTATTGCAGTAAACTAATGTTTCAGTATTTATGTTCTTTACTACATATCTAAATTCAGTTATTTTCCATTGATTAAATTACCAAGTGATAGCTGGGCATATCGAATATATATGATGTACGTTTAGCTAAGTGCAGTAATTAGAAACCATGAATAATCGGATGTGAATGAGTATAGGAAACCGCGGCTTAATCATGCCTATGTCAAGCTGACCGTTAATCAGACGCTTAATTCCCAGCCAAAGAACTTTGGTAAGTCAAAGCTGTGTTGGGTATATGCTAAAACGGATTTTATTTGTAGTCGCATTACATGGGATTGTATGTTTCCTAATGAATGTCTAGACGAGGTATAATCAATGAAGAATATTTCTTGTAACACATATACACACACGTTTACTAATATTGTTTGCGTGTATGTTGTTATATATATATGAATCACAAAACACAATATATGGTTATGCTAAGTATAAGATTCATAAACACAGTAGATCTAAGTGCCCTTAAAACAATTTAACCAGATTCTTCAATTAGGTTTTTTTTACGTTAATTTACTCTTTTTTACTATTTAAACGTTAACTTTTTTGTACATGTTGTACAAAAATATATCGGCTATTATTATCAATTCTAACATGATACCCTTAAATGTTTCTATAGACAAAGAACAAATTTACTGTTCCTAAACTACCCAATAAACAAGGCAAAAAGAAGTCCCGATCCTGAACGTAGCATATTAAAAAGTAGTTTTAATTACAATTTCAAAAATATATATCAAATCATGTTTGAATCAAAATAATTTTCGTATTTTCGTTGTTTATCGGCCAATAAACTACACTTTGTCGTTCTGATGCGTGGCTATTAAACAACTCGGGCTAACGCCCGCGTAGTTTAATTCCTACTAATCAGAGCTCCAAATCGTTGTTTATTGGCCGATAAACAACGATAAATTGACAGTATTTTTTAATTCCAACACATATGCATATGGTCACGGTGATATTAAATAATGATTCGAATGCCACATCAATGAGTTTAAATTAAACTAGACATAATTATTGTGTCACTAAAGAAAAATCACAAATTACGTATACATATAACTTTCAACACGAAAACAAACACGTGCAGCTGAGAACACGACAAACGAGAGTTCATATTTTTTTCACCGTATCTATGATTGATCACCGGACGGTTAACAAGGACATTGCGATGCATAAGTTTTTATGCTTCCATTTTTTTCGAAACGCATCTTTAATAAACACATAGTATACTGTTAAAAAACATCCTTATTTAAAAGGACCGTAATATGTGTCAAATAGTCTGTTTAATCACGTCCGTTCTAAAGCCATTATGGAAGTAAAAGCGTTTTCTTAAAGCCATAAAACATCGTTATTTAGATGGTGTTAACACGAATGGTTATAGACAGGAAATTGCCCGCATATTACTTTCATTAACGAGGTCATGCTCATGCCATCCCGGAATATGCGGAACAGTCTTAACAAAATGTAGTAAAGCATAGCTCCGTTTGTTGACCTAATTATTTGACAAAGGATTTTTGTGTGCTAGTGCCGATGTTTGTGACAAACATGTATTGATATCGGAATTAGTTATTTTAAACAGTCTAGTAATTATAATTATCAAAGTATTATTTGATATTATATTTCACCCTTACATTCTGGATGTTGTGTTTTTGTTACACCTAACAGATTTTGCGTGTGCCAATGACCTAGAACTAGACCAGATTTAATTTCAGAGGAAAATAACATTTTGCAATAGTCCAGTGTTACATTCTTCAAAATGACACATTATGTTAACACAATTCAACGATAGTGGATGAAGACTGTGTTTAATTTCTTCACATTTGATAAAGAAATCATACTTCGCAACCTTCTCGAAAAGGTTCCTTTCTTTATAATGCATCTGCAAATTTTTACTTGTTATTACGTTGAATTTAGATGTTTAGTTGAGATGTAACACTTTGAGCATATGCTTACAAAATGTAATTTGATAGGATTTTTGATGAAGACACCAGCAAATACTGTACGGATCTACGATGTGCATTTGGGGCTTTTATTAGATCGTCTAAAAACATAACGAGCTATTAACGTCACTTGATCGGCATCGGCCTTGGCTTGTTTGTTAGGTTTTCGTTTTAGTCCACTTGTCGTGACAAGTATTTGACCTACAGCTTTCGAACTTTGTATACTTATTAAACATGATGCGGTGAGTCTGTAGGACAAGAACCATAACTAAAGATTTCACATTTTGACAGACGCAGTAGCATGAAATAATATAAATAAATATAGAAATATCTTAGTGATCTTAGTGGTGAATTACATGATGGGGGTATTCTTAAACATTGAAACAGACTTACAAAGTTATAGTGATTGAATCGGTTAGGGAAACACTTGCATGTTAAAAACGTACAATACTCTCCCTGAAACATTATATTTATCTCAATTTCATTCCTTTCAGCTGGCATCTACACCTGAGCATTAAAGTAAGCAATACAAATTATTAAAGCTAGAACATATAAAGGTCTACAATTAGTATTCTGTTTTGCAGCGCTTTTGATTTAAACTTGTCAGAAAGAAAATAACACTAATCAGGATATATCTTTGATAATATAAGTAATCTAAAGTCCGTATATTCCTCTCACGTTTGAAAGGGTTAAGAAATTTTACTTTCGCAGAAGCTAGAATTCCAATGATCAAATTAATGTAGCAGTGGTTTCATCATAAATGATATGGGCCGCCCCAATAGGGTGATAATACTCAAGAGTTCCATACCGCCAGATTTGGGTGGGAAGTTAAATAAAAGAACGGTTAAACACGGCCTTGTTGTATATTATTAAAATGTTTACATGCCAAATCAGTCATGTCGCCAATCTGTATATTCCATTCGCGTTTTCTAAGGGATAAGGCGCCGTATTCACCAACCCAATCTTAGTCTTAAGAATTAAGACTTAGACTCAAGAAAAATACTTCAGCGTTTGCAAATATACAGGGTACGAATGTTATTTATGTCAATAATAAATCTTTCTAAATTAAAAATGATGTAATTAGAGATGATGAATACCAAGTTGGAACATTAAAGCGCTCTTAGAACCGTACAGTTTAAGACTATTCTTTATACTTGTACTTAGTTTTAAGTCTAAGAATATATTAGATAATACGGACCCAGATATTATCGAGCACATCATTTCAAAATGCACAAAATTTCATGTCAAAATACATTAAATGAGGTATTCCCAGTTAATTGATGTCAGTTTCCCTGCTTACACACATTTTAAACATTATCTTCTTTCTCCATCGTAATGAACACACGTCATTTACAAGAATATATATATATATATACATATACAAGAATTTACGAATACAAGTATATATTCTTCATTTTATTATCTACTTCAATCCCTCTTGATTCCCATTGCAATTCATACGTTTTCCAAAAGTTTTTATTTTTAGTTTGAAAAGCACCAAATACTTGAACTATTAGACATAAAACAATGTTATGAAGAACGATGTGACCCGGATACATGCGTACAACTAGATCGGAAATTAAAGAAATAAATATAAACTACATTTATGAGGTCAACATCTCGCAATCTTTAATGCTCCTAATCTGCTTTTATGACACCAGCATCTGTAAGCCGGTATAATTAGTAGATAGTTGTTGGCAGAGACGTAATGATGAACAGACGTTTCAATTACAGATCTTCAATGACGGAGCTATTAACACATTTGTTAAATAATATGCCTTTAAATGATCAACATATATTTTCAAGCAACTTATTCTCATTTCAATCTAGTTCCGAACTGTTACATAAAACGCGTACACATACAAAGCTGTATATGAAACCAGGTGATTGTTGATGTAAATTAATGATGAGGAAAGAATAGCTGTGAACGATGCAGAAACATTTACATAAATATCAAGGCAAATTGTAACGATTAAACTGCCCTTCGTCAGAAGCTTGACAGTAAAGACATACTCTAAGTGCAGCGTAGTTTCTAGATGTAATACGAATACTGTAGATTACAATATAAATAGAAAAGTTTGTCAATACTCGTTCACATTTTGTAGTAATTATTTTTAAATATAAATATCCAGACGAGATTGTACGTATGACTGCAGATTTCTGCCGGTATACTGACTGTAGAACATTACTCAGTTGTGTTTGCTATTTGATTTAGCACATTTGCAAAGGCTGTCGTATATGGTATCTATATTTTTTAAACACCTTTGCGAATTCGAGAACACAATTTAATTAATTTGCTGAAAATACTATAAATTCCATTGGGCATGGAATCATCTCTGTCATGAAAATCAGACGTTTTTCTGCATGTTTACAGAATTCTATAAAATTGTGTTTGTTAAAACAACACATAATGTTGTCATTAAGATGTTTGTTGTCATATGTTTAATTAATATCGAGTTGAATACGAAATAATTAAGAAAATATTCAGGTAATGCAATTCGAATGAAATGTCTTTAATTAGAACTATAAAAATTAAAAAAAAATGTTAATTTAAAAATTGGGAAGTTACTGAAATAAAACAATGTCTGTTTCTTTACATTTTAAATGTATTCAAACTATAATTAACACTCTGAAAGGCATTTTTGCAATGTTTTATAAGAAATCTGTTAGTTACCGGTTTCGTTTCAATATAGCATACGCCTTATTAAAAGCACGCGATATTCTAGAAAAAATCATAAATCGAAATCAAATGTGTGTTTTAATGGAAAAACGTATCATTGTTTAATTCATAAAAATGTCTGCATCTCATTTTCGCTCTGGAACGTATTAAACGTAATAAGGCTTTGTTTTATGACTTAAATACATTTAGGTAGAGACTCTTCGTGAGAGGTCGGTTAATTTGCATTTATGAAAGAACCCATTCGATACCGGACAATGCATTCACTTTTGTGGCTCCATTCACATTAACTGTGAATTGTGATTTTACTGTGCTATAGATATATTGTAGGTCAAATTACACCAAAACGAAGTCACATCCTCAGGTTTGCATGTCAGTTAGATAATAAACACATAGGGTTCAGTGTATAATGCATATGATTTTTAAAATACAGTTGAAATGATATGTTTTGGTATCAATTTAAAGGTATATATGTAAGAAATAAGAAAAAAAGACAGTTTTAGGCACTACTTTATCTTAAATGGTTCCCAGCTTCATAACTGTTGGCCCATGCATTCATGCACAAAATGGCAGCCCCCATGCCTGTCAAAACCGGTGTGTTTATTCTAAGGTAAATATTTTGAGTTACAACGTATAGAACATTTTGACATGCTGTTTTTTCAAAAGGTTATGGCCTTATGTTTCCAACAATGTATATTGGGAAGTCGCTTGGTCATGGTGAAAACTGAGATCAAACATTGAATATTTTATATCTAACAATGAACGAATTTATTTGCGCATGCGTAACCTGTATTGCAAAAGCAATGCCAACAAATGTACTGCGTGTGTCTTTACTGTACTGTTTGTTTTATGTTGTATTGAATAATACTAAACAAAAGTGGTTTGTGAAATATGTTTTATTTGTTGTAAATCTCAACAAATTGTTGAACATGTGCTATTTAAAAATGAATTTGTTGTAAATATAGTTAATGTGGATATTTTGCCTAAAATAACATTCGGTGCAAATTGCATCTGCATGTATTAGATAAAAAAAAAAGAAGTAATGGTATCCTGAAGTCTTTAGAATTTATTTAGAATACACCCCCAATACACTTGAAAGTGTAAACTCATCATCTGAAGATTTCAAACGGTTAATGTTTATTTAATATTAAATACTTCAGAAATGTGTGCCAACGTTTAGCGAAATCTGCGCTATGGAAACTGGACAGTGATCAGCACAGTTTTCCATTAACGAATATTGTTGTGACTGTAACACATATTTATTTTAACAGTATAAAAACGTATATTTTTATTTTTATGTTAAATACAAAAAGTGTTCTTATATATTGATTAGTGCAGTAAATATGTACAACAGCGACCCAGTGATGGACAAATTACAGCCGTACTGTGCGCTGAGACTACCCTGCGGTGCATTCCGTCAAGATATAGCGAGATTTCCATGGAAACTGGACAGTGATCAGCACAGTTTTCCATTAACGAATATTGTTGTGACTGTAACACATATTTATTTTAACACTATAAAAACATATATTTTTATTTTTATTTTAAATACAAAAAGTGTTCTTATATATTGATTAGTGCAGTAAATATGTACAACAGCGACCCAGTGATGGACAAATTACAGCCGTACTGTGCGCTGAGACTACCCTGCGGTGCATTCCGTCAAGATATAGCGAGATTTCCTGTGATTACGTAAGCCTTACAAATGAAGTTTTATTGAATGTGCAATTCAGCATTTCGAAATAAAGACATGGGTGCAGTTGCAATGTCGCTCATTTTATTGTTCTCCTGGACAGAGAAATACTCATCAATGGGAAACCTGCAATGTCGCTGTGTATAAAATGTTAATTTTAGAGACTAATTTCCGTAAAATAATAGTTTAAATAATATCAAATATCCGCCATGATAATTTAAAAAAATTTATAGCAACAAAGAACAACCAACATTCAGAAAATTAATGCATTCTTTCATTTAGAAGAGGATATGCAAAATAAGCGCATTATTGAATACATATGTTTCAACCTTATAATTTGAGTATTAATGTAGCTTATAAATGATTTTTTTTTCATGACTGCTATTAGACATTTGAATACAAAATTTAACCTGTAGATAAATATTGGCCAATGAAATTCAAGAGTGATTTGTAACACTCATTGTTAAGATCAAATATTGCAGTTTAGGTCTGAGAAGCTCGATATGATTCGATACATCTGCGGTTACAAATATGTATGTAATACCTCATGTACTTTTAAAATTTAAAATTAAAAGGGGAATATTAGTCAAACATACCAGTCCTATAAAATTTTATTAAAACGTCCTGATTTGTTTGACTTATAATGAAGGGCCCCGCAACTGCGTGTGTTCAATGTTTATAAGTGATTTTATTGAATAACATGATAAGACGATTATTATTTATTATAAAAGTTAATGATAATTGGGTGGTTATGAGTTTTCATATAAAAACTCTGTAACAAAACTATAAACAGTGTGCCTATAAATTAGTTCACAATCGTGTAAGCACTGTTAATATTCTGGGAACAGGAAAATAGTCATTACCACAAATCGCGTTTAATTATATAGGTTCCAGAGCCAAAACATTATATTACAATAATACGTTACATATGTAAAAAATTATTGAACTCGAGGCAGACACTATTAAGTTGGAATATGACTTAATATTAAGTTAAAGAATATATTTATATGATAATTAACCAGAATAAGTTATGTATGGCAATGTACCTCGTTTATTTCGAGGTATTTAAAATAATGGGTGTAACAACATGAACGTATTTGCTTACGAACTATACATGTATATCGATATCTATCTTCAGCTGAACATTTACAGTTCAGTATCAATTAAAGCAAGACACCGTAGATGAACGGATTTCATCTTTTACTTGAATTTGTCAAATTTAATAATGGTATTACAAATTTAGTAAATTCATACACTGTAAGCCGTGTAAAGATGCGTTGAATCTGCTCATTATAGCGTCTATTTATAGCAATGGTTATACGAAGCTACGTCAAAGAATAGGACTTTGCTTATCGTTAATATAATATTTATCGTTAACAAATCGTAAGGGGTCACAGTAGCAGACTCATGTCTTATGTGCTTAAACAAACCTAGAAAGTACATTTATGTTTAGGATCTGGAAAATAAATATTAATTGTCTTGGTTTTGAAGACACATATTTTGGACCGACAATTATGTCTACAAATCACTGTATTTGGAGATATTATATATTAATGACATAAATAAGTTATAAAAAAAAAAAAAAGTTATGACCTTTCTGTGCGGTGCTTTAAAACGTTTAATCAGTCTTATTGTGTTGATTATTTGTCATAAAAAGGTCCATTGTATTTCTTGCCGCAGTGCTAGTGTACTAAATAACGTTAACAAAACCAATGTTACAAAAAAATTAATCAATGTGCATGCCATTTTGGACGACTTAAAAACTGGCATTATTTCTAAAGTGCGAACTTATAGGTAAATATGTGCAACTATTTTCAGATAATATTAAGATGTAAGTAAAAACAATGGAAAACGGTAAATAAGCAATAAACTGTTCCAGAAATACAAAACAGAGAACAGACTGATGTATTTTTAATTGAAATATTGCATATGTATACTGTTCAAAAGACAACTGCATTATGCTACAATGTTTGTTACATACGCAAAGTCAGGAACTAACCCGATATTTAAAATAGAACATTTGCGCATATTACTTAAAGACGATTTCGTTAGTTTTTTCTTTTCTCGTGTTTTAATATTAATTGTATTTCATGAACATAAATGTGTTTTGAGGATATGCCATTTTTAAAATAACGTACACGTGGTCATTTTCCATGATTTAGAGCAACTCGATTATAAAAATAAAACGGTCATTCAATACATCAACTATGGCACAAACCAAATAAAGTATATTGCATTGAATAAGTCTTTTAAGTAAAACCTTAAATCAACCTTTGACAACTTATATATTTAAGCATTAAATTTGTCTTGATTTCTAGAGACATAAACAACTAGATAATATAATTTTAGTTTTCTCTTTCATTTAATATTTAATAGAAATTTAAAAAAATAAAATTAATATGTCACCGTTCTTGTTTACGTGTAATTAATTTTTTTATTTCAACCTACACCCACTAAATATAAATACGCACAGAAATGAGAGTTTGTAGCACATAAAACATTTAACCTTAACAATTCAAAATTTTATGTTGTGAAAATATCTAACAAAACATTCGTTCAAAATCGTATATTTTACGAATGTACATGTAGACATGGGAAATCACGATAAACATCTATCTAATAGGATTTTGGTAATTTTTCAAAAATTATATTCATAACTGGAATAAAACTATTTAAAAATGTATTTAAGTCAACTTCGTTGAGTTAAGAAAGCGTTATACAACTAAGCAAAACGTTGAAGAATTGCCGTCAAAAGAGTCGGCATCAAATGTACGTGCCATGTTTAACTCCCAATAATGCCAGTTTTCTATGACAATAACGAACAGCTAAATGAAGTCTCTAATCACAGACGACTCTTCGTGAATCTCCACAGTTGACTGGTAAAAGCCGATAGTGTTGTGAACAACGAACTGAGCGTCGATCGCCCGTGTGGTCCACTGTGCCGCGCTATTTCTACGAAACCAGGAACAGAGCAGTGCAAGCATCGGAGTGTGGATTGCCTAAGTTATATAGTGCGGACAAAACATACATCAAGTTTATTAAATTTCCAGCATAATGAAAATAGTTTATCAGTAATAAATTGCTAAATGTGGACATACAGTCGAATTATGAGTTTACAACAATGCTTTGAATCGATTAAAGGAAAACTTACATTATTTGAACCTGCAACTGAACATGCGATTCTGCATGAAAAATCTACGAATTTTGTAATTTATAACATTTGTTTTTACTAAATTGTGACACCGGTTTTAATATCAAACATAAAATAAACGTATAAATGATTACACTATATGGAGCGTGAAATCAAAAATGGATTATGAATTCGAGACACACTGGTTGAATCGTTCCAACACAACCGGGTATCCAGATTTTCTCGCCAATACTACACACGTCATTGACAATGAATTGATTCCGGATATCCGACAGCCATTGTACATGATATTGTTATATTCAATTGCATATGGTTTAATTTTCATATTTGCATTGTTCGGAAACCTTGTGGTTATCGTGGTGGTATGCCGGACTCGGCGGCTCCATACTTTGACGAATTTCTTTATCGTAAATCTGGCTTTTGCCGACATGCTCGTAGCTGTGTTTTGTCTGCCAATAACACTTCTGGATAGCTTATATAATGGTAAGTAAAGTAAATTTTAAACTTTATGAGGTCATATTATTACTGTTGCAGACATATGTGGGAATGTACATTTAAGTATTATATAGTGTGTTGCTCGTTGAAAATACCGATAGTGCATAATATTTAAATAATTTAACACATTCCAAACATATTGACATAACAAATATTTATGTTGAATAGTGCAACAATTTTGACAGCTTTATATATTATTTAAAATGTTTGGAATTTGTGAAACAGAACGTACATTTTAAAATTATATTTGTTACTTAATAACACCGATGCGGTCACATAACTTCTTAATATTTAAGACATTAATTACCGAATTTATTCTATGGTTTCAGACGCTTAAAAATAATATTTTATTCAGCGTCTAAAATCTTAGATTCACAAAAAAAGTTATTTATCGAAATCTTTCCGAAAACAAAGATTATGAAAAAATTTCAGGTCGTAAAAATCGCAAATAAGCTACGCACTTGTTTTTATAGTTGTCTGCGGGTATGGATTCGTTTATAGCCGCAGATGTTAATTTTTGACACGAGGTTGTTTATTGAAGCCATAATATTGTCCCCAATTTGATAGTTGACATGCAGAATGGTGCTGCAAATTTTTCGCAAGATGAAATTGGCAAACAATAGGAGAGAAGTCTTTAATAAAACCAGTCCGTCCCTATAAAATGTTTTAGTATAATTGGTGTTAATCGCCAATTATCGATTCAAAATATAGTTGACGTAAATTATCTGCCCGAAAACATATGATCACATTTTAATTCCTTTTCTGAAAGTGTCTGAAAATATAGAGGCGCAAACAATAGTTATATCGACAGATTTTGTGGGTGTCCGAAAACTTAGTGTGTCTGAAAATATAGAATAAAAATGGTAATCTGCATAGTGGCAAATAATATATACGTATACATAAAAAGATCCCATCAGATTGTTCTATCTGACTATATGGAAACAAATCGTTAAATCTTACCTACACAAAATCGGCTCAGTAGCTAAACTACACATTTGTTGTACATTTATTACATGTTTCGTAATTAACCATTTAAATGTGACCATTATATCTGTTGTTAAAATTCCGCTTGTCTGTGCCTTTTTCCACATTATGGAGCAGGCAACTGTTGCCTTTAAAGTAATAAAATCTTTTGCATAGACAGATTAAATAATATTCTGGAATGTTTTTCGGTAAAGCGAGTCATTAAATGAAGGGATAACAACACATATTTATAGCCACTACTGTCTATTTTCCTCCCTGATGTATTTTTACAGTTGTCTATAACCTTAAGACTATAGCATTAATACAAACATCTAAAGTATTTAAAATGTACTTAATGCTAATAAACATGTGGTGTGCAAACGCGCGAGGCTAACAACAATGTATTATTGTGTTCTGATGTGTTATGTAGAACCACAAAACGGCAATACAATCCATCACGCCGTTGTAGATGGCAATTACTGATTTTACACACACTGATGACACAAAATCAAGTATTATTCGTTGATCCTAAAACAAAACGAGAACTATCTAATACTAAATTTGGAATTTGCACTGCTTCCAGGACTTAATCCAGCAATCATGATTCGAATGTCACTCCAATCGTTTACAAATCCCTATTTTTGCGATTGTGCGGAAAAACATTACACGATTTAGAATTCTAGTATCTATTTCAAAGTCCTGAAAATAAATGCTGTCCCTTGACAAATATCTACCAGTTAAATAAATGAAGCTTGGAAGTAATAAAAATCGTTTATGAAACAGAACCGTTTTTGTCTATAAGGTGCGAATAATTGACACTTCATTAAAGATAAAAATGACTGAAATAAATGTTGACATTATCTCTAACTTCGGTTGTACCTATTGTGTTTCAGGAATATGTCTTATAAAAGTACTTAGAAAATCGACCGGTAAATAAAGTTAGAAGATTGTTTATATCATATATACAGAACTTCTTTTGTGATCATACACGATAACCCTGTCTTAACCGGTTGTTCTCACTGGAAATCCTAGATGAGACAGCTTGTCGGTTAACAGTTGTTGTAGGCATCGTTATTTGTATTTAAATATTTTAATCTTCTCTGTCTTTAAATATTTTAAATATTATTTTTAATTGCGTGATTTTTATTTCCTTCAGTTGGACAGCATTCGACTTAACAGTATCGGATTACGAGTGATTATTTGTAAAATAGATATATATTGAGTTTCACATTGCAATATTTTATCCATGCTCTACCAACGCCAATAGCATTATGTTGTAGATCCAGCGTATCTGATAACATAGTCAAACGCATTAATATTCTTTTAGGTTAAACAGCATGCGGTAATATCGACATTATCCCTTCTTCTCGTGATTTTGTGTCGATTATTTGCTCACAATAAAAAGTACGTTACACACCATTATTTGCAAGTAATATTTTAAATAGGCTTCATATGGTGGCATAGAACTGCCTTACGATAACCACATAAGTTTCGCGATAATTATCGCGTTAACCAGTTACGTATCGTGTTAACCACATAATTTTCGCGAAAAATATCACGTTAACTAGTTAGCGTTCGCGAAAAGATTCGTGTTACTACTTATTTATTGCGATATTTATCTGAATATGAAGTTACCGTTTACGAAAATGTTTCTGTTAGATAATTTATTATTAAACTAAATGACCTAAAAGTGCCTATAAGTGACATAAGTTACATTTTCTAGGTCTTCGAATTATCTAACTAACGCGAATTGTATCATGAAAATTATCTGCTAACGTAAATCATAACACGTTAATATTCCTGTTACCACTTAGTTTGCCCGAGGTGTTCCGCAATATCTTGCTAACGCGAACCTTAACACGATAATATTCCTGTTACTAGTTAATTATCTGTTAACGTAAATCGTAACACGTTAATATTCTTGATACTACTTAAGTTTGCCCGAGGTGTTCCGCAATATCTTGCTAACGCGAACCTTAACACGATAATATTCCTGTTACTAGTTAATTATATCGTGCTAACGCGAACCTTAACACGATAATATTCCTGTTACTAGTTAATTATCTGTTAACGTAAATCGTAACACGTTAATATTCTTGATACTACTTAAGTTTGCCCGAGGTGTTCCGCAATATCTTGCTAACGCGAACCTTAACACGATAATATTCCTGTTACTAGTTAATTATATCGTGCTAACGCGAACCTTAACACGATAATATTCCTGTTACTAGTTAATTATCTGTTAACGTAAATCGTAACACGTTAATATTCTTGATACTACTTAAGTTTGCCCGAGGTGTCCCGCAATATCTTGCTAACGCGAACCTTAACACGATAATATTCCTGTTACTAGTTAATTATATCGTGCTAACGCGAACCTTAACACGATAATATTCCTGTTACCACTTAATGTTATGTTTTTGTTAAATGAAATCCTGGTGTCAGTTTGGGGCACTTTCAGGCCAGATTTCAGTTAAGCAGAAAATAAATGACAAAGAAAACTATCGCGAACACTAACAAGATACAAGATAAATAACACGATACTTAAGTGGTTAACGTGATAATTATCGCGAAACTTATGTGGTTATCGTAAGGCAGTTCTATGCCACCATAGCTTCAATACCCAAGTACTTTTACTTCTTTAAACTCTGATTAATTAATATCTTCAGTTTATTGTCCGAACATTATTAGCCCTAATTATTCCGAATGGATAATCTGTATTTCTCAAGATATTTAAATATTTATGCACTACATTTAGATATAAAACCATATTTATGATTGATGTTCTTTTGTTAATTACCATTTTGAATTAATTATAATACTAATAGTTTATCAAAATTAAATACTTAATCTGTAGTACAATACAATTCTAATAATTAATATGACTTTTTAATATCGTTTTGTTTTACTTGTAGACTATTCACAGCAAAGTAATGTCCAGATATTTTATGAAACTTTTGGACTTAATGGTGGCATTGTTATGTATTATTTTACATCAAAATATAGTATAATATGTATATCAATTAATTAAGATAACTAGCGTCAAGTATCTTTACATCCGCAGTTGGTTGTACGTCATCGCATGTTCACCTGTAGTACGTTATTTATCATTGCATTATGATTTATTGTAATAAGTATCATTACCTTAAACTCCACTGTGTAATGTATACTTATAGCAAGTTCTTTTGATTTACATACGCATCACTACATTGATGAGTAAACGAGTTATCTATCATTGAATTAAGCTGCATTGTGTTATGTATTATAAAATTAAACAGCATTGCTTCATTCATCTTTGCAACAAGCTGTATTAAGCTAGATGCGTATCAATAAAATAGCGGACTTTTAGCTTATTTATGTGTAATTACACTACTGCATCATTACATTAAGTTGCAATGCACTATGTATCCTTACATAAGCTGCAATGCGTTATGTATTACTACATTTAGCTGCACTGTGTTATATGCATCAACGTATAATACTGTATTATGGTATGTATCATTGCATTATATTGCACCATGTTAGCATGGCATTAAGCTTATTTGATATAATGTTGTGTACGTACATCAAGCTGCATATTTAATGTATGGACGTCTTAAGCTGTATGGTATGTATGTTTCAGGTTGGCGTTATGGGGCATTCCTGTGCAAGGCTACCCCATACTTACAGGGGGTATCAGTGTGCGCTTCCGTCAACTTCCTTGCCGCCATTGCGGTCGACAGGTATACAGAAAAAAAAAGTACTTACTTCTAAAACATATGCAGACCTCACTCATAGTCAGGACATTATTTATTTCTTTTCATATAGTTCCATTAATATTTAACACTAAACAAAAATCATGTTAAATGTTTAAGGAAACAAAGGAGAACTAATATGGACATAACTGTACACTAAAATGATGTGGTGTGGATCATATGTTATAATATACATCGTTTAATATACAAATCCCGTTATATATGTAAATTATATAAACGGTCCACTTGACTGTTATATACATTTCAACAAATTGGCTAATGTTAACTAAGCATTACCTAACTCGTTTTGTTTACTCTAGGTATTTGGCCATATGTTACACACTGGAACACAAGATGACATGGCGAATCGGGAAGACAATCGTCTGTTTGATATGGACGTTTTCCTTATGCATCATGATGCCTTGGGTGCTTTTCTACAAATTAAAGGCAGACATAATAAAGACCCAGCTGTTTCACTTTTGTGTCCAGGTCTGGCCTATTGACAATGGCGCTCCAGTATTTTTATTGGTCGTGTTCATCGCTTGCTATGTTGTACCATTAGTTCTAATAATGGTCTGCTACATCATGATAGCGATTAAAGTGTCTACTAGAAACGCGCCTGGAATATTCCGTTACAGCAACGTCATTCAAAAGTCAAAGGTGAAAGTCATCAAAATGTTAGTACTTATAGTGTTTTTATTTGCATTTTCCTGGCTACCTTTGTACATAATCTTCTTAATATTTTCCTTCAATCCACCTCCAGAAAAAAGTTGGACAGCGGACGTTATGGTGAACATATTTACGCCCATCGCTCAATGGCTTGCGATATCTAACAGCTGCATGAATCCTATAATATATTGCTTCTATAGTAAAACCATTCGCAAAAGGACGGTGGCTTTGCTCTCGTGTTCGGATAGTTTTGAACTGCGCAGACGGCAAAGTCGTTTTTCAAGTACCAGGCTCATGTCTGTGGACTATTCCAATGGTCAGATAACTCTGAGGCTGAACAAGAGACGCTGTGAGACAATTAATTTCTTACACCCAACAAATGGTAACTACGTCTGTGAAAGCACGTTTTATGATTGATATAAGATGCTGTTCCAAAGCAGAATGAAGCAAAATCCAGAAAAAAACACTAAAAATTGCAATTTAATATTTTGTAAACATGATACCAATTATCCGTGTTTGTGTTTGGTTATTCTTGTAAAGTTCACTAAAACCTATATTACATTATTTTCGTATGTCATATTAAAACATTGATTATACTAAATCACCGAAATCCAGTACTTTTCTGTATGGATATGTATTTCATATACCATTATATGAGCATTTTGCACAGAATAGCATATTTACACTTACACAATTGTAATGGTGTCATTACGTTCGATATTTAGAACACACCGATGAAACGTGACTTACTAACAGGCCTCAGGGTGTATTTATCATGTAACCAAAATGACATTTAGTTGATACATGTGCCAATAAAAGAGCATAATGTATTCGCGCACTTTTGTTTGATTCTGCCTAAAGCATTTACTTTACAATGTTTAATTTAAAAAATTATGCCAACATTATCTTATTCTTCCCAACACGTTTTGCTCGTGAGATAATTCCAAAACATTGGCGAATTAACAAATCATAAGTTCCAAAATATTTACAAACGCTCCAAGTACATTTCATATGATCGTCATTTGGTCGACTAAATAAACAACAGTTACAAGTTATGGTGTATATTGATAATAATAGTAGAATTGTAGCAAGGCGGTTTGCGACACTCATAAAAGATCATACTACTATCTCATATGGGTCGAATGAGTTTTCGTAAACAACTAGCAATGATTTTATTACATAATCACATTACACAGTGTAAATGAAAGTCATTAAAATACATGAGTCTAAGAGAGAACGTACCTACATGGTGGGTTCAGGAATGAAGAAGGCGAAAACGAACTACTGGAAATAATGCATGAAAATATAGTTTGCCTAATGCATCTTTGATTCCGGTCAAAGAAATTTATCAAAGAAATGTTTATGTTCAAGTTAACGATGTCCACAAAAGTGACAGAGTGATTGCCAAAGTATTATCTTGGTTTTTATTATAGAAGACATTTTGTTTTCCCAAACAATCTGGACGTCTAAATTCTGATTTTTCTCCTCACTGCATGTTGTAAAACTCGGCAGTCGTTAAACACAACTAAACCCCACAAGCAGTCCTGAAATTGAGACAGAAAGTTGGTTAATAGAGTTGTAAATATGATCTTAATAACTACACAATACTGTAACAAGGAAACTATAATAACCAATTCATAAAAGAGAGTGTATAAGGAAACGAGTTTTCATTATGACATTTGAGTACTGATCGCAGTATTTGTGTTTGTTGAAAAAACATCTCGCAATGAAACAGATGTTTCAGTTTTAGAATAAAAGTTATCCAAAGTTAAGGCGAAGTGTATAATCATTTGCTGAGAGCTTTAACTGGCGTTTGGCTGACGGCCGCTCAATTTGTGATGTCAATAAAATTATTAATAAAATTAAAATAATAATAACGAAACTCACCTAACTCAGTTTCAACGTTATCAGTTAAAATGGCAATAGGTATTGAGCAACTCATACTTGTTGCATATTAAAAGAATCAAATATAATACATGTAGAAACTACTTGCAACAATGCATAGTGCGTCAACTCTGACATTCCCATCTTATATTTCATACGAAATTTCACTCCAACCATGCACACAAGATTGCATTACAATGTGTTATTGTGATATGTGTTTGTAATAAAATGGCACCATTCAATGAGTAAATAACAACACAGGCCATCCCAAGACCGCTTTCATACACTGCAATTAGAGCGTTATAAAAGAGACAATTAATATGTTTGGTCTTGCAGATAATCACGAGTGTCCTTTGCCTCAATTGACTGCTATTTCTGGTATTCAAACGGTCTGATTTTATCGCATGATAATGTACTCTACTGGCTACACGTCAAGTATTAAAAGCATAGTTATCTGACAAGAAAACTAGAAAATATAACGCTGGTCGAAACGGCAATCCATTTGTATACTTAAATGCAGTTAAAAAGTCAGTAATGTGTTTAAGGAAAATCCAGTTAAACAAAAGACAACGTGCCAATCGACATACTATTTAATAAAAGTTCCTTCCTATACCTGACGATTGAGACGTGAGAAAATAATTTTGAACTTGCGTCTATATACATGTACGATTTTGTTACATAATGAAGCAAATGCATTTACATCGAAATCACGATTAATAACCATAACAAATAAGTAAAAAACTACTAAAATGACAATTCCCGAGAAGAAAGGAAATGGGACTGGTATTATTCATTGACATAACAGGCTACAGTGGGTCATCTGAATGAACTAAAAGACACGAAGGCGGCATACTTTTTTTTTCAAAGACCTCTCGTTCTATTTACGCGAGTAACTATTTATTTCAAAATAAATGTTAATGGTGCGTGAAGCATTACCTACTTTGTCGTAACACAATTATTATGTTATCGACTAAAGGGAAGAAAGTAATGACAGTATTTACTTACCGGTGTTGCTGTACAATTTTATCTAAATATGAACTTTAAATGATCATTGCATCGTCGCATCGTCGCCCCGGATTAATTGTTGGCAGAATGAAATTTCTGTACAAACACCGGTTACATCAATTAATTGTTTTCTTTGCATAAAAGTAACAATTATGGCACATCAAGGTCAATATTGAATATACGGCCGTTTTTTCGATATTGAATATACGGCCGTTTTTTCGATATTGAATATTCAGCCGTTTTTTAATCTCTTAAACGAAACAAATGAGTATGTTTTAATATAATGGTTATGTATGTCAGACGATGCGTTGTGAAAATAAATATATCGTGCATATTGTTCTTAGGGCGACGATGCAACGATGCGAGATTTGGTCGGTAATTTTCGCTGTGTACAAGACGCGACGATGCGAGATTTGGTCGGTAATTTTCGCTGTGTACAAGACGCGACGATGCAAGATTTGGTCGGTAATTTTCGCTGTTTACAAGACGCGACGATGCGACTAGGCAGCAATGCGAGTTTTGATCTATAATTATCGCTGTGTGTATAACCGCGACGATGCGAGATTTGGTCGGTAATTTTCGCTGTGTACAAGACGCGACGATGCGACTAGGCAGCAATGCGAGTTTTGATCTATAATTATTATTATTATTATTTTTTTTTTTTTTTTTTTTTTTTATAAACTTTTATTTCAATATAAAAATGACATTTACAAGGAGATTACAATACCATAGTGCAATTATAATATATTGCGAAATGTTATTAGAGTTCTATTGTAATTGTCTACCATCATATAACACATCTAATAGAAGAAGAGGTATATAGTACATAAAAAATGTTACTTTGAATGTTATAAAGAGTATATATACAAACATGTTTATACATTGAATAAGAATAGATAGAAAAAAAGAAAAAAAAAAAAACTACAAAAACAAATGCGACTGCATATGGTAATTTCTCTTAAAGAGTTAGCATTACATCAACATGAAGTGGAATATCTAGGTCTTATGATCGGTGTTGCATTAAAAGAAAATGCTATGCTTTCTTGTCTATATATGTATATTTGGTTCACAAACATCTCTTATCAGTGACCACGATGTTGCTTCTATTTCCGATACTTTAAATGAATTATATACTTTGTAGTAGAAAACTAAACTATTTAAAAGACCGTTGTAGTTTGGAATAAAATTATCTTTTCTACATTTAAATATGTATCTTTTCACTTCAAGACATAATATGTTAAGATTTTGTTTTTCTGCTTTGGTACTACCTAACATAAATATTCTGCAGTCTATTTCCGACATACAATTTGATAACTTTTTAGTGAATAGTGTATCGTTAATTCTTTGAATGAAGCATTTTACTTTTTGACAGTTCCAAAAAAGATGAATAAGAGTTTCTTCATATTGTTTACAAAAAGTGCACATGCTATTTTTTAACAATTTCATTTTGTACATTAAAGAGTTTGTACCTAGAATATTGTAAATAATTCTAACTTGAAACCATTGTATGTAGCTGTCCCTGGTTATGTTGAAAACTGTTCTAAAGATGTTTTTCCATTCTTCATCAGCAATGACAAAGTCGGTCCATTTGCTTTTACATATCGGCTCCACATTACATTTAATAAGGGTATTATAAATTGACTTGTCTTTGCTATCATTGCACACAATAAACTTTGCATAACATGACAGAGATGATATTTGAACATCGTTTTTATGAAAATGTAAATTTAATTTATTGAACAGCGTTTTTACGGATTTTACTAGTCCTTCATAGAGGATAAAATTTATGGCTTTTCCAGTAATCGTTTCTATTTGTGTTTTATTCAAAAAGGTTTTTGAATCAATGACTATATCCTTTACAAATCGTATACCTCTGTCATACAATGTTTTCAAAAAGAATGGTTCATTGCCTATTTTTAAATTTTCATTGTAAAGCAAAGGCATATTAAGAATATTTTCTACATCGTGAACTTGTACAACTTCTAGAAACTGTTCATAACAAGATAATGCTTCAATCCAAAATTCGTTTCTAATAGTCTTCTTAATAGTTTCAATATACTGTAATCCGGTATTAAAAAGTTTACCAACATTTAACATGGATCGTATAAGAATAATACATTTACTTTCGCTACATGAATATAATTTTCTTAACCAAGAAATCTTAATCTTTTTACAGTATGCATAAATATCTACCATCAGTAGTCCGCCCTTGTCATAGCTTTGAGTAAGTGTTGAACTTTTAATTTTATAAGGTTTGTTATCCCAAACAAAATCAAACAACAATTTCTTCAATTTATCTAGGATGTCTTTTTTTGGAGTGGGGATTGAAAAACAGCAGTGCGTAAACAATGGTAAAATAAGTGATTTTATTACGGTAATTCTACCAATGGGAGTAAGTTTTCTTTTTTTCCATTGATTAATAAGAGCGATTGCTTTAGCGAATTTTTCCGAAAAATTTAATTCAGATAATTGTTTAAGGTCAACATCGAAAATAATTCCTAACAACTGAAATCTGGTCGTACCCCATGTGAGTTTATATTTTGTCTTGATGGATCGAGTACTATACTTTAGCGCTCCGATCCAAATTACATGTGTCTTGTCAAAATTTACCTTTAAACCAGAAAATAATGCAAAATCATGGAGCATATTTAGAGCAGAATTTAGAGAATGTTCAGAACCGTCTAGTAACAAAGAAGTGTCATCAGCAAATTGAGATATTTTATATTCTATGCCGTTAACAATAATGCCTTTTATATGTTTGCTATGTTTGATCTTAATTGCAAGAAGTTCCGCACATAAAATGAAGATATATGGCGAAATAGGGTCTCCCTGTCTACAGCCGCGGCCTATTGAAAAACTTTCCGACAAAAATCCGTTTAATTGAACCGAACTTTGTGTATTTTTCAAAAAAATCGAAATCCAACGTTTAAAGCTTGGTCCGAAATTAAACAAGTTTAAAGTTTGTTCAATACAATCAAAAGACAAAGAATCAAAGGCTTTTTCGAAGTCTATCATCATAAGTAATCCAGGTATTTTATTATTTTCGGTGTAATTCATTATATCATATACGAGACGTGTGTTTTCTCCTATGTATCGGCCTGAAACAAAACCAGTTTGGTCTTTCGATATAAGTGTTTGTAAGCATGGCTTTAATCGATTTGCAATTGACCCAGATGCTATTTTATAAACGGTATTAAGTAGAGTAATAGGCCTCCAATTTTTCAGAAAGTGTCTTGGTTTGTTTTCTTTAGGAATACATGTAATAATGCCCTGCTTTTGTGTAACTGAAAAGGTGTTATTAGTGTATGCAAAATTAAGGCTTCGTAATACAAACATTCCTATTTTATTCCAAAAGACTTTAAAAAAATTTGTTGTAAATCCATCTGATCCAGGGCTTTTATCGTTTTTCATATTTTTCAGAGTTATGGTTATTTCCTCAAATGTCAATAAACCTTCGAGTGTTATTGATTGCGTGGCATTTAGTTTACTAAATGGTATACCTTGTAAATCGTTTAGGGTATGATTTGGTTGTATTTCTACTTCTTCATATAATGTTTTATAGAAATCTGAAGTTTCTTTAAGAATATCTGATTGATTATATAATGTTACCCCATCATCTTTTTGAATAAATGGTATATTTTTGTTAGTATAGTGATGTTTTTCTAATGAGCAAAAGAAGTTAGTTGTTTTCTCACCCTGTTCAATCCATTTACTTTTTGACCTTATTATATGTCCTTTCAGTTTTAAATCTCTTACAGAATTTAGTTCTATATTTAAATGTCTAAGTTGTTCTTTGTTTGACTCGTCCAGGTTTTGTTCAAGATTTTCAATTTCCATTAACAGATTTTGTTCATATGTAGAGTTTAATTTATTTTTATGACTAGAATAAGAAATAGTTTTCCCTCTAATTTCCATTAATAACGTTTCTAAAAACAGTTGGTCATTTATGATAAAACATATATCACTGTTATTAATAGACTGAAAATTTTCCAAATTATAGACTGGTAAACAATATTGTTTTTTTATTTCATCTATTACATTATTTACACAAGTTAGATATTCGATGTCGTATAGAAGAGAGTTGTTGAATTTCCACAGCCCTTTACCATGTTCGATTTTATTAAATTCAAGAGATATATCAATAATTGAGTGATCAGATTTGATACTGGCTTTTATATTTGATGCTTTTAAAAAATTGAGCAAACCTGGGGTTATTAGAAAAAAGTCTAATCTTGCTTGTTGTAAAGGCTTTGTGCGTCTCCATGTAAAACGTATCATATTTTCGTGCATTTCTCTGAAAGTATCTATAAGGTTCCTGTTTGCAATTTCTTGTAGAATAACATTTCTAGAATTTATATTATTGCTCAGAGATTTGTAGTTACTATAATCCCGGCTGCTATCGAGTACCAAATTAAAATCGCCACATAAAATATATTCATCATTTCCAAATTCATCAATTATATTAAAGATATCTTTATAGAATTGAGGACAATCTGTATTTGGACCATAAACCGTAATTAATGTAATTTTTATTTCACCAATGGAAATATTTAGAGCTAGTAGATTTCCAATTTCGTCAATTTTAACATTATGAACTTTAAAATCAATATTTTTCTTTATTAAAATTGCACAGCCTCTGGCATTTGATTTTCCATAGCTTAAAAAACATTGCCCATCCCATGCAGAGTAAACAGCTTTTTCCAATTCTTTTGGCCAGTGAGTGTCTTGTAAGCAGTAAATATGATAGTCCTTTTCTTTAAGGAAATTTAAAACGTCTATTCTTTTCTTATTACAGTTGAGGCCGCGGCAGTTTAGGGAGGCAATTTTAACAGAGTTCATTTAGTGTTAAGAAAAAATATGGCAAAGTACAAACATATTGTGCTGAAATATCACAATTTACAATAATTATAAATATATATACATGTAGTTCAGAGAGCAATTGCGTAATAGATAGTTTACATATTGACCGTAGATGCAACAAATAAATCAAGATAGGTGTTACCATATCAACAACAAAAAGGAAACAAATTTAACTAAATAAATACAATTGTACTTCATGAACTCAGTACAATAGTTGGCTGGCCCCATGGCAAGAAGAGAATGATCTGAAAAATATAAGGTCAGTAATTTATTATGGATCTTTAAAAGCTATAGCAACAAACATTGTTTTCATGTGCTATCAACAATGCGCCCACATTACCGCTTCCAAATATACGTATGAGCATAAAATCACCATACTCTAAAAAGTGTTCAACAGGAAGATGATAATGGGCGATTGATGTACCTAGATAGTGATATTTGGCATTTTATTAATATCTATGTAATCTGGTGTATCAGCTTGATTGTTAATAATTTAAGCATTATTTATATAATAAAGATATTTCTATTCTATACAGTATTAATAATCGAAGAAAGTAGAGATCATGTTTTGATCTATAATTATCGCTGTGTGTATAACCGCGACGATGCGAGATTTGGTCGTTAATTTTCGCTGTGTACAAGACGCGACGATGCGACTAGGCAGCAATGCGAGTTTTGATCTATAATTATCGCTGTGTATATAACCGCGACGATGAGAGATTTGGTCGGTAATTTTCGCTGTGTACAAGACGCGACGATGCGAGATTTGGTCGGTAATTTTCGCTGTGTACAAGACGCGACGATGCGAGATTTGGTCGGTAATTTTCGCTGTTTACAAGACGCGACGATGCGACTAGGCAGCAATGCGAGTTTTGATCTATAATTATCGCTGTGTGTATGCGAGATTTGGTCGGTAATTTTCGCTGTGTACAAGACGCGACGATGCGACTAGGCAGCATTGCGAGTTTTGATCTATAATTATCGCTGTGTGTATAACCGCGACGATGCGAGATTTGGTCGTTAATTTTCGCCGTGTACAAGACGCGACGATGCGACTAGGCAGCAATGCGAGTTTTGATCTATAATTATCGCTGTGTGTATAACCGCGACGATGCGAGATTTGGTCGGTAATTTTCGCTGTGTACAAGACGCGACGATGCGACTAGGCAGCAATGCGAGTTTTGATCTATAATTATCGCTGTGTTTATAACCGCGACGATGCGAGATTTGGTCGGTAATTTTCGCTGTGTACAAGACGCGACGATGCGACTAGGCAGCAATGCGAGTTTTGATCTATAATTATCGCTGTGTGTATAACCGCGACGATGCGACTATGCGATAATAATCGCGTGTCTATGAAATTTCTCAGTGTGAGATCTGCATTAACAAAGTTAAACTGTCGCATCAACGCATCGTCGCGATAAAGTTTGGGGCGAAATGTAACTGAATCAGGATTGCATATAAAATATAAGACCTAACACAAATGTGCTTCTATATCAATGTGATTCAAATATTATAGTGTTTATGTTCAATGCTATGGTAAAACAGCTAATCACTGCCAGGTTAGATATATCAGAATAATTCGACATGAAATGGACGCATCGTACACTGAACATTACCGTGTTTTTGCTTTTCGATATTGCTAGCGTTTTTTATGTTCAGTGCATAGATGCAAACCCAATCCTGTTTATTAGAATGTTCGGGGAAAACGATCTGAAGACACCGTGTCTCTGTAATAGGTCTTCTGAATATCACACCCACAATAAATCGTAAAAATATTTCTCCCAGTGAGCGGCTGTTGCGCAATTATAATTTATAATACGTGCACAGAATAATCATTAAGAGCGATTAATGTGCAGAATGTTTTCCCTAGGCCAATCAATTAGTATGACTAATATGCAGAATGTATGCACTCAACGAAAGAACTGTGTGGCGATTACAATTTATAAAACGTGCAATGAATGCGCATTAGGGGAAATTAATATGCAAAATGTGTTTCGGAAACTCTTTGGCCGATCAATTAATATGCAGAATGTGTTTCCTAGGTCAATCAATTAATATGCAGAATGTGTTTCCTAGGTCAATCAATTAATATGCAGAATGTGTTTCCTAGGTCAATCAATTAATATGCAGAATGTGTTTCCTAGGTCAATCAATTAATATGCAGAATGTGTTTCCTAGGCCAATCAATTAATATGCAGAAGGTGTTTCCTATGCAATTCAATTAATATGCAGAAGGTGTTTCCTCGGCAAATGTCTTGGACGTTGATGCACGTAGATGCTACTTAAATCAGCTGTTGTTTTCATCACTCTACGATAGAACTTCGTGGAAACGAAGACATGAGACGTCAATGTAATATACATATTTGATCAAACGTCTCCACTCACGATATTTTACATACACTAACTTCTCCTCTGCCGTATAGTTTTGAATGATGAATGTTGCATACCAGCAGGTCAATTATCTAAATGAATATGAGCAAACCCCTTCACTTACATGTAACGTATGTAACGTGCAGAGGGTCTAATGATAGCAAAGTATTAACATGAGTGTATGACTATATAAATTTTCATTGGGGCTACCTGCCTAATTATTAGTCAAATGATTTTATACAATTATTATCAAAGAAACTCAATCAACTTATAATCAAGGATGGGATCTGCTAAAATAATTGGATGGGCAACCAAAATCAGTTGATGGAATCACATATGTACAAGACGGGCGGATTGAACATTGGTGTCCTTAGATGTGATGGGCTAGCAAAGTATCGTATAATCTAAACAAGGTATGGAACCAAGCGTGGTACAGCAGTTTTTGCTATCGTTGTCGCTTTGCAGATAGCACCAAAGGCAATGCTTGTGCAATAATATTCCACGGACAAGGGATAGTGAGTCTTTCTAATGTCAAGGTTCTGCTGCTTTTTCCAACGTCTAAACAAGTTTTGTACGCGGTAGTCGCAAGCAGAAGATCAAGAATCAGCTCTCACCAGCTTTACCCATTTACCTTTATTTACTTTCCGGACTATCTTCTTCGGCAGCAGAAACACACTGCGCGCTACAGCTTATATAGCCGCATGTCACGTGACTCATTAGACTTGCTTTAGTCATTCCATTTTAATTACCGGCTTTTAATTGACGAGGCGATCAGATATATCGGATTATTTATTACAATTGCTTAACACCTGTGTCTCTTGTTGGTTTTATTTGCGATTGCTTTTAGAACAATAAAATTTGACTAACCACGCGATTATCTAATAATTAAATGCACATTATCATGGTTTGTTGTTTATATGCGTAGCTGACGTGTCGGAAATGTCATTTCACATTTGCTTTGTTTTCATGATTACTGGTTGTAAAGACGAAAATTATTAATGCATCTCATGCAATGATTTCCATGACAAACGTAATACCGTGTGCTCTACTGATTTTTAACTAATAAGTTTCAATAAAAAAATAGAAATTTAATTGTACACACCTGCTGAGTGTATGAACTTTAAATTGTATTTAAGACATGGGTAATCAAGAATTTATCACAAATTCTCGTTACCTATTTCACATATCCCAATGTTCCTATAGTTTTATAATACGCATAACCCGATTTAGAGAATCTGTTAGCATAACAGTTAGACCGTCTTCATTTCTGATAATTGGAAAACAACCTTGTTTGAAACAATGCATCATATCAATCCTAGGCTTTTAATGAATTACGTTTTTGTTAATTTTGTATTATAAATACACATGTCTCTAAAATTTCCAATTTTTGTAAATTAATCTATATGTTATATTTCAATTTATTTATGACTCTAATATCCTCCAATATCATAGAACGCTTTATGCAATCAACTCATTTTCATGGACACGAATCCAGCGACTTTAACTAAGTCAAAGTTAGCAGCTTCCCAATTAGATATGTAGATATTCGCTTCATAATACGGCACAATGCCAACTTCTCTGTACATAAATACACTTTAGTGCGCAGCAGGTTAAAAACATTAAAAATACAGAGTGTACCAAGATTTTATGAAAACCAAAGTACGAGGGACTAAGTGTGAATCACAGTAATTACTTCAATCTTAAATGTGTTAAGTGAACTGCAGTGAAGTAAATGTATAAACGTCATAACGATTCGACATCAGAAGTAGGGCGTGTTATACTGAGATATATTATATAAACTTGTATTTCTATATGATTAATATAACACAGTTGGTGCAAAGAAGGATTAATTTCTAATCGGTGAAAAGCTTTGTCACCCTTGAGCTAATATTGTTTGTTTTTCGGATTCTGTGTTTAATCATCATGGAATTTTGTAGAAAACATAATGCTACTACATAGCTTTCCATTACGACCAGTCTGGAGACAAAAGAGAACGATGTAAGCGGAACACAAAATAAAATGCCATTGTTTGTTGAATATATTGTTTTTCTGTTATGCTGTGATTTGTTGTTAACTTTTGACAACAATTAAAACATATTTACGGAGATAATAGGTTTAAGCCGGCACCAATACCGCACACTTAAATCGGTAAGAATTCTAAATTCTTCAACTAGGACAGCTTTTGCAAACACAGAAAGTGTAGCCTATATAAACGAGAACTGAGGATCTTTCCAAATGGACGGTAATAACACTGAATGTTGTGTCACACATCAATGCATCTCAATATGGCTACTGCTTATCAGTACGACATATACATGTACATGGTATTCTACAAAAATGCAGTCTAACATGTCTTAAATAACATACAAGAAGTAGGATTTGTAACCATTGCCTATTTTCTATATTTCTATATTCGGTATTTTTAATTATAACTGTCTACTTTTAAGTAGTTAGGTAAACAGTTGCGCGTATTTTTCATGGTTTCGGAAATAATAATACAGTATTATGGAAAGTAATGACTTAGTCTGTAATAGCCAGGTTTACATGCATTTTGAAAGTCGTGAACAAACAAGCGATTTGCAAATGAAAGTCTTGAAAAACCAACTGGTGTTGCCACTCGATTTTGTATGCAATAAAGTATATAGCAATAATTAAATAAAAATAATCATTTAAATGTTGTATGTAAGGAAAGTTGTTCTAGATTAAGTATTGTAGAACATAACTTCAATTTATTCCATTGACAATCTTATTAACAATTCCGGAAACATTTCAATTCTCTTTCTTATCATTTAATACGTGTTTAAACTGTGTTACGAAACTAATAACTAACTAACGTGAAAGCGCTCAGAAAGCGCTCAGAACCAAGAAAATACATTTAAAATGGTTAAACGAATAGAACAAATATCTGTACATTTATAAGCTATTTTCTATGGTTTTCTGTTTTCCACTTTGAGGCTACGTACCGTTTCCACAATATTTATTTATACCAATACCATCAATACAGCCATCATGAATGCCAATATTCGCATGCTATTTTTATTCAACCGCACTGGATTGTTCACATATATTTTTTATATGTTGATAAAATAGCATGAAATAATTACAAAAATAATAAATATTCACTTAATCGTCCGATTACCCCATGATTTTGATAAATGTAATGTGATATTTAAAACGTCGTTTCTGTCCTTATATTAAATGTATTAAAATAAATATCTTTCTACGTTTTTAACCAATTGGATCAAACAAGTATCACTATTGTGCTCTCAGATAGAAATGAACGCATTAGTATGCGAGATGTCAATATAAATAATCATTTAAGTAGACAGTTAACAGATTCTAGAACACGCAAATATGGTATTACTTGCCAGTCATAACTTATTGAAGTCGCTGAATATATAGAGGATATTTGTTGGTTGCGGTAGAATATAGATTTTAATTCACGAGTGATCATAGAAATTCATATTTTCACGAATGGCGCAGCCAGGATTGAAAAAAAAAAATTTCTGATCACGAGTGAATAAAACATCGATATTCTACCATAACCAACACATTTATTTTTATTTCTATTTAAAGGGACAATGCCCACAAAAAAGGTCCTCACGGGGGTCATTTCGTTAAAACATCTCAAATTAAGATAATAATAATGACATATACTAACGTATAAAATACGGTATATATAATCTGAAAAGCGATATCGCATTCTGCGATAAAAATCAATTAAAAATATGGGTCGTGTTTGTTTGGCCCTTTTCATGTTGAAATTTTGACGTCAGAGCTGTGAGTAATTGTGAGTATTTTGTATTACCATAGTTCACACGTTTCTTTACAAAGCAGTATACATGTAGCGCAGTTTGTTAAAGCGCTGTCTGACTATATCATTTCTTAGTATGGTAACTATGTCGTGAGTTCGATACCCGCTTGGGGTTTTAATTTGTTCAAACGTGTTTGCTGATTTTTGTTATCTAATATCTTACTATGCATTGCATTATTTATTCTTCATTTAATATACATGTCTTACTATAGCGCATTTCTTTTTATCTAATATTATTTATAGTGCAATAGGAAACCAATTTTTCGGTGACTTAGTACCTTTAAAAATGTGTTATTTTGGCTTTTTCCAACTTCTCGGTGAAAAAGTAGATCCATTATCAAAGTAATAATTATCACTGTTTACAACAGTGAATTATCAATTTAATTTTCAATCTTTTAAAACATTTAATTACCAATTTTACTTTACTGATATTGCCCTATAAACCACCGGAAAGCATTAAATAAATTGTCACCTCGAACTTAAATGAGGAATTAATTAACGCCTTTCAAAGACATAGACACATTCAGTACAGCACGTAAAAGCAAATGTAAACAGAATACAAATGCCGTAATTAAGACTTAATTATTTTTATTTTTTCTTATCTAGCTTGTTGATAATAACGCTTCGTTGTAACTGATATTGTTCAAAACATGTTCCATTAGTTCTAATAATTATCTGCTTCTTTATTATAGCGATTTCAGTGTAAACTAAAACGCACCTGGAATAATCCGTTACAGCAACGTCATTCAAATGGCGGAAGTTATAATGAATGTATTCATACCAATCGATCAATGGTTTGCGATATCCGACACTTGTATGAACCCTATTAGAAATGAATATTGCTTCAGTCTATAGTAAAACCATGCGCAAAATGGCAGGTGATTTGCTCTAGTGTTGGATTGTTTTTAACTGCGCAGACTCGTGTCTGTGGACTATTCGAATGGTCAGATGACTCCGAGAGTTAACAAGCGACGCGGTGAGGCAATTAATTTCTTGCACCCAACAAATGGTAACTATGTCTTTGAAAGCACGTTTTATGATTGATATAAGATGCTGTTCAAAAGGTTTATGATTGATAAAATAGTCATTTCAAAAGTTGAATTAAACAAAATCCAGAATAAATACTAACAATTGCAATTCAATGTTTAGTTTACATGATACCAATTATCCGTTGTTGTGTTTGTTTATTCCTGTAAAGTTCAATAAAACCTATATTACATTGTTTTGTCATGTTAAAGCACCGAATATCATAAATTACGGACCACCAATACTATTCCATGGATCTGTATTTCATAATCCGTTATACGAGCATTGTCAATGGAATAGCATTTTTAGACTCCCAAAACATGAAATGTATCGATGGCATTACGTTCCATATGTATATCCTATCATTGGACCATTAGTCACTCTTAATTCACAGGCATAAGCGTATGTTCATCATCAAACCAAAATAACATTTAGTTTATATATATACCAATTTAATGAGTATCATCCTTTCGCAAAATTTCTTGTGATTCGGCACAAAACATGTACTTTGAAAAAAAAGTAAATTCAGGTAATACAATTTCGCCCAAATAATGATATTATTCTTGACAACACCTTTGCTCGCGTGGACTGGACTTAATTCCACAACATTGGCAAAAGATTTAATTGTGTGTTCCAAAAGATTTGGAGACTGTCCTAGTACATTATAAATAATATAGATTGTCATGTGTACGACCAAATAAACAAAAGTTACATTGTACAAAGTTATGTTCATTTTTATTCAGTACAACTGTTAGCAACAGTCATAAAAGCTTATACTACTATACCATCCGCTTCCGGAAATAAGCTTCCATAACAACTAACAATGATTTTATTACAGCTGTATTCACACAAAACCAATGTTAAAAAAATCATTAAAAATACATGAGTCTGAGACAGAAAATAACTTACCGTGGGTTCAAAAATTAACAAGAAAAAATAAAACTACTTGAAATATACGGAAGTTAGCAATATTAGAAAATAGATATTGTACCAATTGTATCAATATATCGGTAAAAAAACTCATAACAGAAAAGATGTTCAAATTAACTACGTTCACAAAAGTGCCAGAGTCATTTCAAAGTATAGTTCGTTATTGTAATTATTGTTAGTTGTCCACGAAATCTGAAGACTGTTTGCATACTTTCTTTTCCATTGTGAAGTCATTTTGTTTTGTCAAATTAGCTGGACTACTATGTTGTCCCTACTACATGTTTTAAAACTCGGAAGTTGTTAAACACTACTTAACCCATCAAGCACTCCTGAAATTGAGACAGAAAGTTGGTTAATAGAGCTGTAAATAGGATCTTCCTAACAACACAATACTGTAACAAGGAAACTACAATAAACCTTGATGAAAAAGCGTATACAAGGAAACGCGATTTTATCATGACATTTGAGTAGTGAACGCAATATTTATGTTAGTTGAAGAAACAAGTCGCAATGAAATAGATGTTTAAGTTTTAAAATACCAGTTATCCAAAGGTAAGGCGTAATGTATATATCATTTGCGAAAGCTTTAACAGCAAGTTTGGCTTGCGGCCTTTAAATGTTTGATGTCAATAAAATAAATAATACAATTGAAATAATAATAACGAACTTAAATTAGTTTTATCAGTTTCATTGGTATTAAGTTTTGAGCAACTCGTCGTTGTTGTATTAAAAGAATCAAATTTAAATGCTGTGGTCATTAATTTCAATAATGTAGAATGCGTCAACTTCGATATTCTCTTTTCATAATTCACACGAAATCTCATTCCAGCTAATTCTGCACTTACTGTCTTAATTCAATTGCATTGCAATCGGTTCCTTTGATAGGCGTTTGTAATAAAATGACACCATTCAATGTGCAAATAACAACACAGGCCATCCCAAGATTCATTTCAAGCACTGCCATTTGATCTTTTTAAGAGAGACGATTAATTTGTTTAGTCTGGCACAAACACACGAGTGCCCTTTGCATCCATCGACTGCTATTTCTGGTAATCATGCACACGGTCTGATTTTATCGCATGATTATATACTCTGCTGGCTATATTTCAAGTTATAAAAGCATATTTATCACGGAAACAAGAAAAGATAGTTTGATGGCGTCGAACAACGATGGTCAAAACGGAAATCCATTTGTATACTTAAATGAAATAGTTAGTGACATGTTTAAGGAACAATCAAATTAAACAAAGCACAACGTGCAAAGCGACATACTATTAAATAAATGTTGCGTCCCATTACCTGACAGTTAAGATGGTTTGCGCACAACCACGAAATGTATGAGGCAACCACTTTGACCTACTCCAGTTACTGGACTATGACAATGATTAGTATATATAAACAACCTTCTATAAGATTGGTACTAACAAATACCTGAACAAGTGACACTTATCAAACCTTACCATTATGCACTAAAATGACATTTGGAATTGATGTGAGAAAATCATATTGTGCTAAATTATCAATACGGCAATATACATGTATAATTCTGTCACATAATAGAACAAATAAACTTACATCGAAATCAAGATTAAGAACCATAAAAAAATCGAAAACTACTGAAACTAGAGCTACATGTATCACTAAAGGTTATTAATACTCCCACAAACCGCTTGGCACAGATCTAGAGCTTTGGCACAGATCTAGAGCTTTGGCACAGATCTAGAGCTTTGACACGGAATGATGTATTTACTGACAAAATGACCTGCATAAAAGGAAAAATGAGTTTGAAATGCAAAATGAAGAGTACAAGCAAAAATGATTTACACATATTTGACCTTGAATTGTGACCATGACCTTTGATTTAAAAGCATGGGGCATGTGCGTGACACATTGTCTAGTTGTGTGGAGTAACAATTTGAAGTAATATTAACATCCTGCCAGACATTTAGAAGTTACAGAGGAATAAAATGCAAATACTAAAACTTTGACCTTAAATTGTGACTGACATTTTACCTACAAACATGGGTCATGTACGCGACACATCATCTGGTCATGAGTAATAATTATTTGAAGTTATATTAAAATCCTACTCGGCATTATAAAGTTATGGAGCCAAAATGAAATATAAGTATTTGACTTTTGACCGTGAATTGTGACCTTGACCTTTGATGGACAAGCATGGGTCATGTGCGTGACACATTGTCTGGTCATGGGGAAAAATAATCTGAAGTTGTATTAAAATCCTTCCATGTATTACGAAGTTATGGAAAGGAAACGAAATACAAGTATTTTATCTGTATGTTACCTTTGGCCTTGAACTGTGACATTAACCTATGAAGGGCAAGCATGGGCAATGTATGTGACACATAGTCTGATCATGGGGTATAATTATTTGAAGTTATATTAAAATCACTCCAGGCATTAAGAAGTTATAGAGCGGAAACAAAATACAAGTTTTTGAAGTTTGACCTTGAATTGTGATCTTGACCTTTGAAAGACACGCGTGGGTCATGTACTCGACATATCGTCTGGTCATGGAGACTAATAATCTGAAGTTATATAAAAATCATTTCCTGCAATACGTTGTTATGGAGCGGAAACAAATTACAAGTATTTTACCTATATTTGACCTTGACCTTGAATTGTGACCTTGATTTTTGAAGGACAAGCATGGGTCGTGTACGTGACACATCGTCTGGTAATGGGGAATAATTATCTGAAGTTATATTAAAATCCTTCCATGCATTAAGAAGTTATTGAGCGGAAGCAAAATACAAGTATTTGACCTTTAACCTTGAATTGTGACCTTGATCTTTGACAGACACGCATGGGTCATGTACGCGACACATTGTCTGGTCATGGAGACGAATAATCTGAAGTTATTTTAAAATCCTTACAGACGTACAGACCAACACGCGTGATTCCTATATAGCCCCCACTTCTTCAAAATGTAGGTGTATAATGACAATTCCCCAGAAGGAAGAAAATAGGGTTGATATTACTCAGTGACATAACAAGCTATAGTAGGTCATCTGAATAAATAACACAATAATTATGGTATCGACTAAAGGGGAAAAAATGATATTATAAGTTACACTGTTAGTAACTGAGGGTGTATGGGATACACACCCTCAGTGGTTGCATACCAAACGAGAGCGCAGTTATAACAGTGTAACGAAAATATCTCACCGACTACCTTTTACTGGTATATTTTCATTAATATCAATTGAAAATTAACGAAAGAAACCCTCACAAAATAACACGAAACACCTACAATGACGTCACAAAAATAAAAGTCATTAGACTGCGTCATTAGACTTCTATGGGGTATTAAAATGTACCCATGGTGTATGGAAAATACTGAATAGTCATGTGAACGCTCTTAGCCAATGGGATCGCGTCATTTATTGTAGGAGGTGCGATATTATTTATTTTATCGGTATGGCAGTACAAATGACACATTGTCTAACGATCGACTCATATGAAACCTAGAGCTCAGTGTTCAAGTTAAACACTGATGTTCGAGTAGAATAATCATTTAATATATAAGACCTAACACAAAAGTGATGCTATATTAATACGATCCAGAGATTGTATTGTTTATGTTCATTGTTGTGGTATGTCAATATGATCAAAAGCTTATATTGATATGTGCAATGTTGTGGAATGTCAATATGATCCAAAGCTTATATTGTTTATGTTCATTGTTGTGGTATGTCAATATGATCCAAAGCTTATATTGATATGTTCAATGTTGTGGTAAAACAGTACATCACTGCTAGGTTAGATTGTTCAGATAAATTCAACATTAAATAGACGCATCGATCACTGAAGGTTTTCGTCTTGCCTTTCGATATTGTTCGATTTATTTCTGCAACACAAACATTTGTATTAGAATGTTTGGAAGAGTCATTCTTTTTGAGATAACTTGTATTTTTTATCGGTCTTTTAAATGTCACAAAAACAATAAATCTTCTTACTGAGCGGCTGTAGCGTCATTATAAAAAAATGTACAAAAAGCGACGAAGAATAATCATTAAAAGCGATAAATTGGCAGAATGTGTTTCCTAGACAACACTGCCTTGCACGTAGATGCCATTCGAAGCAGTTGTTTCTTCACTCAACGATAAGTGCGTGGAGACGACATGAGACGTCGGTGTATTACATATATTTATAATAACGTCTCCATAATGATTAAACTGCCTGGCAGGTAGAAGCCATTCAAAAAAGTCCTTTTTGCATTTAACGATAAAATTACGTGGAGACGACATGATACGTCAATGTGATATACATATTTGCAAGAACGTCTCCAGAAACAGTATTTTACAGACAATTACTTCACCTTATATGCCTTTTTTGGATGATGACTGTTGCATAACAGCAAATCAGTTATGTAGGTGAATATAAGCAACCGCTTTATTTTACTGCAATATGTACACAGGTCACATTTATATCCTGCAATGAGTTTCTCATGTCTGAAATTCAATGTCAAATTTGCTTTGTTCTCCTTATACCCACAGGCAGAATAATATAAATATTTGGTTCACTAGATGAAGATAATTATTGCATTTCATGCAATGGTTTCGGTAACAAATGCGCTGTAGTGTGGTTAAGTGTTGTCTAGCTAATAAGTTTAAATTAAAATATAACAAGAGGGCCATGATGGCCCAAAGCCCTCACCTGAGAACTGGTAGTACAGATGAAGACCATACTGTTGCGACAGGTTTGAAAATTAAGGTATATGAACAATACGCAAAGGGGGATACGATCAATTTGATTTAAAACATCTGTTAGTGCAAGGGGCTAACTAAAGATCGAGTTGGGTAGTGGATGTGCGCTTTTTGCTAATGGTTCTCATATAATTTTTCTCGATATTCTTACCTGACATATTTCATTAAGTCAGTGAAAAATTCTTGAAAATGCAGAAACTGTAGATGTTGATGTCTTTTTCGCAAATTTTTTTGGAGAACTAGTTGCAAGGCGATAATTGCGATGGCTGTACTATAAGGTCAAATTTTGCCAATGATGATAAATGATGTTAATGCAGGCTCTGAAGCCATCAATGTTGCTTGTACAAATAACTGCATGCAAGGTTTGCAACTGTTGGAAATCAAATTTTATCAATCAATGTTTTTGTCATTCGCAAACTGTGTAAGTTTAGTCAATATTGATTAAAAAAACGTGTGTGCAAGCCAATCATTGATAACTTGTTGATGTTTTTTACCAAATATAAGGGGCAATAACTCCGGTGTTTATGGCCTGATCATGCTTATATTCGACTTCAACTGTAGTCTTACGTTCACAGACAAACTGTGCACGATTGTTTAAGATTTTGAAGTCTCTATCCTGAATTATGTCCATGTTTGTATATTTTTAGATAAACAAAGGGCAATAACTCTGGTGTTCGAAACACGGTCCGGCCCATTTTTGGGGTGTCTCCTGAGATCTGATGGTCATACACAAACTGTGAAAGTTTGTGTAAGATTGGATGGAATATAAAGTCTGTATGTTGGAAAATGGCATTTTTGCACTTTTTTGCATGAACAAGGAGCAATAACTCTAGTGTTACTGGTGTGATCTGACCCAATAACAAACTCTTCCGAGACTTAATGGTCATACACAAACTCTGCAAGTTTGGTTAAGATTGGATAAAAAGTGAAGTCTCCAGCTTGAGAACGAACCCAATTGTTGACGGCACACGGACGACATACGACGCAGGAGAGGTTGTGCTTAGTTGAGCTAAACATTAAAATATAAAAGCGATTGTACATTTCTGCTATCATTACACGTCTATTAAGTTCAAATCTTATTTAAGACATAGGGTATAAGGAATATAACATGCGTTTGAGGGCATTTCTCCTTTTGTATTTCACGTATGTCGATATTCAAATAGTTTAATCAAACAAATAACTGGACGGACTGCAGATATGGTTGAATATAACATTTATGTATAATATCCTCCAAAATCATAAAACGCATTATGAAATAATATATACCATACAAGCATCAAACTGCTTTTAATTTGTACTATATCGCACACTACCATCGGTAACGGCTCTAAATATTCGCTTGATTAAACGGTGTTATGCTCCATTTCAAAATACACTTAAGTGTGCTAAAGGATAAGTAAGATTAAGTGTTTTCACCAAAAACAGAAAATGAAAATACAGAGTGTAGCGCGAAGTTCTGAAAACCAATGTACGAAGGACTGATTGTGAATCTAAGTATGTGATTCAATGCTTAAATGTTCAGTTTAATAAATTGATCGTTAGCATTGGACACCTAAATCAGAACATGAAATATATAAACAGTTTTGTATTGGTAAATGACCGATATATCGAAATGGGTGAAAAGAAGAACACGTTTCTAAGAGGTAAACCCTTTTATCCAACCACTAAATGATTTTATAGAAGGAAACTCTACCTGTCAGATAAACTTTTGCTTTATCCGACAGGCAAGGTTTATCTGACACCCTCATGAATATACTTTTGACGGACTACTTTTACCAGGAATGTGAGTGACGTCATAAACAAGTAATTTTAAAGGTTACGAAATGGGGCGATATTTAACAGTTCATCTATTGGTGGAAATAAGACACTAAACATTCAGTAATTACATTTTATTATATACCTTACAATAAATACTACATTACAATAAATTAAATAGTAACACATTTGTAGAGGAAAAAGAATCAATAACAGTTAGCTATCGACACAATACAGGCAGTTTCGGTTTAAAATAACTCGCCAAAATTCGCGTGCGCGCGTAATGACGAAATCAAATGTTTTACGTCATTCAGTTGAGTTTTAAGTTTACACAGTGTTGGAATTTAAAAAGAGCAATCAGATTACAATCTTTAGTGTTTCTGTGTTTTTTGGATGGATTATGATAATAAGATTTATATCGAAAAGTGTATCCATGGAACATATGGCTCGAATGGAACCGGTGAGATTAATTCCATTTTAATTTTCTATAAGTCGAGTGTATTCCGAGCTGGATTGTTGTGGGTGGAGAACAGAGTTGCCATCATAAGGTGTTAGATCTAGTAATTTGGATGCAGTCTTCGATTAGTTTACTTTTGAAAGGAAATTTACATAAAGGGTTATTTCTTTGATGAATAAACCGTTTCTTTGTTGGTTGATCAAAGAAAGTCTATCCACAAAGAATTACTCGCTTACACCAACTGTTTTAAAAGGAATAGAAGGATTATGTTTGCACCTTTATCGATCATGCCATGTGCGGAGTAACAACTCACTATGGAAGCTAGAACCTCTGTAAAACTGGACTACACGACGTTTTTATCAATGAAAAAATCGGGTGAGTAAGGTGTATTTAATTTTTAATTTTATGCTCTGTCATTCTGGAATAATTGAGTCACACGAGTTGTGTGTATATTTTGAAAGATAATAGAAATGGTATATAATAAACATCTCGACGAAGATAAATCCATGATATACACTTTTGCAAAGTTAAAATTGCCAGCCATTTTGGTCTTTTGTTGTTGAAGAGTTTGGTCGAAACACGGACTGGCATTTGAATAAACCTTTTATCTACTGTAGTGTGTAGCATTTGGCATGGTGAACATATTTGAAACGAAGCATATGTCGACATTTTATCTTGTTACACTGCGTTTTGCATTGAATTGATTCGCACTATTTCGAGTGGCGGAAACATCATGAATATATTCCATATAAACTACGCAAGGTTCGATTCAGTAAATTTAATGCATTTTTTGAGTATTTTTTCAAATAATTAAACGTTAATAGTGTGTTTGTTACACATAAAATAAATAAATAAAAATATGGTAGGATAAATAGAATATTAGGTTAGTGTCTTTGTGTACTTGAATTTATCCGACTCGTCTCCGAAAGGCTTACACGGCTCGGCAAGCCTCGCCGTGTAAACCTTTCTTTAACTCGTCGGATAAATTCAAGTACACTTAGACACTAACCTAATATTCTCTATATTTACCCTAGAGAAAATATTCTTTGTTTTTCGGCTTTGCGTTTAATTAACTTGCGATTGTGTAGAAACCATAATGCTATTACATAAATTCCAATATTTACATTGCACAAGCATTTTAATATGGAATGGGATATGCATTCATAATCGTATGAACGCAATGCCTTATCACCGGCGTAGTGATATCTGTGTGTCCTATTTTTAAAATACTCTTTGTTATAAAGGTTTAGATAACTGTGTATGACGTAAATTATGTTGTGTATTATTTGAAACAACACTGTAGTAATGGGGTTCAATTGTTTAGACTAGCAAACAGAAAAATAAACCATAAAACAACAAGCACCAAAGATTATTAAGTCTTTAGAAAGATTAATATAAAATAAGAGGTGCTTTGTTAGCAACATCCACATCATGAATACTTCTATACCACAGTTGAGTTCTGACACTTAAAAATCACACAATTCCCAGGTTGAGATTTAAACAGATCCTGGATAATCCTGTGTTATTATTAACACAACAGATGGAGACTTACATGCTATTAATGCTTTAAATCCACACGTACCATATATCCAAATGTTCACTCAGCAAGAACAATGCAAAACAATCCACAAAATGACATCACTAAACAAGTAATGACATGTAAGCTAGGTCATCGATCAATAGCATCCACACGGGCGTATCTAAGCTATTGTCTTTGCCTGGGCTTAACTTGTATTAGAAAGGATAACATTTTAATATAAATCTCAAAATATTTAAAAAAAATTGTACATAATAAACTATTCATCATTATTAACTGCGATGCAAATGCACAATAAATTAGACTATCTAAATGCATCTAGCAAATAGACACATCAATGTGAAATCATTTCCATTTTAAAGCTACGTTCCTTAACCGATTATACGTCATGGAGATTTTTTGTGGTCGCTTCTAAGAAAAGTAATGTTTACCTAAAATACCATAACATGTACTTATTACTTGCTAACGAAATGGCTTAGTTTAATAATAACACTTGTAGACCTTGCATGATAAAATAATATCAAGCAAAAGTGAAACAAATGTCAACTTGATTTTTGTAGAAACAGAACTGGAACGAAATGTTCATGTATATTAATTATAAAAACATTTAATCAAACGTCAACAATAAATGCAAAAAGAGTAACATTTAACAGTATAAGACATCTTAGTTCATGTAAATATTCTTGTCAAAATATAATTTGCTATACCGGCCGAAATAGCAGCTCTTCTTGATGTCACAGGTATTTTTACATTTGTTTAAGTTACTTTTTTAGTTTTGTAGCGATATGATTTATGCAAGGAAAATAAAAATGTTATGACTCATAATGTTTACATTAAATCTCATTTGTCGCAGAAAAATGAATGTAAAATAAGGAGAAAATGACATTTTTGTAGGGAACTATTTTATTAATCGTAGTTTGCATTCTATTTTGTGTAGTTCGGTTACAAGAGGCGGTACTTCGCTGTTCCGATAAGAAAACTGCTGTGCATGATATTTCGCTTAGAATGGCAATAAAATGCATGTTAAACAAAAATAATATACAGGAATGCTATGAAATCATCACAAATATAATGTAAATATTAGTATCTCGTAATTAGGACTTATTATCTCCGAAGTAGGATATAGTATCTCCTAATTAGGATATAGTATATCCTAATTAGGAGATACTTACTACTAATTAGACGATACTAAGTCCTAATTAAGAGATACTTAGCCCTAATTTTACGTAGCATCTCCTAATCATGACTTAGTATATCCTAATTAGGAATTAGTGTATCCTAATTAGGAGATACTATAATAAGACTTAGTATCTCCTAATTATGACTTAGGATCTCCTAATTATGACTTGCTTTCTCCTAATTAGAACGTACTATTCCTAATTAGGAGATACTATCTCCCAGTAGTTAGGATTAAGTATCACCTAAATAGGAATTAGTATGTCCTTATTAGGACTTACTATCTCATAATTATTAGATACTTTCTCCTAATTAGGACTTAGTATCTCCTAAATAGGATTTAGTACCTCCTACTTATGAGATAGTATCTCCTAATTAGGACTTATTATCTCGTAATTGGGACTTAATATCTCCTAATTAGGACTTAGTTTATCCTAATTAGGACTTACTTTCTCGTAATTAGGACACAGTATCTCCTAAATAGAACTTAGTATCTGCTTTTTATGAGAAAATGGAATACAAAAATAATATAAACTGTGGCCCTAGGACGCTTCCATATTAACCTAAAAGGAAGCATGTAAACATGAACTGATAAACATATCCTTGGGACCATAATCATGGCATTGAATGTTGTGTCGTACGTTTATACGGCTCAATATTGCTAGTGGTTATCTAAATGACACACTTGTGGCTTCTAAGAAAAATGTTGTCTTCGACATCTTGAATATTTGTAACCAATGTCTATGTTCAATGTTCCTTATTCGATAATAATAAGTCGCATAATTGCTCTCCACTGTGTAAGTATTAAGGTGAATGTACATACAAATAGTACAGTATTGGCAGTTAAGTGATGGTTTAGTCTATAAAAACCAGACTTACATGTGATTTGAAAGTTACGAATAACCACGTTGACAGTCGATTACTCGTATGTACTACTTTGTATAACAATACAAACATTTAATTCATACATGTAGCATGATAGTGACAACGTTTTAAGAAATGCATTGTATTACAAAGACTCTTATTGTTAAATATTGTGTATAACAGTGTATATTGCATCCATAAAAGTGACAATTGAACATAAACAATATAAATGAAAATTTTGCAATTCTCTGAAAATCACAGCTATGTTATCGTTTGTCTATATTGTATGCGTTTTTGACATTCATTACAAAACAGTCATGTTTCTTTTATTGGTTTAAGAAACAGTTCGTCATTCTGCAGCCGTCCTGTCTCTAAATATCAAAAGAACAATACATCAAATAAATATTTCTCTCCCCTGAGCAGTTGTTGCGCCGCTTTATTTCATAAAACGTGCGAAGAATAACCATTTAGAGCGAGCGATTATTTGACAGAATGTGTTTCCTACGCCAATTTCGTGCACGTAGTCGCCACTCGATCCAGGCTTTTCTGCACTCAACGATACGATTGCGTGAAGACTTGTGCCGTCAGTGCATTATGCATGTTTGCTATAACTTTTCTCAATAATCACTTGTTTGCAGATTATTCCTTCACCAAACTTGCATTTTTGCATGATGAATGCAACAGTGAATAATTAAGGTGCACAACTAGTTTGGGGATATACTTTAATATTTATTATACCGAGATGGAAAAATGCATTATTTGGCTCATTTTGATCCTATATATGTTATCTTGGCCTAAAATCGATTTAAAAACTTTTATTTTTGCATTACTTTACCCCGGCCACCACTATAGCTACTCAAAGTCTATGACATCATATACATCTGTTCAAATGGATTAATTACAATGAATATAATGCATTTTGTACTATAGAAAAATTATGCAACGAACATTTGGTTCATAATGATGTCCAATATGTATGTACATGTATTGATGTTGATGTGTGTGCATACAAATCCATTCTTCCTATATCAAATACACGTACGAGCAAAGAAATTAATGTGAAGTTGCATTAATTTGTTGTCCAATCGGTTCACTGCATGTCTTTGCTTGTCATGAGATGCATAGATTTTCAAAAAAGTACAGTTAAAATGATTGATTTGTTGAACGTTATTGTAAAACATATACAGAACTACATGTACAATATTGTGAGTTATATTAAATATTTAAAAGTATGCACTTTCTATGTGTTTACTGTTGGAGTGAGCTTCTGTACGTGCATGTGGTAATCGGTGTGTTTTAGCATTCATGAGAATGAAATCACTTCAGCAATATGTCGGATAGTGTATCGATTATATATTTATAACAACCAACAACGCATGGACTGAGAATGCACATTTGTTTTTGCTGAATGCATTTAAATGCATACACAATGTATGTATAGGTATATTACACATCATGGATATATGCAATATGTCGGATAGTGTATCGATTATATATTTATAACAAACAACAACGCATGGACTGAGAATGCACATTTGTTTTTGCTGAATGCATTTAAATGCATACACAATGTATGTATAGGTATATTACACATCATGGATAATCTCGTGTGAATGAATATCGCATATCTAAAATTTCATGTCAAGCCTATAGTGTATGCATTGAAAGTTCATGTCACGCCTATAGTGCAGGCATTGAAATTTCATGTCAAGCCTATAGTGCATGCATTGAAATGTCATGTCACGCCTATAGTGTATGCATTGAAAGTTCATGTCACGCCTATAGTGTATGCATTTAAATTTTATGTCACGCCTATATTGTATGCATTGAAATTTCATGTCACGCCTATAGTGTATGCATTGAAATTTCATGTCACGCCTATAGTGTATGCATTATTCCCAAGGGTTTGATAAAAGAAACATTCAGCTTTCTGGAGATATATTGTTTTATTGCACTTTATGCAATGATTCCCATGACAAACGTATTTTAGTGTAGTCCTGTGCTTCTTAACATATAAGTTTGAAATTAACGGGGTAAATAAAGTTTACACGTTTGCTAAGTGTATTAAGTTCAAATTTGATTTAGGAAGACCTGATTAGCAAAATCTATCATGAGTAGGAACACATTTATCGTTTTCGTATTTTGCGTATATAAATGTTCCAGTGCGTTTGCATTTCGTTTAATCTAAAGAATTGAAAATTATTATTGTTTACAACAATACACTCTCGATCTTTTTATTAATTAAAAAACTAGTTACATGACACTACGATGACCAATCTAGTGCATTGGACAATATGTACTATTTTAGTTATTAATAAAATAATAATACTATGTGATTAAACATATACTCCAGAACTGCAATATGCAGAGCTAAATCAGCACGTTTCAGATTGAAAGCAACAACATATTTAAGCTACTTTTTATCCAATCATCACGACTGCATTGACGAAATAACACCCCTTTCGATAAACATAGATGTATTTCCACCCTGTTTAATACAGCAAACACGCGCAGTATAATGACGTCCTTTTGTTTATTTTCGTCACGTCATTTGATGTTTATTGTCTTATTTAGTGATTTTCTTTCTTTAATTTCCAAAATAAAGAAGAAAATGATAGGATAAAAAGAATACCAGGTAAGTGTTGATTAAATATAAGTTTATTTGCTCGGCAAGTAAACCTGAATCACTCGCCAAGCCTTGTGGTTTAGGTGTTTAAGCCTCGCTAAATGAACCTATCTTATTTAACACTAACCTAGTATTCAGTATAACTACTGTTACGGGGTGACATTTTAGATCCCCGCATAGTGATAAGCTCAATGCTGAACAAATAAAGAGGATGAACAATACAGACTGATCCGAAAATATCATTATACAAGGGCCTAATGATAGTCATTGGTTAAACGTTAAAATTGTCCAGCGGAGTAAATTTATGAACGTAAATGTTTGACACTCATCTCAATAAGAAAGACCATATAGTCCTGAACTAGAAAATTATTATATGTCTATATAATTGACATATTACATTACATATGACATTAGGTGCAACGGACACATTCTTAATGTCTAAAAAGCTTTGTCGCCCTAGGGAAAACATGCTTCTTTTAGGTACTGCGTTTAAAAAAGTTGGTATTTTTGTAGAAACGTAATGCCTCTAGACTATTAAGATTAGTCTGAGGACAATAGAGAACGAAACAGTCAAATACAAAACCAAATAATACTTATGATTTATATAATTATTCAAGTTTAATCTTGTTCCACTATGATCTATTTAACAATTAATAACGTATTACGATAAATTTGAGGGGCTTCGGCATTAGCCACTTTCGTCAGAGAAGGTTTTAAATTCTGAGCAGGGGAATTATTATGCGAACTTGCACACTGGAAGATGACTTACACACGTAAAACTAAAGACCTACCCGTGTGGACCGTAATGGTAATGAACATTGTTGAACACTGTTACATCTCAATATCCAAAGTGCTTATCTTTATTCGCGTTTGCTTTAAACGACATTTGTTGTCATTCACGTCTTATATATCATAGTAGGATTAGCAACCATGATTTTATTTTAAATTATTCCATAATAATTGATAATACATCGCATTCTCTATATACATTTGCGTATATTTAATTATTATTCATGATAGTCGAAACTGGTATAATGATAAATAATTAAATGATAAATAAAGAGTACAACATTTGCATTCATAGGAAAGTTTTCAGGTGGTTTGAAGTCATGAATAAACACAACCATTTGACAATCATGTTTTGAATGATCTGAATTGTATAATAACATGTTTCATATATGTACAAATGGTAGTGATAATGTCAGTTTGTTGCATTGGCCATCTTTTTAATCAATCTTAAAATCACGAATTTCATTGGAAACGTGAAATGTGTTTTCTAACTAAGAACGTGAATTGGGTTATTTTATTAAAGTATTTATTTAAAAGCGTTAATTCTTGCATTCATTTAGAAGCTATTGCTCTAATATAATACGTCACAATTTTAGTCATCAATGAGAATTGGAAAGTTTACTTTTCAACCAGTTTTACCTATAATGTGCGTCGACGATTTTACGTGTTTTAGTATATCGAATATGCAGACAAATGTTCAGTTGCTTTGAGTAGTGCATGAAGAATTAATTGGCGCCTATAAATAACAGTAAAACAACGTCGAGGAATACACGTAAATGAAAATAGTTGATGATTACTTTTAAGAAAAATGTTTGTTGTACACTACAACAATGCAAAGCACTATGTAACATGAACTTCTGTAGTGATCAAAGAGGTTGCCTTAACAAAATATAGAATGTTTCTTTTAATAAAATTGGAAGTGACAGTGGCATCCTTACTTTGTTCTAAGTTCTGATTCAAAGGACTCGAACATATCTAAATAAGCCTCTGGCTTTCGACATAAAAGAGCAAAAATATAGTTTGGTGTGTTGCGTTATTCTGAGCTTTATTGTAACGCCCGAGAACAATGATCTGCGTCCACAAAAGTGTATTATTAAATGTTATTTAGTTATTGCATATTAGAAACAAGTAAAACATAGATATAATTGTATTACCAGCCAAACTTCTGCCTATTGTTTTTCCCAAACGAGATAAGCTATATAATATTATTTACATAAATAGTTGAACAAGAATAACAGTCAACTGACTATATTCTGTCCTTGATGACTTATTCATGACAGATAGCGAACCTGATTCTTATAACCTTTATTGCAGGTAAAAACTGAAAATATACAATGAGTAACATAGTTTTAGACTTGTACATAACACACAAAATACTGTTAATAACATTGTCAGGATTAAACATTGCCTAAATCAATGAATGACAACTAGGTACATTCATATATATATATATAGCACCATGAATACTGAAAGATTCAATATATAATTTAATGTAGAGTATTTTTGAAAATATGATATGAAAACTTGCCCTCAATTTGGTAAAATTAAGGTTTGTTAGAAAAATCGTTCTTCAGAATTCCTAAGCTTTGAAATCTGCGAAAATATTTATTTTTTACATAAATCTACCACAAATTACCAGAAAGAAAAGAATTATTATCATTTCATACTATAAGACAGTATAAAACATGAAAACACTTTACTTACATCGTGATGGAAGAGGATTTATACATCTTGGAAAGCAGATTTCATTACCGGAAGAAAAACAAAACGTGCAGAAAAATGTCTTGTTGTAAAAATCAGTTTCGGTTACATTCCAGTAAATTCTTAAACCTTAACAACACACTCCCCACCTGATATTGAAAATATCACTTAATAAGGTACAACTTATAAAGAATAATACTGAGGCAAAAATGGTTTACTGACCATAATAAGAGCAATAACAATTAAGCAAAACAATGTCTTATTTAGCTAGTCTCAAAAAATCTAATTAATATAGATTCCTTAAAAAGACTAAAAAGAACAAACATTTTACAGTATTGTCTTCAGTGCAATAACCTGGCATCATCAGTCTTAGACAAGTTTCACTAACTCGACAACTGGGCGAATGAAAATGGACTTCTTGCCATCCTTTACAATACAGAGCTCCACCTTTCTAACTCTGTCATCGTCACTAGGAAAAACCCTCTGAACTCGACCCATTGGCCAACGCAAACGACCAACTCCAGAGTCTTTCATTAGAACAACATCACCCTGTTCAAGATTATCTTTCTCATCTGTCCATTTTCTTCTAGGCTGCAAAGACTGCAGATAATCTCTTCGCCATTTGTGCCAAAACCTTTCAGCAAGGAACTGCACCTGTTTCCAATGACTTTTGTACAGATCTTTTATGTTAACATCTGCGACAGGCAATTGGTCACATGCAAACTTCATAGTCAACAAAACAGAGGGGCTAAGAACCTGCGGGTCTGTAACATCACTAGAAACCGCAGCAATGGGGCGCGCATTCATGATGGCACTCACCTCTGCCATAAGAGTTGTTAGAACATCATGCGTGAGCGTTTTAACCTCTGCGAGGACCGACTCCAAAATACGCCTAGCAATGCCTATCATTCTCTCCCATGAACCACCCATATGAGAACTATGAGGTGGGTTAAAAATCCAAACAGAATCTGTTTCGTACAAGTACTTCTTGGACAGATCATCTTCAACATTGATTGCATTTATACCCAAACTGTCTGTTGCACCTACAAAGTTTGTACCTCTGTCTGAACGGTACACCATCACCTTACCCCTTATAGCTGTAAAACGACGAAGAGCATTGATGAAAGCTGATGACGTCATTTCGTCAATCACTTCTACATGGACTGCACGAATTGCCAAACATGTAAAAAGAACGGCCCATCGTTTTGAACTAGCCTGACCACCACGAGTGCGCCGTGAAACAATCGTCCATGGACCAAATACATCGACTCCGACATGAGAAAATGGTTTGGACTCCTGCACTCGGTCGTAGGGTAAATCAGACATCTTGGGAGACTCAAACTTTCCTCTCATCCTTTTGCAAATGACACAACTATAAATGAGTGACGAAACTAGACGCTTTCCCCCAACAATCCAAAAGCCTGCTGAACGAACCGCTCCTTCAGTAAGAAGGCGACCTTGATGTTTGACTGATTCATGATAATGACTAACAAGAAGTTTAGCTACATGGTGCTTTCCTGGCAAAACTACTGGGTGCTTCTCTTTGTCACTTAGAGCTGACTTAGCCAATCTTCCGCCAACACGTATAATACCTTCACCGTCTATGAAAGGATCTAACTGAAACAGTGTACTTTGTTTCCTCAAAGGTCTACCAGCCTTAAGACTTGAAATTTCCTCATAGTAGGTCTTTTGCTGAACCTCTTTGATAATCATCTTTTCTACCTGGTGCTTCAGATCAACAGACTTTGCGTCGCTGCACAGATTCCAACTACTGCAAGAGGATTTCTTGGAATAACATTGAGAGACATGCTTAAGAGTGGAAAGAGCTATTACTAGTCTGAGCCAGTTAGAAAACCTCTCAAATCGCTTTGTACCAAGACCATTGACCTTTGAAAAGTCACTTGTGTCATCCACTACAGTTGCCTTTGTTGACACTGTTGGTCTCAATTCACCATCATGATCAGGATCCAGCAAAGGGAATGTCTCCGGCTGGTCATCTACCTCGTTTTGTAACATGTGAGGACCTGAAAGCCATGCACTACATGTTAGCCTATCAGCAGATATTCCCCTACTGCCAACATCAGCAGGGTTGAGTTCAGAGCGTACAAATTTCCACTGCTCAGGGCTGCTCGAATTTCTAATTCGCTGTACCCTATTGCTGACATACGTATAGAAACGTCTACTACGATTGTTGATATAACCAAGAGTAACTTTGCTATCAGAATAGAATCGAGTAGAAGAGCTGTCAATATCAAGATGATCAGAGATGGCGTCTGCAAGCTCAACAGCAAGAACAGCAGCACACAGTTCCAATCGTGGAATTGTGTGGCCGTTGGCAGGTGCTACCTTTGCTTTTCCTGAAACAAAGCCAATAGGTTTGCCTACTTCTAAATCACCAACAAGGTAAGCAACTGCCGAGATTGCTTTTTCAGAAGCATCAGAGAAGATATGCAATTTAGCATTTGACATCTCGCTGAGATTCTGGCCTGGAAAGTATGTACGGGGAATCCTAATTTGCTCTAAATCATGTAGAGACGAAGTCCACGCTTGCCACTTATCCAACAAATTGTCAGGAATAGGATCATCCCAACCAACATTGGAAGCTGTCACATCTCTTAAAATCAATTTGCCTTCTAAAGTCACTGGGGCAAGAAAACCTATAGGGTCAAACATACTATTCACAGTGCTCAAAATACCTCTGTGGGTGGGCGGTTGGTCATGCGGGCCAAGTTTGAAGAAAAATGAATCAGAACACAGATCCCAGGAAATACCTAGACTGCGTTGCTGAGGCAATTGGCTCTTTTCTAAATCTAAATCCTTCAAGTTCTTTGCTAATTCATCCTGTGGAAATGCCTTCATGACTTCTGGGTCATTTGAGGAAATCTTGTGTAGGTGTAAACCATATTTACTCAACTCAGACCTGGTTCTCTGCAACAAATCAACTGCTTTATCAGCTGTAGGCAAAGATTTGAGACCGTCATCTACATAAAAATCATTGGTAACAAAATGTCTCACATCAGAGTCTGAGTTTTCTACAGATCTTCGAAGCCCATATGTCGCAATGGCAGGGGATGGGCTATTCCCAAATACGTGCTTACACATGCGATACTCAACAATCGGCTTACATGAATCATTGTCTAGATACCACAAGAACCTCAGAAAGTTTCTATGTTCTTCCAACACACTAAATGAGTAGAACATCTGCTCTATGTCTGCCATAACCGCAACTTGGTCACTGCGGAAACGCATCAGGACACCAAGGAGGTTGTTGACAAGATCTGGACCCTGCAACAAAACTGAATTCAGAGAAATGCCCTGAAACAAAGCAGAAGAATCAAAGACCATCCTTATTTGGTCCGGCTTCCTTGGGTGGTAAACACCAAAAATGGGCAAAAACCAACATTCCTCGTTAGGTTTCAAATCTGAGGCAACTTCTGCATGTCCATTATCAAGAATTTTGCTCATAAACTCTACACAATGCTGCCTTTTGACCGCATTCCTTTGTAAGGAAAGGTCAAGAACATGGGCTCGCTTGAGGGCCTGATCACGGTTGTTTGGTAACCTCATCCGTGGGAATCTGAAAGGGAGAGGAGCTACCATATGATTCGATTGATCAACATGGAAACTTTCTTTCATTATTGCCAAAAACTCCCGATCATCAACAGAAAGTGATACTTTGTTATCATCAGGTCTGCTCTCAAAAACTGAATCATACTGAAAACTTGAGTCATGGTATTCAGTCACAGAAATCTTGCTCTCACATGGTTTAAACAAGGACGGGCGTCCATTGGTCAAACAATTTATCTTATTGACATTAACAACAACTTGTGAATGCATGGTATTGAGGCATAGTTCCCCAATAACCACCCAACCAAGACTCAAACGCTGTGCAAATGGTGTCCCTGGGCTACCTGTAACTTGTTCAAAGACATGATGTGCATCAGTTACATCTCTACCAAGTAACAACAAAATGTCAGCATTAGCATCAACTTCCGGTATAGGCAAATCTCTCAAATGTGCAAAATGCCGTGCCTGCTCGGGTCTGCAAATCTCATCTTTACAGCATGGGAGATCGGCACACTCAATCAAGCCTGGCACCTTGTACGATACAGACTGGTCAACAGATTCAACAATACAATTATGTACAAAACGACCATTTGTAACAACTGAGCCTGAACAAGAGTTAATTGTATACTCATGATCTGGTGAATTTACATTCAAATGTTCAAACAAATCTGGCTTAGCTAAAGAGCGATTTGATTGATCGTCAATAATGGCATATGTACGAAGTTTCTTATCTCTATTAGAGTCAAGACAAACATTAACGAGAACAACTTTAGCACATGAAGATACGCCTTTTAGGCCACAAATGTCTGTACATTTGCTCGAAACTGCAAACTGATTTTTGGCTTGGTCACTCTGTCTCTCTTCTTTGGGCTTGAATTGGGTACTGAGAGGTTGACTGGGCTCCCCACCATCGAAATGCATCACTGTAGCATGCCTTTTGCCGCACTTATCACACTGAATGTTCCTCTGACAAATTTTACTGACATGATCATTAGCAAAACATTTGAAACACAATTTTAAATCACGAAGAACTCTTATTTTCTCATCATTGGATTTGCACACAAATGTATTACACTCACTGAGGCTGTGCCTACTCTTATGTATAGGACAACGATTTTCCGAACTGATATTTTGAGAAGACACACTCAACTTTGCTGCCTTTAACACTGATTTTTTGTTTGCACTGGCTCCTGAAGACACACCACTAGGCGATGACGTGAAGCTTTCATAGTTGAAGCTGGGGTCATTTCGGATCCTGGACTGTCTTCTTACATACTCACTGAAGACAGAAAACGGTGGGTAGGGGACGTCGTAGCATGCCTTGTACTTCGAAGCTTCCTGTGTCCAGCGCTCTTGCAGTTGGTGAGGAAGTTTAACAACAATTGGTGAAACACCAATAGAACAGTCATAATGAGAAAACATCGTCTGGAACTTTGGATCTGCCTTCAACGACTCTATTTCAGCCAATATGTCACAAAGTTCAAAGAGCTTTTTGTTGTCTTTGGCACCGATCTTCGGAAAATTGGTCAATTTTTGTCTTATGGACTGTTCCACCATCTCAGGGTAGCCGTATCGTTCTTCCAGCCTGTCCCATATCTGTTTAAGAGCTTGTTTAGGGTCATAAACGTTTGCTGCCCTGATAGTTTTGGCTTGGTTGGATGATGAAGGACCAAGCCATTTCACAAGCAGATCAACTGTTTCAAAATCAGTCAGCTGAATTTCAGCAACAATGCTCCGAAAGGAATGTTTCCAGGTTTGATAGTTCTCTGGTCTGTCATCAAAGTGTGTGAATCTTGACAGAAGTATCTCCTTCTTCAACAGGAACTGACTAAACTGATTCATGTTATTTGAGACAGCAGAATATACTGGTGCAGCAGGATTGAGCCGACTTGTAGTATTATCTGTCATTGGAGCAGGAAATGTAGTCGGTGTAGTGTCGGTATTCATAGGATTTGAACTTTGTACAAAATTAGCTGTTCTGGTCAGTGAATTTTCTTGAGGTACTGGTATTAATACAGAACCATGTTCTGTCTGCCCCTCCAAAACTTCCGCTTCAGCTTTCGCCTCAGCAGCCTCCCTTTGCTCCCGGAGTAATATCATGTCCGCCTCCAAATCATTCTTTCTTCTTGCTGCTGATGCAGCAGCAATTAGTTCTTGTTCTTCAAGAGCTGCTTTAGCTTTCTTTAATTCAGCCTCTTTAATGGCAAATTGAAGCCTTGCCTGCAAACCTGATGCTCTTGCAAGCTTCTTTACTGAGTCACTTGTACAACTACTACTAACGCTTGTAGCTGTTCTTCTGCCCAGCAACTGAGCAAATTTGGCACAAATCTCATCTACTAGATGGGTTATTTGTCGAATGTTTTCTTGGAGTCTGTCGTTTTCTTCCAAACTTTCTTCAGTTCTTTGATTTACAAGGTATAATTCAAAGTCCTTTGCAATTCTTTGAAACTTAGCAAATTCGGAAAACACATGTTCTTCAATTGCTTTTATTTCTTGTGTACTACTATGGGTGCCAATGTTTTTGTCTCTTACTTGTTCTAATGATTTAACTTGTTGGTCCAACTGAGTATGGAATTCTGCTATCCTTTCTTCATACATGGTTTGTGCCTTCGAAGTTAGTTTCCGAATGCGTAAACTCGACATTGACCGGAACGTCTCACTTGGTAGCTTGTAAGTTGTCTTCCACGATTTTTTACTATTCTGTCCTTGATGACTTATTCATGACAGATAGCGAACCTGATTCTTATAACCTTTATTGCAGGTAAAAACTGAAAATATACAATGAGTAACATAGTTTTAGACTTGTACATAACACACAAAATACTGTTAATAACATTGTCAGGATTAAACATTGCCTAAATCAATGAATGACAACTAGGTACATTCATATATATATATATAGCACCATGAATACTGAAAGATTCAATATATAATTTAATGTAGAGTATTTTTGAAAATATGATATGAAAACTTGCCCTCAATTTGGTAAAATTAAGGTTTGTTAGAAAAATCGTTCTTCAGAATTCCTAAGCTTTGAAATCTGCGAAAATATTTATTTTTTACATAAATCTACCACAAATTACCAGAAAGAAAAGAATTATTATCATTTCATACTATAAGACAGTATAAAACATGAAAACACTTTACTTACATCGTGATGGAAGAGGATTTATACATCTTGGAAAGCAGATTTCATTACCGGAAGAAAAACAAAACGTGCAGAAAAATGTCTTGTTGTAAAAATCAGTTTCGGTTACATTCCAGTAAATTCTTAAACCTTAACAACACAGACTAATATAATAACTCGTTAATGTTTGTAAAAAGACTTAAGATAGTTCCATTTTGCCCTAACCTGTTCAGTATAAACCACCATCGAAATGTCTAAAATATATTAAAACAAGAAGCTATTACAAAAACAAACACTATATACATTGATACCTCATATAGTTATCTTAAGAATTGTATCATAAAATACAATGTCGAAACAATGTGTTTACTTTCAATAACTGACCAAAGTTACATTTTTGTGCATGTGTACTTTATAAGATTATATATGTCTTTAATTATAAATGATACTTACATAACCATGAGACAAAAAATATATATTGTCTCTGTTTTTCTATTCTAGATCGTGAAAGCTTTTAACATTATTAATCCAATGCAACAAAATCACTTTGTTGTTGTTTTATTTTTCGTACATATGCCTAGGGGGGCGCTATTTTCCATAAACGGCGCACATAAATAAGATACAGTTGTTGTTTCTGTGTTCAGGTCTAGCCTGTTGATATTGGTCTGCTACTTAATGACAGCGAATAAAATATAAAATAGGCACACGCCTGGAAAACTCCGTTACATCAACGTCTTTTAAAAGTCAAGGGAGATGTTCAGGAACATTTTCGTTCTTGTGTATTTGCCTTTTGATGGCTGCCATTATGCGACGAGACCTTAATATTTTCTTTAAATTCAGTGTATTGAAGAAATGAAAGCAATTACCCGTTGTTGTGTTTGGTTATATTTTATTTGTATATTTTAATAAACGAAATATCATTGTTTTCTTTTATTAAGGCATCGATTTGTGCTTCATAAATAACTGCAATCCAATACTATTCTTCATACTTCCTAACTCCATTGTTCTATGGAATAGAATATTTCGCGGGCTCAGCGCAAAACGGTCGTAACTGACTTTTTGAAAAGTTTTCAGGACAGTAGAAAAACTAATTCATTTCTTGTGTATAATCACCACATACTAAATATGTTGCATACAGTTAGGTTCTGTTCCCTTATTTAATGTTAACATCATGTAATTTTATTGTCATGAATGTTAGCTAAAAATCATGTAATGCTTTTTTGTGCAAAACGGTCGTATCTGAAATAAGAATGAGAATTTACTCTTTAAGTGTCTACAATATTTAAGTTTTGAGTATTAGTTCTTCTTTCTTTACATTTAATTGTATAAACAGCCCGATACGTTTGCAGTTGTTGATAGCAGGTCATCAAGATTTAGGTATCTCAAAGACGTGTTTCTGTCAAGGATATATAAAGATCCTAACCTTTATATAAAATGCTATCAATGTCATTGGGTGTCCAAAGCTGGGTGGACACTGACAACTTTTGAATATTGCTGTGACGGCATTAGCCACGCACTGCCTGCCACTCCCATTCAAGGTGCTATGGCCCTGATGAATTGTCCCTCTTACAACTTTCATTGCGACAGATCCCTAAAATATAATAACTTCAATTTAAAAGAAAACAAAAGTGCTTCTTTAGCTCAATAAAGCATTCATTTTATAACAGCAATCTGTCTTTTATGGGCTAAGTTTATGTGGACAATTACTTGTATACTATACTAAAATCTGCATTGCATCAAAATTTATGTTATGATGTATAAAAATATATCTCAAAAACAAAATGAGGAAGAAAATTAACCAGTTTATGATTTGATTTATATGAATATTATAAAAATATTAATACAATTAAAAACATTTAAGTATTGATTAACTGTATGCATATTTTTAATATTACCATCTAAATCGTTTTACATAATGACTTTCTAATTCTTACCTTGTAGCTAAGATCTTTTTTCTGTATTTTTTTTTTATATTTTAAACATCATCTTCAACAAAATATTATATGACAAGGACAAACATTTGTCCTTAATTATGTCATCAGTGATGTCATATGTGATGTCATACAAAGTATTCAGAGTGTACTTCCCTTTCACTATATTGTTTATATTTACTTTTAATGCAAAACGGTCGCAACTGCAGTTACGACCGTTTTGCACTAAAATAAGTTTTCATTTTTAGATACGACCTTATGCCAAAAGATGGTTTTGGGGCTATTTCTGACAAAATGTTGCTTCAATATTTTTACAGGTTATAAATATTGGCAAATCAGTACAAAATATGCAATAAAGTCATTTTTGTAAAACATGTCAATTACGACCGTTTTGCTCTGAGCCCGCGATTTAGACTTACATAAATTGTACTGACCTCATAACGTTCAATATTTATAGCATACCGTTTCAATACCGTTTCTGAAGTTTTACTCACATGCATGGGTTTATGTGAACAGGAAAGAATTTTTTTTCCAATTGCTTTTATTCCAATTCTCGCGCTTTATGTTTGTGATCCTGTAAATGAGAGAAAGAATAACGTTAATTCCAAAATACACCAAGATGATCTAATTCTTGACAGCAATTACGCATTTCCTTGCATTTGACGCCAAAACATTCATTCAACAATATCGACGATTAGTAAAATCGTTTGTTCCAGAAGATTTCGAGTAACACCTAGTACATGCCAGATTTAAAACGGACCATGTAAACGAAAAAATGGTTTCCTATTGCATTATCAATGATATTAGATGATAGAAATGCAATATACTAAGACATTACTTTAAATAACAAATAAATACTATAATACATAATGAGAAATATAATAAAACAAATCAGCAAAAATGTTTGTAAATATTAACACCCCAAAGCAGGTATCGAACTCACGAAGTATTAGCCATAAGAAGAAATTACAGTAGACAGCGCTTTAACCAACTGCGCTATTCTACTTTGTGAGAAAACTTGTGTAAACTATATTTATATAAAATACTCACAATTCTGACGTCGAAATGTAAACATGAACAGGGCCAAACAAACACGACCCATATTATAAATTGAATTTTATCTCAGAATACGAACATTTCTATTCTTTACATATACCTTTTTTTAACCGTTATTGTGTGCCATTATAAATGTTTTTATTTCAGATTGTTTAAAAAAAATTACCCCCTTGAGGCCCTTGTCGTTGACGTAGTCCCTTTAAATATTCGTAATTTGTGCGACCCAATAAATAACCAGTTCAAATTATCGTTACGTGGGATGTTGATGCTTATTCCAATTAAACACAATGGTTGAAAAATATAATGCGTCATATACACTTATAAAATGTCACGACCACAAGAGTTCAACGTGGTTGTTTTGGGATATGATGCCATAACAACCAACAACGATACAATTACATGTATATTCACATAACACGATCAAATGGCATTTCAAAAATAAATATGTGAAAAAAATCCTAAGTGGTTGGGTTGAAGAATAAGAACTCCAATGAATGACTCTTTTAGTTTCGCAATACCAATTATATAAACTAAAGGATCACAATTAATAATCGGGCTTATATGCTTAGAACTTGTATGGTCGATAAGCTAGCAGCCTGAAACATGTTGAATAAATACAATTTAAATGAACGTATAATAATTAATAACAATTCACACAAAAAGAAAACACAATTCAAATATGTCAGTTATAATTTACATAAAGCACATCATATGAATTTTAACGAGTGTTCACCTGTGTGTCCCTTGAAGTTTTGAACAACTAAGCCCTCTATTTAAAGTTCACATTTAGTGCCAGGGATATATTAACAGCACAAGATCTTAACAATGATGATATTCGTTGTAATAGTGTAAAATAGTAGACAAATAACAGACATAACAACCCAAGATAGCTTTCAAACACTCCTATTATAGAGCTATACGTGGAAAATGAATTTATTTTGACTGGCACAAACTCTAATGTGTGATATGCAAACTGCTATGTCTAGTATTCATGTAACAGTTCTGGTAATATAACACGATGTGTGTATATTGTACATTTCATTAAAAATATTGATAAAGCATATAGGACAAGATCGAGGGAAACGTTTGATGCCGCCTAGCAACACATGTCTAAACGGAACAATTTATACTTCAAGACAGTATGGTCCTCAACCAAATTTTTAGACGCGTATGAACTTTAATTGAAAAAAACATTTGCAAATTATTACGTGCAAAACAAAACGCGTATACACGGATTTGCTAGAACGAAATGGTTTTGATACGAAGCACACTATATTGTAAAACATGTTGCTTTGTGAATCCGGTCATTCAGTTTCCTCAAACAAAATGGTACATATGAGCAAACAGCTTCGACTGAAGCCAGAAACTGAGCCGTCATCATGCTTATTCCTATAAGTGTGAATAACTTACAGTCAATGGCACTTAAATTACATCTGGAATTTATGGAAGAAAGTAATGATATTCTGAATTACTTGAAAGAATGTATGCCGGTGCCACATAATGAAGCATTGCAATTACATGTACATCGAAGCCACGATTAAGAACCATACACGAACACTAATTCTAATAAAACGATAATTTCCGAGTAGATAGCAGATGGATTTGATATTACACAATATCATTACCGTCTACAGTAGGTGAGCTGAATGAACTAAAAGACCTGAGACGTCACACCCTTGTGTGTGTTAAGAACTATTTTCAAAGATTGCTCGTTATATTAACACGTACTAACTTTGTCTGAATGAATGCTAATGGAACAATGCCTACTATGACATAACGTAATAATACAGTAGCGCCACAAGGGAGGAAAATAATCATGTATATATATGTATTCGACCGATGTTGCTGCCCAATTTTATATGCCATGTTGCTAAACGGTCGAGTGTTATATGTCATATAAAACCTAGCTTCGGTGTTCAACTTCAACTAAAGCAATGACGGTCGGTTAGAAGTATCCCTTAAAACAAAAAACCTAACACAAAATGTGCTGCTATGTACATATAATGCGTATGTTTTATGTTTAATTTTCGTGGTAGAACAATTCACCAATATCTTTAGTTGTTACAGAGGCATGCGGCAACAAAATATTACGCTTACATATATAATTTAAATGGAAATAATCGTAATTTTCAGCAAAGCTAGAGTCATTTAAGAGAATTTATCGCGGGTTTATTGTCGACGCAAGTCGTGCGAAGAAATTTGACTGCAATACAAAGTATAAGCATCCGATGAGGCATATTTATATTGTAAATTATTATCATTACATTACAACATGTAGAATGTCTGTATGAATCTCAACCTCTTTTATTATGAAAGTTAGCTTTTTTCTTGTATGGACGACAAACAGGACATCGAATTTAAAATCTAACATCATTGGTATAATTATTATCAATCTAAATAGCTTAATTAGAATATAAACTTGGCTGATCGTACAGAGATCTTTGAAAGTAAATGCATGTAATATCAATACAAATAACAGATAAAAATGAACTAAATAAATGAATATATCAGAACTTAATGTCCAAATTATCGCTTTGCCTTCTCATTCTGAACGCACTATTTACACTCGTTGACGTAACCCAGTCCTCTTTCTTATAAAGTCTTCTTAACATTACAATAACAATAAATTGTACAAATATTTCTTCCAACTGAGCGGCTGGTGTGCCCATAATACGTGCAAGAATAATAATGAAGAGCATTAATTGGCAGAATGTATTTCCTAGACCAATGTCTTGCACGTTGAGGCCACTCGAACCAGACCTTGCTGCACTGAACGATACAATTGCGTGGAAAGACATGGTACGTCAGTGTATAAACACATATTTGGTAAATTGTCTCCACTGTTTCAAAGACGATTTCTATACCTAACGTACGACTTTTAATATGAAGGTTGCATTATGTACAGCCGATCAGTTATGTTAGTGAATATGAGCAAACTACTTTTACTGTAGCATCTTCAAACTCAGATGTTTCTCATATTGTCGCATTAGAAACCTAAACAGTATTTCGTTTTTAAAATGAATGTAAAATATTTGAGTGAATACACTGTTGTTAGTATGAGTGAACCACAAAAGAGAAATTTCATGCGCGTTTGCAACATTTGGAATATGTGTTTGATCCGAGTAGAGGAAATATTGCTAAACTATGTTCATTCATATGTTCAAGTGAATTGGTTTTATAACTAATCTAAATGCTTATGAGAACAACCTCCCTTGTCTTTCGAGGACATCCATTACGCTCGTCACTCGAACCACCAACTTCAACTGACAAGTATTGACAGATCGTTCATCTCATAGTGACCACGTTAACATGTTAAGTACATATAACATCAGAATACTCAATAAATGTGATTTATTCTGTGGTAATAGAATAACACATGCAACATTGGTTTGAATATTAAAGAATCAAGGAATGTCTCCATTACCTACAGACGAGTTCTGACACGCGAAAAATAGGTTACTTTTATACTGCGCTACAAAAATAACAACCTTTCTCAAGGTCTTGTACTCATTTCAGTGCGTTTAACAGAAACATTGACATTTATTAGACAGTTTCGACCAACAGTGCACCAGACCAACAGTGCCTGGTATTTACTGTCATATGTGCGATTTGTATATTGTTGTTAAATCAAATACACGGTCTGTCATTATGTAATTTGAAAAACATGTTCAATTTACCGTTTCATAACGATTCCCAGCCCGGCCACATAACTTGTGTGGGGATTGGTCATGAAAATATTTCTACGGCCATTTTCCCGGACATAATCTGGTTAAAATATACACGAATTATTTTCAACTACACGACTTTTTTATTCTACAGTAAACGCCTTTGTAGGAATTGACATTGATATCAATTTCCAATTGTAATCACATGTCTAACAGCCAAGACATTTGAGGATACACGCCAGTTGGAGAAAACTGGACACTTGTTACACGGCGTAAACCAGTTAATATTAATTTAGTTTGACATATAAGTCGGTAAGTCAATAACTTGAAAAAGTTCAGTTAACTTTTATATTGACTTTATTTTATTATTTTTTTGCTCATGCGTACAGCGGACAGACATTTTATTCTTGAAAATACTAATATGCTTGTTCATTATTATTATTAACAGAAACTTAGCTATATATGTCCATAAAGCGTTTATTCAAACCAACCAATATACATATTATTACGATTAATATTACCGTAAATGTATTGACACTTGACTTCCCGCTCCGCATGTTGCATTATATATTTACTAAATACTCATTTAAATTTATATTTTGCTGTTGTTAATTATAGCATTGTTAATATTTGTATTTATATGTTGGACCTGTTGTAAATTACTTATGCTTAATTCAGTCGAGAATTTGTATTTTACAGATGACCACTGTGCATGCATTTATATATATTTATTTACTGTCTCATGTATACTCATGGATTATATGTCTGATGTATATTGAATACACCTAAGTATATAGATTCTAACATTGTATAGATCTTGAAAGCAATCTTAATTAATTTCGAAGTTAGTAAAGCTGTGATCGATTCATCGTGTTCTAAAGTTTAAAAAGCAACTGATTTATATTGTATGAGCATTTACACTGCGTACTATCTGATACCACGGACTCGTCAGCATTGCAACGATTAGTGTAAAAAAACACCAATTTGATACATTTGTACAATTTTGTAAATAAATACAATTAATATTTGTTTAGCCAAATGTCCATATTATAGTCTTCTCGAAAATTAACGCTTTCTCGACTAAACCAACGCAGCAATGGAGATGATTCAATTTTTATATTTTTCAGCCGGATTTTTCAACGAAAAATCTCGGCTTATAGATTAGCGGAAACCAGTCGGTTAGGCTAGCGGTTGGGCGGGCGGGCGTTGCGCTGTCGTCAACATTTGGCTTAAAATTTCGTATTCCTGTTATATTTTCAAAAGTTGTTGGTCAATCTTCATGAAACTTTACAGAAATGTTCCTTGGATAGTCCTCTACCAAATCTGTGAAAATGGTTCCGCTTCATAGGACAAGATGGCCACCAGAGCTAAAACTAGAATTATGTCTTAACGCCATTTTCTTCTAAACTTATGGCTAGATTTTCAAATAAAATCTACACAAATGTTCGTTTAGTGTTCCTCTACCAAACTTATTCAAATGATTCCTGCACAAAATGGCCACGAGAGCTAAAAATAGAATTTGCATTAAAGTTTTGTATTCCTGACATATTTCATTAAGTTCTTGATCAATCTTGATGAAACTTTTCTGCATACATTTTAGGTCATCGACATGAAACTTCCATACTTCTTCACCAACACTTCCGGCTTTAATTCGGTTTCCGCATTTTTCTCTTGTCTCAAGTGATTCGTAAAAGTAACCACACGCTCTAATAACAAAATGTTGTGTGACTACTGAACAACTTTGACATCAATGTGCTACTTTAAAGACATCGTCTGCTAAAATCATTCGAAATTCACAGTTCATCACAGGCAATTTACTTTAAAATCCACGTTCATAGTAGTGGCATAAAATGTAAGCATTTTAATTTTCTTAATTATGAGGGAAGATATAAGACCATAAAGTGCCATGGAATAGTGTCGCTGAGTGGTTCTTGTTCTCAACATGTATTGTGTAGGTTAAAATGCATATATTTAGAAAACTTCATTTTATAACGCATCCATATTGTACGCGCCTATGATTCTAACTTCACAATATATTCATGCGTGTCACGGGAAAACCGGGCTTAATGCACGTACGTAAAGTGTCGTCCCGGATAAGCCTATGAAGTCTGCACCGGCCAATCCAGGACGACACTTTCTGCTTTTATAGGATTTTCTGGTTCAAGGAAGTCTCTCCGAAACATAAATCTACTGAAGGCGGAAAGTGCCGTCCTCGATTTGCCTGTGCGGACTGCACAGACTGCTCAGGGACCACACTTTACGCACTTGCATGAAGTCCGGTTTTCCCACGACACGCCTCGAATTTTGTGTACAATACGCGATTCAAAGAGGGTCTGGAAAAAACAAGATCCTAATAAAGGTACACTAGTTTTATCATGAATTTCTTCGTATAACATTTTCTTAATTTTCTCTAATTGCCACGCATCACATATACTTGAAACCACAAAAATATGTAATAATACAATCATAAATATGAACATATAAAAGACTAAAAATGCATATGAATAATATGACTGAATAAACTGACCCAGGTTAAGAGTCAGCTTCATAGAGTAACTGTTTAAAAGCTTATATTTTCGCTAAAACATCTGCGTTATTTGTTTGACCTAGATATCTTCTTAAGGGATTATGTCTGTTCACTTTTCCCAAGGAGTTGCCAGTTTTAAAATAACAGATGCTACCATAAACTTCTAGTTTTCTTTTTTTCTGTAAAATATGAATATCTACCACGAACAACGTGAAACACAGTGCACGTGTATTGATATTTTCCTACAATTACATAACCACAATGGATTCGTCACGAATAAATGGCGTAACTACATTTACCAAACAACAGATTTGGACATATTCGTGCGCAAAACCAACGGATGACTTCTGAAGCGCGAACAGAAGTGTAAAAGTTTATTTTGGCACATCAAAATAGCATAAAGCACAAATGAACTATGTGCATTTTCAAACAGCATTGGGTAAACTTGTCTGAAAACCAAACCACAGAGTTTAGCCTTAGTCAGACTGGTGACAAATTACTATTTTGGCAATTATTCTTTATCAATGAAAATTATCAAGCACAATCGACAATTTTTAATTTTTACAAGCATACATTTTAATATAATAATTATCCGTGCAATTACACAAACACAAATTAATAAATGTTAAATCTTGTGTGTCATTTCTTCTGGTAACATTGGAATTATCTTCAAGCCACTAACGTGGTGATATTCTTAAGCTAAACATTAAAAGTTAAATGTTGAGATAACAGACCTATAAAATAATGCGTTATGTACTAAAATCCTATACACATTTTAATAACATAAATGAAATTAGAACAGTTTGAAGTTCAGATTGGTGTTTACATTTTCAACAGTACGAACCTAGCTGAGGTTTATGTTGAATATCGATGTCACCCATTCAAAATGCCGAATCTACATTTTGAAGAAAACTGAGTAAGCGATATACGCGGAAAACGACGACGTGAAACTCCAATCACATTGTCTAAATATAACCATGTTAACACGTTATGTGATAGTTCGGCATTTTACTTCGTAACTTGTACACAATGAAATTAGCGCGAAATGACGAATCTGCACACCAAGCAACACCAAATGTAATAAACAATGAAAAAGTAAGGGAAACTGTATTTTTTTCACATTTGGATGCTTTGTAATGACCACTGATTGTTTGAATATTTGAAATTAAAGGTAACTTTTACAAATGTGTTTAAACATGCAACAAGCACGCACAGTTCCGTAGAAACTACTTCTGATTGCAGGTATATTAAAATACAAAGTATACATTAAGTATATAAATGTAAGTTCAAAATGCCTAATCATGGTCATTAATTCTGACGTTTTGTATGCAATCTATAACTATATTTTAATAATTGTAATTATGACTTATTTGAAAAAATATACTGGTTCGGCATTTTATGTTCCAAATCCTTTGCAATAAGTTATTGCAGAATCGCCATTTTGCAGTTATTCTTAGAATATGCAATTATGACCTCCAGTTGTTCGTTTTCCAAAAAGATAAATATACGTTTAAATAATTTATTATACATACTATATTGAATTAATGCATATATGCAACTATGCATTAAATGAAAATATTGATTGATGAATATTACGGGACTAAGTAGCTGAGAACATTTTAGCAAAAAATAGATCTATGCCAACATTGCATCAATAAAAGTTTGACAAAATCACACAACGGAATTAAACGAATATTGATTTGTTACCTCAATACTAACTTTGATCCACTGCTTCCAACCATTTATAACCAACAAGAATATTTTAATTCTCTTTCTGGAATCCATATTTTTTATTTATATATATTTCATGTGAACCGTCAGTTCGAGACTCAATCGTGGACTCGATCGCAACAATCCCAACGGGACGTATGTTATCGTATTTAAACTAGGGATTAGACCGTGGCAGATCGTGACACCTGTAATTGACAAATCGTGACCAGATCGCATCAGAGCGTAAAACATCGTATCAGAACGTATGGACTTGCATCACATCGTGATAAGCCTGAAATCTCAGAGAATTACCACGATCGGCTAAGAGTGGCCAATAGGTGCGTTCGTGACGGATCGCACATTAGTGGGAACCAAGCATTAATAATCAATTTATCACCGTTCAAAGTTATTTAAGAATTCGCATATGCATGTTTTATTAAGTTGATTGTAACATTGGTGTTAAAATATAAGAAAACACAACACACTTTCGTTTCTAAGTTTAACAGTTTTCTTCCGATCTTTACCAAACTTCGTGAAAATGTTTAAAGCTATAACATCTTAGCTAAATTGGATCAACGACCGCATCGCTCCAGGAACCTCAGGCCCCGTGTTCACAAATGATTAACTACAGGATCAAGATCAGTCTTAGCTTGATCTTCTAGCTCAGCTGAGCGGATTCTCAGAAATAATTTATCTTATAATAACTTTTTGTAGAGATAGATTGTAATGAAATGCTTTGCGGTTTTAATTACAAAATAATATCAGATTGCAAATATACTCAGAGAGGATTTTTTTAATTATGTATAAATATGTGACCAACAATTAAACTTGATCTAGCAGATTTTTAGTGAAAGCCATTTTTGAGCCTGATCCTGAAATACCTGGCACAACTTCATATTGAACCCGAAAAACCAGGGTTAACTTGCTTTGTGAACACTGGGCAAGAGCTATGACCCTTGATTTATCTAAAAACGACATTTTTAGAAATGTCTGCTCTCAATGTTCCACATTCTTCATCCGATCTTCACCAAACTTGATATTGTATTGATTGCTGTCACCCTAGAGGGGGCATATCTGTTTAAACAGAAAAATTATCACTAGCCCTAATGATTATACATGTCCACCCCAGTCCAAACAAGTACTGTTTTTTTCTAACATATGTGAAAAGTAATTTTAATAGTATTCATTTTTATGAGAAATTAGAAGCAAGTAAGGAATTATTAAATGGTAGCTTATTACATTTCAATTATTGCCATAATGGAACTATGCTAATGATACACAGATATTAAAATATTTTGACGAAGCTACATTTGTGTTGAATGCTAATTAACGAAGTTGCTTTTAATTTTGTTTCCTTTCACAAAACATAAATTAAAAATTAACAACATATGTTATATCAATAGAAATTAATGTTAATGTCACAATTAAAACATAAATTTGAAAACAGTAAAAAACAATAAAAAATCGTGTTTTCTCTAAAGTTACGATTGTGTATTTTGAGTGGGTGTCATCGAATTATCGTGCAGCTCGCCAAATGTTTATGGTGAATAGTCGGATTTTATCAGCGGCGCCACGAAATTTGGCAGTTAATAAAGCTAGTGTTTGTAAACAGTTTTCTTGGAGGATTAGTGAGGCAACCTCCGCGCAGAGATTTAACTGTGTCCCACCATAGCTGGTTTAAATCCTTGCCGGCACATAATTCCACGGTACCATAGGCAAACTCTTGACGCGAAATAAAATCGTGGACAAGCACATGATAAAAACGTGGACAAGGTAAAATCCTTGAGTTGTCATGTTTACTGTTTTATGCCCCCGAAGGAAGGCATACAGTAGTCGCACCGTCCGCCTGTGGGTGGGTGCGTGGGTGCGTGCGTGGGTGGGTCGGTCCGTCCGTCCACACTTCGTTTCCGCTCTGTAACTTGTTAATGCCTGGATGGATTTTAATATAACTTCAGATTATAATTCCCCATGACTAGACATGACCGAAGTTATTATACCGCGATGTATACACAAAACACGAACGTTGTTGATTTTTATTAAGTAATACCGATAGTTAAAAAGGTATGAGACTTTTATATGGCGCAGAGTACGAATGTTCCTGTCTTTCGTAATCTACTATTAATAAAAACTTGTTTTGTCCGGCCGTTTTCTTCTGAAAGCGTGACAAAATGTATTTTATGTTCCCTTTCCAAAGTGTTTAACACGTTATTCACATATATTTCCACAGCTGCTCCTTGAAAATCTGAATTGGCGAAAAAGGAGTTAATAGTGATTTTCACCAGAAAATATGTCAAACTTTTGATCTAGATTGTTGAAATGTTTATGTACATGGATTACTTACGTTTTGCATGTTTTCATACTGCCAAGATTGCATACTTGTTTAACTACTTCGAACGTTATTCAGTTGGAAATGTTTAAACTTGACATTTAGTTGATAGACTGATTCAATATCTCATTATATTATGTTAATTTCTATTTCTCTCAGAAATGAAAAAGAACAAAAAACTACCGTAAAATCTTTATGATTTCGGGCACTAAAAATAATTAAAAAATTTTGCCAAATATTCACGGACAGTATCGATTAATAATTGCGCGTGATTGTTTAATACCACACCGTATAGTATTATTAATTTTTAGCGAGGTTTGCTATGAATTTGAAATCTTTTCAAATGTATGATTTTGTTTCACAGAAATTTACGCCAATACTGCATTTTTGTCGACCAAGTTCAAAGATTACCGTCTCATATATGATTTACCTGTAATTAATGCAAAAAAGTATGCACATTATTATTTTGTTGTTTGTTGTTGAACCAAAAATCTTAAACTAATGTCTTTGACACCTTCAAATAAAAACTGAAGCCTGTTTGTCACACTAATCGTGTTGAATAGGGGGATAGTACCTTAGATACATGAATTGTTAATTGGCACCAATTGGCATGTATTATTATGCGATATCACAACCGGTATACACAATCGGATAAACCCATTATTTATGGCATATGGTTCTTACCCAATAACGCTTATGTAACGGTCCACCGCCTCCACTCATTAATCTGCCAGGTTTTATGACCTTCGTCCGGTTGTAAAAACACATGTGCGATGTGTCACAGCATTAATGCAAAGAGGTTAGGATTCTGCTAAAATACCACTGTCATATAAAATGTCCGAAAATTTAGATTCTTTAATTATGGGTTAATATCAGGATGTCCGAAAATATATAGGGACAAAAAATAATTATTTTGGCTAAAAAAGAGGGTGTCCGAGAATTTATAGTGTCCAAAAACATAGAGCTTTTACGGTAATATATCATTGCACAAAAGGGGGAAAGAGAATAAGGCGATTAGAAAAAGCAACGAAACAATATAAAAGACAATAATCATTTTTAAACATTGAGCAGTCGCCGGAACTCATTAATATTTCACCCACCATTTGAGAACGTAAGACCGAGAAACGTCAGCTGATTTTAACTCCTAGAAGAAGGCAGGTGCTTCACTCCATCAAAGTCACCAACCCCCAAAAGAATAAAAAAAACTTATAGGCTTACCCAAACGTTTCTATCTCAGTTGGTGAGAAATTTAATATCTTTTTTTCGCCCTAGCTGTGTAAGACCATATTTTTCACAAATCATAGTTGTCTCGTCTGTGAAAAACATGATCTCATTCTTCATAGGTGTGAAAGTTGAGATCTCATTCTTCACACATCACAGTCTTACTCTTCAATTTTTCTGCGCTGTTTGTGATCGCATCCAGCTTGTGATATGCAATGAAATCATATTCCTCTGTGATCCTCACACATACCCCGTTTTTTGTCCATTCGCATTCTTCACACTTCAAATGAGATCCTTTTCTTCACAGGTGTGTGAAAAATATTATTTGTGAAAAATATTATTCTACATAGCTGTCTAACCCAACTTTTGACCATTCTCAGCATCCAATCATATGTTTTGAAAAATTATCGTATTCCCGAATGCATAGACCCTAATTGCATCGGCTAATTTAAAGAGACGCACTACATCAGTCATAATAGAATGGATGCGAGATTTCAAAACTATAGAGGATAGATTCGTATCGTAAGTAATATATTAAACTACACAATTCGTTTCGGGTAGTATAGCGTAAATATAGCAGGAAAAAAATCGAAGTCCATTGAAAGCCTGTAGCGTCTGAAAATGTCATTTGTGAAATCGCCCGATAACACTCAATTATCAGCATTCAACAGATACCTGTTTCAGACAGTGTTATGATATAATTATTTAGAAGGACGACGTTTTAATTTTTCTTAATGTGCATAGCATAACCGTGATGTGTAATGATTTTTTTTTCAGAAACATGTCAAACAGTCTTAACAAAATAAATACATTTTCAAATCACCATTTTATCATTAAATTGTATGATAAGTTGAACAAAATTTGACATTGTCATTATTTAAAAAGTGACTTGATGCTTGCTTTTCCTCGGGAGAACTGGCATAAATAAACCAGCAAGCATAGAGACTTCTAGTTTGTATGAGGTATTTAAGTTTTACATAAATTTTATATTAAAGATGAACAGACTGCAGAACGTTGATCAGAATGTGAAATATTTACGTTATTGAAGTATCACTGATAAAAGAAACATAATTATGACAGTTTGATCAGTTAATTGTTCTGGTATTAGACTTTGATAATAATAATACTAATGAAATAATTTACTTCAAACATAGGAACTTTTGATGCAAGTGTGTTTCACAAAGTGCTATTGTCACATAATAATACGAGTTCACTTTTTTTACAATGTACTTCATCATGCATATTTAATTTAATTTAATTAGACAGTACCCGCTTACATTCACCTAACATAACGTCGCCATATGCCACCAAGTTTACAAATCAGCATTAAATAGTGAGCCTTTGTATTCATTTTTTTGTATACTTTTAATTAAGTATCGAAAACAATAATATTAAGTGCCGTATAAAGATTTACCCAGAAATAAGACAACTACAACTTCATCCGGTTTACATTCTTTACGTTACGTCAAATATCTTTTAAAACAATTCGTGTATCTTACCTGAATACGCAATAGTGAACTGTATTGGTCATTTTGTATCCGGCGTCGCATGGTCATGTTGTTTTATATGCTTTATACGACTCAACAGGTCACAATTGTCATCTGATCAGACTCGGTTAGTTTGGTGTTCTCAATGGCCCAATTTGGTTTTGCTTCTTTATTTCTGGTAAAAAACTTACTGTACCAAACAATATGAAATGGTTGTTAGTACTGTTGCTTATTACCAAATCTGCTTAAAATATGGTCAGAATACAATATTTTATAAGCAATAACATCTAGATTACGTTTGATGATGCATGTAGTTGATGCGCGGTAAAACCAGTTTGATAGATTTTAGATTACATTGTGCACACTTGTTTTGAAAACTCTCATAATGACAGGTCTTAAAATGTTACTAGTACGCCAAATATGTAGGTCAGTCGATAAAGATCTGTTTTCGGAGTAAAATGCACTTTTCTTGTTTACATTGCCATTTTAATCTTGTTTTTATTAATCATTAAATGCTTAAACCTTTAATGAGTTGCGCCAAAGCTTGAATGTTGTTTACTCCATTAATAAATAAGATTTATAAACATTACTTAAACTACATAAATATATAACACTTTTCAGGTTACCAGCATGAAGGCCAAAGTAATGCAAATGAAGCTGGAAAGAAACGCTTCAGACCATTTAAACTTCCCTTTGAAACTGAGCAAGGTGCCTAATTGTAAAGAAATAGTTCATACTTATTTACAATTAGTTTCTTCATAGGTATTCCAGTAGACCATTGTCATTATGTATAGCAACGTTTATTTTAACTTATATTGAAATGTTAACTGTATGTTATTAAACAAGGCCATTTACACAGTCAACAGGACACAAAAAATTAATTATATCACAACTACTTCTTTGTGCTCCAACGTGGTTATTTCGTTTCTCGTCTGAGAGAGCGTCTCGTCTTTCAGGTTATGATTAGGTGTTAAAAGGGTTCAATATATTACACATGCTTACATAATAACAACCTCGCATAAGGATCTTGAATCTGCCTTAAATGTTGAAAAAGGTTTCTACAAGATTTATACCAATAATTGCGGAATACTTTTCCCTAGTTAATATTTTGCAAATATAGAAAGTAACCATGGTATGGAAAGATCCATAGTGAAATTGCAGGATGCTGAACCCTGATCCTTTTTCCTCTGCTGCCCCTCTTGGCTAGTCAACACAAAACGACTGAATTTATGTTTCTTCAAATGATTAGACAATGATTAGACAATGGTTTAAACACTTATTTTGAAGCTTGTAACTGTAAAAAAAGCGTTGTCTTTGAAACATTATAAGATAATGTCAAATAATTTTCCTCTCCCTCTCTACTGATGTTCAGCAGCACCCTGTGTCTGTTATTGTCCTAGATCTTGCCCTACCATTGTTATGTCGACGATGTATTTATGCGTTTTATTTTTATTAGTACGGTCGCGTAAACTAAAAGAGATGCAATGGCGAAATAATGTACATAGATTTAGAAGAATATAATTGTAGAGTTTAAAGTAATGTTAATGTGAATGTAAATTTAAAATGCATCAATTTTAATGATTTTAAAACGAAAATAACTCATTCATTTTACACAAAAGATAAATTAACTTGAAAAAAATAAACTTGTAGTGTTTTGTTTACTTCTTCATAACAAAAAATAATTGTTCCTTGTTTTTAATACAATAGTTATATTTCTTTTTACTTTCTATACTCATTAAAGTAATGTACTGTTAGTATATTAGATTGCATTATGACTTTGAAGGGTTATATATCTCTCAAATAATACATTATGATGTAATATTTCAGGTAAGAAGAATATGGAGGTTACCATACAGAGGTTGTCAAGAAGCAGCGTGTCAGACGAATACTGAAACTGAAATAGACAAAATGATCCGGTTAGCACCTTTCGTTATTCAGGCACTACAAGAACTTGGTTTAAGCAACGTGTTACTCAGTTTTTTCGACAAGTGAAAGCTAATTCGAACTCTCTAAACAATATTGCTTTCCTTCTATAGAGCGAAATGGTGGAATGGGTTTCAAATGATACAACAACGTCAATGAGGTATAGAGATGAAACAAAAATGTTCTGGAAACTTGGATGGCAATTATTTAAAGGAAAATTTCTTCGTTTCATGAGTGGATACAAACATATTTCGCAGGTGGTTTTGGTGGAAACAGAAAAAGGCACGTTTGCCCCAGAAGAATCAGAAATTAACTTTGCCGTACCAACGTAATTCATTCTTCAAAAGTTTTCTCCTTATGGTAAAATTGATAAGGGTGTTCGTAAGCCAGGAATTTATAAAGATGTTATGACAGAAATATCACCTGCGATGCAAAATAAATCTTTGTGTTTATTATTTGACGGAAAAAATTAAAACAATGACTAACAAATAACTCCGGAGATGTCGATAGTTTAGGATTTGAAGACTCTCCAACATTACAAGAGAGACTTAGCAAATTTGAATCTGAACTAGAAATACAGAAAAACATGTTGGAGAAAATACAGGATGCATCCGAGATAGACGAAACGGCTACCACAGATTTACATTCTAATTTAACGGATCTAAATCGTATGCATATCAAACTATCACAAAATGTCCAAGAAATTCGTGAACTTAAAGAATAAAAGAAATTTGCAAGAAAGAGCTTCATCGAAAAAGGATTGGAAGCAACGTAAGTTTGTGTATGTCATTAGCGCACTCCAAGCATTTATATACGACATTGACAGCTATATACCTAAATCCGACATCCTGATTGAAAAAAATGTCCGAAGTGCCTGTTCATATGCAGGGTTCTTATACGATATACACGTCTGTGGGCGCTGTAGATATGCACTCACAGGCAAATTACATCGAATTGAAAGAAACCGAACTTGATACCACAGACAACAGACACACATTATTAGTGAAACAGAGGACTGATGCATGGTTTGCGATTCGCAAACAAGCAAAGGTATCAGGAAGTACCATCTACAAAGCTCGAGATCTGGATGGCTTAAAGAAGCAGCAAACCATTTTGAGCAAGTTATGTGTAATATTGAAGGGCCAGCTCCAACGGAAAGTGCAAAACGAGCGATGGAACATGGCACAAAAACGAGCTAAATGCTGCAGCAACGTTAGTTGCAAAGACTCTACCTGAGATTGAACCTGATTTAGTATTTAAAGAAGTCGGATGCGTCACAATAAATGGAAAGAATTACACAACGTTTATGGTTATTTCGCCTCATGGTGTCCTTTGCAAACCAACTGTGTAAGATCAACACGTTTCTGGTGCAATAGAAGCTGTTAAAATTAAATGCCCATTTTTCAAAATCCATACAGCTTTTCACGATATATATTACCTGCAATTTATATCGGAAATGGAAGCGTTGAATGTCGACAGTCTTCTATTTATATCATGGACAGGCGAGAAAACCAATGTATTTAAAGTACGACGAAACAGTAATATGTTTAAAAGAGCCCTTAAACTGGCGAGTTCAATATATAAAGTAGGTAATCCAAAGCGACCAACTAAGCTACGGACTCTGAGGAGATACGACAGATGTCAAAAGAAGTTGAATATTTGCGAGAGTTTAAATCATTAGTCTGTTCCAAAGATACAAATGTTACAGAAGAGACAAAAGGTGTGAAAGGTGGAACAGAGAATAAAGTGACCGATTTAAAAGACACACAAAGAAATATATTCTGATATGATTGATTTAACCATAGCTGGAAATGAACTGAGGAGGCAAAAGGCTACAGAAGCTTTGGTGTTTCTTTGTTGCGATTTAGACAGAACCTGGTCTAAAATTCAAATAATGCGGTCTCCTTTGGGATGGTGTCCAAAAGGGTACAGTCTTGCAACTGAAGACAAATAATGGAAGATCTGCTGAATAAATTCACAGAGGCAAACCTTCATGTGCCAGCTTGCTCATTTGATGGGCAATGGCACAATATAGCCGTTAGAGCAGCAATGGACAACCACTTACTCTTCTATAATTACAAAAAGATGTGTTGAGAGAAGTCCAGAAAATGTCAAAGAGTGACAGAGACAGAAAATTGAAGTCAATAGAAAAGATTCCACAATGGTTCTGGGCAACAAAAATGACGAAAGTTGATGATAACTGGACAAACGCCAGAATTATTGTGCGCACAAACGGTGGTGCGCGGCTACCTAATCCACCTGGTAAAGGATGGAAGAACACAAAAGTGACCAAAGGTAACAAAGAAAAACATGAAAACGACGAAAGTATAACCATGTTAGATGCAGTTTCGGATATTATTGAAGCAACGAGTGGTAGCATCGAAGACAAAGCTGTACTGATGTATCAATATGATAGGTTTCTAGTAGAAGAAATTGGTTCATGCAACATTAACGATACTGCTTGGGTTGTTCCTTTGAATAAATTCAGGATGATGAATTCGAAAAAGGAGATAGTCAAAGTGTTACTACCATTATATTACCCTGCGCCTCTTCCTACACCGATGTAAATGACACTGATCCAAGAACTGCATGTTGGACTAAAGACGACTAGAATCTTCTTGCAGATACTGCAGCGAAGCATGTAACTTCAAATGACACGACTACAGTTGTTGGCGTTAACGATTTTGTGGCCATGTTGTCGCTACTGAAGAGCGACAAAAATGCAAATAAATCAGGAAAGTGGAATAATATGACTGTGCAAGACGTAGAAGAAATGTGAAGCAATAGAGCAAAGTTATGCTTTGCTAGGGATATTGACATAAAGGTTATTACCATGTATCCGAAAACGATAAATGGGGTCAAACAAATGAATATGCAATTAAGAATTGTAAAATCAATACACTTTGTGTGGTATTTGGAATACGTGGCGATGGTTCTGTTCCTTTGGAAAACGCGAAACAAAAAAATCAAAGTACAGCTGAAATCGCCAAAAAACATTAGCTTCAAATTGTTTTAAAAAGATCCCCAAATTAGTTCTTAGCATAGCCTACGACAAAGATATATGGCCACAAAGAAAGGAACTCTGGCAAGAAGGATCAGCAATTCAGAAAGATTGCAAATTGAAAAACATAAGGGAGCCAGAATTTTGGTTTTATGTACCAGAATATTCTTTAGCAAGAAACCAATTGGAAGTACGATGCATTCATTCGACACTCCTTCTTACAAGGACACGACGAAAAACATGCAAAGGTGGAATAGAAGGTTTGAATAACAAGCCTTGGTTGACAGTTGCAAAACAAGGATATACGTTTCTTACACCGTAATGGTTGAGGACACAATAGATCCTATGTCTACATCAACGGCTGTCATACATTTCAGTGCCCCTATCCAAACGGCAATGCATAGAAACGGCGACTATGTTGCAGCTTCTCTCTGTTCGGATATTAAAAATTGGTGGCGAGCAGAGGACGAACCGGGAATAGCAGCAGAAAACCGTTTACTACTTAGATTTGGCCTTTGTAGGCGTTTGCTTAATGCTTTTGATATTGGATCCTTCACTCCCCCTGATATTTTTATAAATGGTTGGCCTTCTCAGCTTTGGGAAGCTTTAGTTGCCAATATTGACGCTAAGTCCATCCTGTATGAGCTGTGCAAATCTAGCTCTTACAATACCAGAGCTTTCAGCTCCATGATGGGTGAGACGTTTTTAGCAGAACATACAAATCAAGACCGCGGATGTCATGGAACTGTTTCAGCCGACGAATTTGGTCGTTATTTAGGGAGAACCATTGAGCAACTGCAAATAATAATGGACCTAGACAGGTATTTGTTAATCATTATAGAAGTTTGAATGTAGTCACTCAGGGTGTGAATGAGTGTCTGATATAATGAGGCGATAGAGAGGACATTTTTTTTAGATTTACATCTATTGGAGAATTTTTCTGGGCCAAGTGCTAGGTTTGGGCGCCTATTAACCGGTTTAAACCCCAAAGGCGGTGTTCCGAGGCGGTGAACCTAGTAACGTGTTTTGTATGTGTATTGTGGTGTGATGTATTGGCACTTTCCTTATATAAAGGAACGTGTGCTGTTAATAAGAGGTCTCTACTGTCGATACAGGTTGAATTTCGCAATGCTTATATTTGAGTAGTAGAGAGAAATTATTATTGTGTTCGAACAAAGCAAACCATGTGGAAAGTGAGGAAAGACGAGTTTATTATATCATAGAAAAAGAGTTAAAAAACCATTTTTTAAATTGATTATCTATAAAATAAATCGTTAGTAGCTCTTTTATATTGAAACTTCATAAAATCTGTCATTTGTCAAACTTCATTACAGGAAGTTTGTGTATTGTACATCGGATACGGCTGTATATAATCTAGTTGATAGTGCTGACGTTCATATAGACGGACAGGGAGACATCAGCGTGAGAAGGAGAATAATGCATGAGGTCGCAAAAATTCACGAACTCATTCCACTGTGATTATTGTTTACACATACATTCTCTGCTATCGGTTGCAAATCTGTGAATAGGACTCTTTACAAGCAGCCATTCGATACTCACGTTATGTTCCATTACTTTATAACTATCCGATAGTGAAACACCCTACATATATAAGCTCTAACAGAAATGATTGAATTATCAGTCATAAATTAAACAATTTAACATCAAATATGTAACATTATTGGTTTATGTTTCTCCAAAAAGGCATATATTAGACATCAGAGGACACGTGAATAAGTTATATTATGTTTTGATATTAAAACCATTTATACATTTTTGTTATATCTTTTCAGAAACCTTTTTTTTTTTATAGTCCCGAAAAGTCAAAGGTAGAAAAAAAGAGGGAACCAGATCTAGAGATAGAAATGCATTGCTTAAAAGTGGTCTAGGTGTTCGTTGGGAAAAAGGCTAGAAGGAATGACTCGAACATGTTAGTTTCCAAGAATGGGAAATGAGGATTCATGTATTAAACAAGCCATTGTCTCCGTTTATAAAATGTTTATAAACATGACTATATGGTTCAATATGTATTGTTTATGTGTAATGCTGTAACATTTGCATTCTTACTTTCATTGAATTACAGTTTACTGCTAGTTCTGTGTACAACTTTTAATTATAGTTGTGGTTTACTTTCAATTAAGCTTAACACGAACGAATCTGGATATTGCAATTTTGAGCTTTGTTCATTATTAAACATAGAACACAAAAATGTGCTACACGTGCAATTTAGCCAGCCATTAACACCATTGATTGTATATAACGTTGATTGAAATTGAAGTGAAATAGTTTAAATAAAAATACGAGTACACTTCGTGTGTTTCGTTTTTCATAGTTATGTAGCATCTAGTAAATGATGTTCTTCTTTACTATGCGTAACGTACATGTTTAATGCAAGAAATATGCAGACATTCTGAAACCACCAAATGATTTCTAGATACCTGTTGGCAACATGTTGAGCCCGTTATCAAGAAACTTATATGGTAGTTAGGCGTAAAAAAAGTATGTTTGTTTCAGGTTACATGCCCATAAATAATAGGGTAGGTAGGTCGGGATTTTTTTTTAATTATTATTATTATTATTTTTATTTGGTACATGTTCAACTTGAAGATTCTAAAACTGAATAAATATTCAAAATATATCAGTAACATCTTTAAACATTGTTTATAACTGGAAGCTATCAAAATAAAACACGTATTTATCCCAAAACACATTTGATTATTGAACAACATAAATCAAACAAAATATATCTGACAAACGCAATAAAATGTTCTAGGGTCGGGGCATTTTTAGGGTAGGTCGGGTAACCTGAAACAAACATAATTTTTTACGCCTTATTTAAAACTCACATTCCTAACAAGCAGATCCGACCTTGACCTTTGAGACAGGAACACGTGTCTTGTGCGCAACATGGTGTCGCCATTTGGGGAACAATTAATTTTTAATACTACAGTACAAACCAAAAATGAAGAAAGGCTGGGCGGGACAAGCAGCATCATGCCCATATATTTCCTTTAACCTCTAAGTGTGACCTTGACGTTTTACCTATGGACATGACGACTGCACATGTTGAACATTTGTGCAAAACTATGGCAACTCCGCTCACAAACGAAGAACATCTGGTCCGGACAAGCTGTATTATGCCCATATTTGATCTTTGACCTCTAAGTGTGACCTTGACCTTTGACCGGGCTCGATAAAAATATACATATGCGCAGTAAATCAATAATAGAACAGAACAGAACAGATCGTTATTATGTTTCACAGGTCACATGATACATAATACATATATTGTGACAACAGGTAAGCATATAATTCACTGATAACAATTTCACAAAAGATCAGAAAATCAAAAAAAAAAATACGAGATAAGTTTATAGGGGAAGGTGGTCTGGTGTGTTTAACTATATTTCTTAAAATCTAAACTAATATAAAAGAATAAGCAATCTGTAATGGATATGGAGGTTGTATTTATAAATTACTGGAAACAGCTAGACAAGCAACAATTCGGTCGATAATTAGAAAAAGAGAAATATACATAAGTAAAAACAACATTTTGTTAGAGCATCCGTTTAAATGTGATCCCAATACTTAACGTTTCGACATAAAACTCACAACAAATACTTATTATTTATGAATATTGTTAGCAAGTAAATGCATGCATTATCGAATAAATTAATAATTCAACGTATAATTATGTGAAGAAGATAAAGTATGAGATAAAATCGATTTGACCAGTAGCCAGTAAAGCGTTTAAGAAAAGGAAAAACTTTTCTTTTTTTGTGGTTGTTTACGTGTACTCCCAAAAAAGTAACTTTCGGCCAACATGTTACATATAACAAATACATATTATGTTATATAGTGTCAACATGTAAATGCGTAGGCCGTAGGGTACCAGGAAAAAAACGCACTAAATATAGTTATGTTATATCTAAGCACAAGAGACGAGGGGAGCCTTTCTTTTTATGTCAACTATCATGCGTGGGTGTTGGTCTAAAAGGAAGATCACGACGTAATTAGTAAAGACTAGTTTCTGGTCACCCCATGTAGGTCACACTCCCATCGAAATAAAGTTATGGGAGGGTAACGAAGGGGTTAAATTATACCAGTGTAAACGTAAATAAATGTGTTTTATATCTCAATAATTGAGATAATGCGATTTTCAACTCAGCTAAGATGGGAAATATGTATGTGTCGTGGTGTGATAAGTATATAGCTTCATGCACCTATATTTTTATTTATTTAATTGCAGCAAGAATTGAGTGTTTCAAGTTGTGTACCATTTAGATCCCCACGTGTAGGAACGGATGGAACCGCTTGATTGGTCGGCCGCTGGAAAAAGAATTTCATTGACAGTTTTGTGATTGAGTACTGCAATAGCGCGTGGCCGTACGTAACGTGTGCAGGGTTGGACAATTAGTGAATTCTATTGGATCTAGGTTAATAAATCTGCAACGGATTAAATTGTGGTTATACCTGGATATATCGTGCGACATTAAGTATATCTGTTGTATAATGTAGTAATTACTTTTGCAACGAATAACGGTTTATGGATGGTTAACTGGTTTAAACAAACCTGTTTTTGTTATTCGGGTCACAGGTGTGTAACGTGCCTATGCACGCTTGAAAAACTTTATGATATGTTTCATAAATTGTGCCGTATTTCGTAGTGCCATAGGACTGTTGACGCACATCAGCTCTTTGAATTAAATTACATTCGGGTGTGACCAATATTTACGTGGGATATGTTTTACTCTTTTTGCTTGAAAAAATTGGCATATAAGGAGTGCATTTCGTCACCGATGTCATTTTTGTTACAAAGAGTGCATTTACGGTTTTCATGAGGGATGTACGATTGTGAGAAGCGGCCGGTCTCTACTCGGAGTCGGTGATTCCCCGTCCGAAAGTGCAGCATACTTAGTCTGAAAGATTATGGTAGTTTACACATATAGATTTCAAATTTGGTATTATCTTTGAAAAGGGAATACATTTGGCCTTTGGATGACGCATCTAATTGTGAACCCCAGCTCTGTATAAATTGGTCAATTAGGGCTTTTTTAACTTGAAAATGAATGGTTGTGGAAGTAATATTTTCTTGTTGTAACCAAATATACGTAAGGCCGATGGAATTTAGAATATTAGTTATACATTGTGTCCATATAAAATTTAAGTTAGAATTCAGCGTATATTTATACATCAAGTAAGATATTTTATCATTTTTTCCCAATACAGTCTTGTTCCAAAATTGTATCATTCGCGTTTTGATCACAATGTCTAAAGGATATCGGCCCAATTCAGCGTATAGGCAATATTATTTGGGGGTTGACAGTTTAGTTTTAGTGATTCTGCGCAAGAAATTACAGTGAAACTTTTCGATAATATCTAAATTTTCGTACCCCCAAATTTCGCAGCCGTATGTTAAGATTGGTAATACGGTATGGTCAAATAATTTGAGTTGTCAATCAATGAGTAAGTCTAAATTGTTAATTCTTGTAAGCAAATTAAACATTGCTTTATTGGCCTGTTCTATTAGATGCTTTTTACATTGAAGAAAACTACCTGATGGAGTAAAGACTACTCCTAAATATTTATATTCTTTAACTGTTTCCAGGGGCTGGTCGTTTAAGTTAAACCGGTATTTGTTTGGTTTGTTAGTGCCAAATACCATAACTTTGGTTTTAGTATAATTAATTTTAAGTTTCCAATGCTGGCAAAAGTTATTAAAAAAAGCCTAAGACTATCATTAAAATCTGACTCATTCTGGCCAAATAGTATTGTGTCATCTGCATAAAGCAGGACAAGCAATTGTAAGAAGTAAACAGTGTCTCCTATATGTATTTCAAGGTTAACTCCAGAGCAATGCTGTTTTAAATAATCTTCAAGATCGTTCATATACATCGAGAACAGGATCGGAGATCAATTTTCTCCTTGCCGTACACCACATGAGCTGTAAAACATTGGGGATTGATTACCAGTGGACGAAACACACGATTTTATGTTTGAATACAAAATTCTTATGACATCAAGGAGCTTTCCTCTTATTCCTAATTTGAATATTTTGTGCCATAGGCCTGCTCTCCAAATGGAGTCAAAGGCAACAGAAAAATCAATAAATGAGCAGAAGAGTTTAAGTTTTTCGGATCTTAGTTTCTGGATTAAAACATTAAGTGCAAATATGTGATCATTTGTTGAATATCCGGCCCGAAATCCAGCTTGATTTTCGTGAAGTAAGTTATTTTCATTCAGAAATAAGTTTATTCGTTGGTTAATAACAGCAGTAAATAGTTTTCCAAGGCAGCTTAGGATTGTTATTGGGCGGTAATTACTTGGTTCGGTGTTGGAACCTTTATTTTTATAAATAGGTTTTATTGTACCAATCAACCAGATGTCAGGCAAGACTCCGGTATTTAAAATTATATTAAACAGGCTACAGTACAATGAGAGCATGGTGCTCGACGTGCTTTTTATAAATTTATTTATTATATTGTCGTGTTCTGATGACGCTTTGCCATTCTTTAAGTTTATAATCATTTTTTGGATTTCTTCAGCTGTAATAGGTTTATTTAAGGTATCAACTGAATGGATGACAGGCGTGTAACTGTCGTCCATTTCTAGGGGAGATTCGTTAATATGAGTGGAAGAGTTTGTATTTTTAAAGAAATTATAAAATTGGTCGATAGTCGGGCTTTTATCGGTGGTCTTTTTATTTAAGCTATTGAGGTATTTCCAATAGTCTTTAGGCTGTTTGGAGTTCATGGAACGTCATCTTTTTTCTACAGTATATTTGTGCTTACGGATCAATGTATTCAGCACGTGTTTATAGTGCTGACTTGCGGAATTTAACTTGTGTTTGTTTTGATTGGACTTATCAATATGATACGTTTTGCGAGCACTATTGTATTTATTACGGGCGGATTGACATTGAGGCCCAAACCATGGTTGGTGCGCAATGTTATGTTTAAGACCAGGGGTTCTGTTAGAATCGGTTTTACGGTGTGTATAGGATTTAAATGATTTTTGTGCAGACTCCATGAATAATTTTGATATTTTATCAGTGACGTCGTTTAAGAATGGTTTAATGGTGTTAGAATTTGGGCAGTTGTTCAACAAATTGGTTATTTCAGTTAATTTTGTGTCGCTCAAATTATTAAAAAATTCCTGCTCCTTTTCAGCTTTCCATTTCGGGGGCGGGCAATGGGGTTTGCAATATTGATAGTTTTGGATATTTTGGTTGTGGTAGGAGATATTTGTAATAACATAGACTGCAAGCAATGACCATCAGAATAAAGTCCATCTTGTTCAATGATTTCGAATTCTTTAAATTAATGTAATATTTGATTGATGATAATGTGTAATCTATAACGGACGTATTTCGGAATGTAAATTTCCCGGTGCCTGAGTCATTTCCTAGCCGCCTGTTTAGAATAAGCAAGTTATTGAGTTTACATATTTCAAGCAATTTAGTTCCGGTTTTATTAACTTGTTTGCACTGTGATGTACGTGTAATAGGGATTTGCATCTGGTCCAATACATGTACTTGGTTACAGGGGGATACTATTTCTTCGTCAAGTTGGAAGTGTTGACACAGAAAATTATCAAGAATAGTGTACTCCGGCAAATTTGATGTGTAGCCGTTTGTGTCCCCAGTTAAAAAAAAGTTTATCATGTTGTAGGCATTTAGAGGTTACATCTCTTTCAAGTAGGAATAATTCGTCATCATTATGGAAGCGGGATTGCTCTGGGGGAATGTATACGTTACCTATAACATAATTGCCAGTTCCGTCACAAATCTTTAACCAATACACATATTCACAATTAGATTCTAATACAGTTAAATTAAAGATATTCTTCAGATCGTTATTCACAAAAAACCCTAATCCACCTGACTTTCGTTTATATTTCTCTTGCCTAGGTTTTGAAAAAAAAAAAAATTTGCACAGAAACAATATCGTGCTGGTCAAGTTTAGTTTCTTGGATGCATAGTATATCAAACGTGTTTACTAGTTCTATGAATTCCGGGAATTTGGATCTAGTCTTTAGGCCACATACATTCATGGAGCCTATTTTCAGCATATGCTGTTTTGTTAGTTCATCGTTACATATATTAACTATGATTTTCTTATTTTCAGGTGCAGCTGCATCAGCATACAAATTGTCTTTGGAGGAAAGGAATCGGAAATGTTCACAGTGCGTTTTTGAAGAGGTACACGGTAAATGAAGACATCTTTCGCAGAATGCCACATTCCCCGTGTGTCCCTAAACGATGGACGCTTGTGCCTGATCGCGGTTAATAGCCGGTGGCGTTTTGTCGGCGTCAATGTCGGGCGGAGTCGCGGTGGACATGCTGGCCATGGATGGGTGGACCTTCATCAGGTAGCCGGGTTGCTGGTTTAGGACGCCAGCAGGCTTCTTCGCCTTGGTTGTTGTGGAAGGGGTTCCAGGACTAGTGTTAAAGGTTGGTCGCTGGGTTTCCGGTATTGTTTCCGGTTCTGATTCGTCAGAAGCGCCGTCAGAGACCTCTGGTTCCTGTGTGGGCTGCCGTGCCTCTACCATATGTGGAGATAAACAGGACTTTAATTGCTGAAGGCGCTGTTCCGTGCGCGCCTTGACGTCAGAGTTTCGGGAACCACGGAGCGTGCTATGCCAATCTGGGAAGAAATTCCTTACTGTGTCCCCTTGGATGACCAGCGCAGCTGGAAAGACCAGTTTGACATTTCTACCACCATATTTGTCCCGTGCCGCCTTGAACTTGGGCCACAACTGTTTACGGGCATCGCTTATTTCGCGGGGGTAGTCGCGGGAGATCCCAAAGGGGGTGTCTCGCAGCAACCTGGCGTTCTCCATTACAGCGTTGACGTCACGCAAGTCAGTGAATGTAACAAGTATGGCCCTACTACGTGAGACACCATGGGAGCGGACCACTTGGCGCCGACCTATTCGTCGGGCCTCAACAATTCCAACTGCATCAGAGTCCAGACTAAGTTTGGATTTGATAAACTCGCGGATGATTTGGACAGGGTCTTCACTGCTGCTACTTACATTTTCAGGATGGCCGCTAAGTATCAAATTCGTTCGCAGCGATCGGGCTTCCATGTCAATACTTTTGTATTCAAGTAGCCGAAGACGGGCCTCCGCGACGTCGTGGATTGCTTTGGAGTGGAAAAATCTATGATTCAGACATTCAAATTTCTGGTTTAATGAATTATTTGAAGAAATCATATCAAACAGACATGTTAATTTATGTTCAATGTCCATGTCTGAGAACTGTCCGCGTGTAGTTGTCACAGATTCAGGTTCACCAAAGTCACCTTGAGCTGGGTGGGGGTGAGCCCATCGTGGACGAACTGCTGGTCGCTCGATGTTTTCGTTTGGTTTCCCTAGACTGCCAGTCATTCGCTTTGGACAGTGGGGCATATTTACCTCTATACTGGCTTGACATGGTGTTCTGTGTACCTTTTGAAGTTGAATAAAGTTATAAACTGTCACAATATTTAATTTTCATCAGAGCCGATGTAAACACTTCCGCCATTGAAAATCACACCCTATGAACCTGAGTTCGCATATAGTTTTCTATATATATTTGCTTTTTCAATGAATCAAACCGTTTTAACAGTTTTGAAAGTGACCCACCTAGATCCACTACTCTTAAGAGTAATGAAGCAAGAACACGTATTTCGTAAAAATATTCACGTACCAAACACAAAAAAGTGGATGAATACACTGCTACGTTTCGTGCAAATACAATACAATTATGTCACTTCGTTGAACGACGAACAAAACTTACATAGGTTCGTTTCTTTATTCATTGGCGAAATATATATAGTGAACAATTTCAGCTACCCATTTTTATTATTTGCTAAAATAACTGATGCGAAATGGAAACTGTAAAGCTTGGCATAAAAATAGGGAACAATTACTGAAGTTATTACAAAAAACAACAACTCAATCAATGCTAACTAATCATCGTCTTCATAATTGTATGAGATCTTAATAATGTCTTCACAAACAACAAGAACTGAGACTTATTAAAATTTGAAACATAACAGTTCAACTCAAATGCATATGCAAATAACAATACGAACTGAGAAATGTTAATGATAGCGTCCTTATAAAGGACCTAAACCTGTCTTTACAAACAAGAGCAAAGAACTATATGTGTTTGCATCATAATAGATGCATCGAGTTTATAGTTAAGAATTGTAAACATATGGATCATAAAAGATTTCAAAAATGTCCTCGCCGACAAAAAAACCCTGAAAAATGTAATTATGTGCGTCATAATAGGGGCTTCAAAAATAAACTACAACAGGTTAAAAACTGTAAATTTTGAGCCTCAAACATGTCCTCACAAACATCCAGGCATACAACTTTGCTAACAATGGCACCATACTAGGAAAGTATTTAATTTTTTCAGTCATTCGAATTTTGCTTTTTCTTAACATGTATCATCCGCGTTTGTTTGCATTTAAACAACTTTCTACAGATGTTACACTGCGCCTGCACTGAGGAATGATGATATTTTATATGATTATTCAATGTTTGTTTGCTTCAAAATTCTAATGAGCACTGGTTACATTTGAAGCATGATTCGTTGTGGACTTTCTTATGAGCGTACAGGTTATTTTTATAGCGCAATGCTTTTCCACAAATTTCACAACTGTGTATTTTAACACCGCTATGCTTACTGGCATGATTTTGCAGCTCCGATTCTGTCAAGAACGATGCATTGCACGAAGTGCACGGGAACTTAATCTTACTTTTTGATTCTTCTCGTTCATTATGCCTTTTGAGATCATACTTATTTTTAAACACTTTCCACAGTTAAAAAACACAAAAGGCGATCGTCGGAATAACGTGCCTTGTGAATATCAAGATTGTGTTTTGAAACGAACTCTTGCTAACAAATTTCACAAGCAAAGTGTCCACGAGTCCTATGCCTATATTCATGTTGCAACAGTGCACTTTGTGTCCGGAAACAATCTCCACAGTATATGCATACCCCTACGACCATGCCTGCAAAAAGACGCAAATGTGTAATACGTGCGTTCTCAGTATGATCACATTCTTTTTCACAATGCGGTATGAAAATGAAAACTGTTGCATATTTAACGTACTAGACACATAGACCAAACTCTAGGTCGTTAAACCGACAGAATTTTGACGCATATTTATATTTGTTGCAATCGGGTGATATAATATTTCTTTATATTTGACAAATACATGAAATAAATAGATAATAGTGTAAATAATGTAAGCAGTATTATAACATTAATCTGATTTGTCACGCTTTCAGGAAATAATTGCTGACATATGGTTGTTATCAACATGATAACATAACACTACAAATAATAATCCGTACTTTGCACTAAGTAAAGTTTTCTTACTTTTTCGTATTTTCCAAATAATCCCAGATAACCTTTTTGTTTACATTGCGGTATAATAACTTCGGTATGCGCGCGCATCGATTATCAGCCTTGATAACGTCGAAAGTGTGATATTTGTAGTTAGTGATTTGTAATTCTAATTATGTATATTTCAGTTTAAAGCTTTCGATGTATATATACCGTGACTACAGTCAGAACATTTTCTGTTCAAATTAATTTATATAGTGCATACAGGATATCTTTGGAAATTACTTGTATCAAATGTTTCCTGGTTCGTACACTGTATTGTTGTCGACGTATTGCCGATTTTTTTCGCTTTAGTATTAGCTGCATATTTATTTATTCTTTAATTTGAAGTTGTATTAGGTACGGAATCCGGTTAGTGCCATATGAAATGTCGTGCCTCTTACGGCAAGGGCGAGACACGTGAATTGCGCGAAACACGAAGCGAGACACGATATTCCCGAGAGACACGACGCGAGGCACGATATTGTAACACGAGATCTCGCACTGTCACAGTATCCCATACCACGATATCTCGCGGCAAAAAATCGTGTCTCGCTTCCTGTTTCGCGCAATTCTCGTGTCTCGCTTCGTGTCTCGCGGTAAAATATCGTACCTCGCTTCGTGTCTCGCGCAATTTTCGTGCCTCGCGTTTAGAGGTCGAGGCACGAGATGCGAAGCGAGACACGAAGCGATACACGATATTCAGGCGAGACACGAAGCGAGGCACAATATTATATCGTTAAAATATCGCCTGATTCTCGAGTATCGCGGTAGATTTTAAAACCACGATACTCGAAACACGAAGCGAGACACGAGAATCGGGCGACACACGAAGCAAGGCACGATATTGTATCGTTCAAATATCGCCCGAATATCGAGTCTCGCCTGAATATCGTGTCTCGCTTCACATCTCGTGTCTCGACCTTTGATCGCGAGGCAAGAGAATTGCACGAGACACGAAGAGAGGCACGATATTTTACCGAGAGACACGAAGCGAGACACGATAATCGATAATCGTGCGATATTTGAACGATACATTACATTTCTGATTATTATCTAGATTAATTAACCTTAACAAAGGGCCAGTATTTGCATGTATGGTATGTACATGTAAGGGCTTTGCGTTTTGGTTATTCTCTTACAACTTATAAGTAAATTTTTGATAAGTCAGCCATTACAAAGAGAGCCAGTATTTCCATGCATGGTATATGTATGTAGCGGCTTTGAGTTTAAGTTGTTCTTTTACTATTGTTGGTCCCATTTACAAGTAGTATGCCATTACAACGATTCAGTATTTGCATGTATGGTATATATATGTAAGGGCTTAAGTACTAGTTTTCCCAGTAAGTATTTTATACATTTTTCAGTAACTTAAAATCCCCAAGTCTGCTAAAATTTATTCATTAATTTAATAATTTAGGTAACTTCAAACCTCTTGTTTCAAGTAATGATCTAAGTCCATAAGTCCAACTCCATTGTACATTGTGTAAATAACATTTTACTCTTTTCTTTTGCTTATTTTTGTTATATGTTTTCTAATCATTTTTGCATGCTTTTTTGATCTCATTCATTTAAATAAGGGCCGGTACCTACTGCCATAATGGATAAATCTGTCTGGCACATAACCATTTTTGTAATAATATTTTTATATGCGTTAAGTCATTCTTTATGTTGTAGATTTAAGTAGAAATAACAGTTTAAGTTTAGTTCAATGTAATATTTTGTATTTTTAAGCGTTTCTGACTAAACGCACTTAATTTAGCCAGTGGCGTCATCCTGATGAATAAGTTATTGCGTAATATTACATAAGAAGTTCTGACACCGCTCAGCTGATTCAAAGTAACTCTCGTTAGTGTTCACCCATGATGGTATATAATCTGATTTTTCCCAACACCACGAATACATTGCATCGAAGAAAAAATACCATTTAGCTTTAAAAGAAAATATTTGCACGGAAATTAAATTGTTTATCAGTCCTTTAATCTTCCTTAAAACCGAGAACGGCCTCACGATGTAGGTTCAGATGCAGACAACAAATAGCATATGGTGATATACTGCATGGTTTATAGTAACTATAATGCTGTAAAGCATATAACACATAGATAGTACTAATTATTATTGTAATAGCCTTGTATGTATTCGACTATTTTATTAACATTGCAATTTGCATGTTTGTATGATAAATGTAGACCGATGGTCTTAAAGCAAAGCAAACTCGCTAGTTTTCTCATTTCGCTTTCCATCGAAGAAAATCCATTTATATATTGTTAAACAAACCATCATTTGAACTTATTATAAATTTACGATACTGAACTAAGTTTCATAGTGAACATTGACAAAGATATTTAATATTGATATTGTGAGTTCATGTCAATATCCAGAACACTTATTCACTATAATCTTAGGTTTTCTATGATAAACCCATAACGAATATTTGTTTTCATGGCTTAAATAACATTTGCGTATATCGCTATTTTAATTTCAATAAAAATGATTGATTTGCTTTCAGGGATTTTATTAAACTGTTAGAGCCATTTGTCGTAACTTTTTGAAGTACAATATTTAAAGTTATATTATATACAAACGTTTTTATTAACATAATAGATCTAATATGATATATATAAGGGCATAAACTATGAGTTACGAGCACTAACATAGTATTTGATTGTCTACAGCAATTACTTTTCAGTTTGACTGAAAGAAATTGTACCATCTGAACACACTTTTCCATTCATTTGCGTCGGAAATTGAATAACAAGCATTTGTGAAAAGGCACATATACGATATCGACCAGATCTGAATATTTGGGATATTTAAGATTAATATTAAACTGGAACTTCGTCTAATTATTATACATGTTGAAACATTAAGCGCGGTTCCCATTATCAATTGAAAAGAAAGAGCAAAGAATGATTATGAAGGAAGCACACTGTAAGTAATCATATTCGAATGTGATATGATTGTCCTAATTAATTCTGTATTTACATGACATTGTCAATTATGATAATTATCTTTTCTCATAAAAACGGAAATAAACGTAGGACAAAACCCATCAATGATCGTATACAGCAACTAAAAGCCATTAATATCGCCAATGGATTTTTTCAAATATATCCATTTCCTGCATATACCAAAGTTAAAGGCGTGTTTTCTTTAGAACCAGGGGAATTATAAGCCTGGTGATTTTAGGAGCATCAAATTATGACATATTAATAGATCAGTGACTGATTTAGTGTTTCTTTTCATACGTCAATGAATATACGTAGTTCCATATGGTTTACTAAGTTTTTTTAGTTTTATTTGAGATTTTTTGTGGTAAAATATATACACAAACGAAAGAAACGGTTTATATGTTTCTGTAGAAAGTAAATGTATTGCTTGGTAACATTCCTGATTAGTTAAATTTTAATTCATTAACTTAAAAAACATTACATGTGCAGTTTACGCTACATACAAAAATGACAAAATAAAAAACAATTTTACATACATGGGGTGTTTTAAGTATTGTGCCATAATTCACAAACAATACGAGTTTTGTCATTATAACGTTGTCTGTCGTGCAATTCAACCAATGCTTTAAATAACATATAATTATACCCCAAGGTATTTTTGAATCAATTTGTAATAACATAGACTGCACCTAACAAAAATATTGTTACTTCTAAATAGTTGTTCTGTAAATAAATCTTGTCATAAGATGAAAGCATCGTACACGGCACGTCTGTGACATGTGTATAATCAAACGGCCACGTGTGTTGCTATACTGAAACGTGATGACAGTCAGGCTGCTGTAATTTCCACGGGACCTCTACTATTTCCGTAGAGGATGTGGATTCAACCTGACGTACCAAAAGTTTATGTATACATGTCAGCGAATACTTAAAATCACATAGTTGGTATGTTTCCATCGAAAATATAACAGTTAACACAATTCAAACTTTCTTTTTTGGTTCATTAAAATCTATTATGGTTTGTTTAAACAGAAACAATATGGTAAATAAGCAAAGAAACAGAACCTCGATATTGTTTGTTATGTTGTCATATGAAAATAACTGTGTTGTGCATAATACTCTTATCCCATCATCACACCTGCAATGAAGAAATAACACCCGATGGGATAAACTTAGCTGTATTTCCACGCTGTGAAATACAGCAAACACACGCAGTATAATGACGTCATTTTGTTGTTTTTCGTGACGTCATTTTTTCATTTATTTTTTTTCGTTTATTTCACCATGAAGACAGAAAATGGTGGGATAAATAGAATATCAGGCAAATGTTGATTAAAGGTAAGTGTATTTGCTCGGCACAAAAAAACCTTAACCACTCGCAAAGGATCGTGGTTCAAGTTGTCTAATCCTCGCTAAATAAACTTATCTTTATTTAATTCTAACCTAGTATTCTCAATTTCAATTTGTCTATTAAAGTACGGCTAGGTCAAGTCATTCATTAATGTTAGGCCAGTCTATAGACTATAAAATCTACAGGCTGTCTAATAATAAACGCCAAGATCAAACTCAGAATATGAAGTTTATTACCATCACTTTAAATCCAAATGGAAAATAATTTTCCGTTTCGCCTAGTTTAGGCTGATTCAACGGCATTTATAGAATACGATAGTTATAGTATTAAAACTAACTCAACCAAACCAGTCATGAGTTACAGAGTTATAGGTTACTATAGTCAGCTATGTGAAATCTGAAGTTATATTCTGATATACAGTTCTGCGTTTTCAGATTATATTAACCAGAATTATTTCCAAGAAAAGTACAACTCTGGTCAAGAATTCCTGTGTATAAAACACATAAAGGGACATGTTATCCAGTAGCAGACAAATAATGACTAATGTTATCCCTTTTCAGACCGAATTAACATATTCTTTAAGGTAGAAAAATCCTAATGACTTCGGAAATACTTCGCGAAATATCGGTTAACTTCGGCCCATTCGACACTTAACGTAAATCTAATCGATCTGATCCGAAACAGAAATTATTTTCGCGAAATAAACATTACTTTTCGAATGTTGAGTTATTTTCAATTAAACGTGTGAAATAAATGCTTATTTGTCTTTAAAGATGAAAGTAAAAATGTAGTTTGAAGAAAAACAAGGTACTCTGACATGGGGAATACCTTCAAATGACGTCATTGTTGGGAATTTCGGTTTACATTTAATCATGACATTTTCGCGACATTTCTGGTGTATTTCCTTACACTTAAGTTAAAATAGTTATAAATAAACGTCCAAGGATTATTAGTATTATTGAACATAATTATTCGTATATAAAAACATATCTGCGTAAAGGATATACGTGCTCCTTGCTGTGAAATAACATTCAAAAACTTGGAAAAATAGTCGGTCGAGATGGGTGGAGAACGGGACGTCGGGTGATCGAGTTTGGTGTTCTGTTTGATAATTTAAAACACTGTTAATTGTGTAAACTTGGGCCTGTTCCACTGAGGAATTTTGACGAGATCTACCGCTGTAAAAAACATATGAAAATTATGTATCGGCGAAATGATGAGAATGGTCTAAGAGACACCTTTTTATCCAAAAACAGTGACATTTTACCAATAGTCACAAGCGTCAAGAAGAGTCTTGATGAAGTTATCACACAGATTTGCCAGTTTTTTTAAACTTGTTAACCCAATGTAGGAAAATGTCCATTAAATTTTTTGAAACACACACTTATAAAAAATGTTTATTATTTTTCTGAATTTGGTAATCAAGGATATGTGAACCTCAGCTAGTTACATTTGTATTTAAAATGTTTACACAAAACACTATTTCTTTAACATGAATGCCAAAATAATTCATTTAATATCGATACTGCTAATAGATTATAATTATAAGAGAAAAAAATATTTTAACATAGAAGGAAAATATTTGCTTTTTTACTTGCCTTATTTTTCATATTTTTTTATAACATAGGGTTGCTTCAGCCCAAATGTTATACCTTGAGAATTTTTTGGTGAACCTATGTCAATTTATACCCTTTTCCACTCAGATAAGGTTATATTATATTTTGGTATTACTGATTTTGACATACTATGAAATAAAAGTTTAAAAAAATTACAATAATTGGTGTTTGGCGTATTTTTACTGTAATGAAATCTGCTGTTTTTTACCATATGCTTAGCCAAATTTAATGTGATAAGTATTGTTGGTCAACTTTAGTACTTATGTTTGTTATTCTTTTTCATAAGAAACACCTTTAACGTATAAATTAAAGCTCTTCGGGAATAAATAAAATACATTTTGACAATATGTCAGTCATTTTTGTAAGTGTACCCCATCAGAATTTTAGGTTGAAGTAGAAAAATGAGGGGTTATAAGAAAAATCGCATTTTTGTCAAAACGTGTGGTTAGATTTGGTTTATATTTCACAATTTAGTCTCATAATAGACTTAATTATCAAAGATAAGAAGAAAATCAAGGTCTGAAAAAAGTCCCATTAGTATTTCTACCTTAAATAACGCAGCAACAAAGATAATGCACATATCTTGACCATTGCTGAAAAAAATTAGCACTTTTTATACTTAAAGCAACAACAAAAGTGACCGTTCCATAACACATACAAAAGAAATACAAGCAACTGTCATTAGAATTACAATCACAACATTAGACTCAATGACAGCACTTTCTCCTGTATGGACAAATGACTCCTGTCACGCGACAGATTGCGTGATTCATATGTTACAACATATGTAATGATACAAAATTACTGACGTCGTATACGGTCTTGCCTTCAAAGGAAGGAAGAAAAACAACACTGGATATAACTACATTTTACTGGTAAGTATGAGTGTGAATACAATGCTCCAGGTTTTCAACGAGTTCATATTTGTATATTTAACTGTAGGCGAAGTTGTTTTTAAATGCATTTCAAAATCCGTCTTCATTATAGGTAAGATAGCAAATCGAACACTTAAGTGTCTCGTGCTTTTTGTAGTAAGTGGTGTTGGTGCTTGACGAAACGGTAAAATCTAGTTAACCAAGAAATGGCACTTTTAAATTATTATATGTCCAAATTAGTTCAAGGTCATGGTAAAAGTGAGGCTGGGTGATATGGGTGGATAGGGAATGGTCATACGCAACAACTGTGTAAGTATCGAGGTGTTGTAGTAAGCGGTGTTGGTGCTAGACGAAACGGTAAAATCTACTTAACCTTGTCACGGACGGACTGAAGGACGGACGGAATGACGGACAGGGCAATAACTATATGTCTCCTGCATCAAGATGCTGGGGCATAAAAAGATTATATTTTATATGCGCAATATTATATTAATACGTTGACATCTTTGGGCAGACAGCAAATGAAACATAAAGCTAACTCTATTTTTCTTTAAAGAAACGAATTTTACATTTAAATGTTTAGTTATCAATAACAGTAAAATATTTTCGAAAGCACAGATATTGATTAACCTTGAAAACGTGAATCGGACAATAAACTGTTTAATGTCGTTAGTCCACAAAACATACATGACGGCATGAAAAAAATACAGTATCAACAATTATTAGGCAGGTGTTTCTAAGTGTAACTTCATTAGATCCCTTTGATCAGTTTATACAAAATTATAAATTACACGTTAAGCATCTAGTTTAAAATATTAACCTCGTCGCACACGTTTTAAAACATCATTGTAAAATGATGGTGTTTTATACTGTGAACCAATAACCGCCTTATAGAATTATTTCTTTCAGAAACTGTTTCGCGTTGGTCTAGATCTAGACCATTATATGAAATACGTCATTGTTGTAATAAGAGCAGGGTTACATTTATTGAAATCATTTATAAATGATACAAACTCTTAGAAACATTACTATCCCAAAAAAGGAAATTCTCAGTGTGGAATTGAAATCGCAGTGGGTTTTTTCATATAGATCTAGGATGGTTTTCACTGTATGGTTATTCATAGTACGATGTAAATCTTGAAATGCAGCATCTGTGAACCCGATTTATTTAAGAACAGTTGTTTAGTAATATCTTTTTAAAGAAAGTGTTGACAATAGTTAATGTACACTCCATATTTCTACTAGGTTTGTTAAAACCTTGAATTAAATTTGGTGTAAATTGACCACCCATGTGTCATTAGTTTGTGTACGAGTAAATCTAAGAGTAATTTGATTTTGAACGTAGTATTTAATACAATATACGAGAATTTATGATAAATGACATATCTATCATTCATGCCAGCACAATATATAATTACAACACAATCATTTGCCGGATTTTTCAACGGAAAATGTTTTGTATTCCTATTTTTGTATTTTTAAAAGTTCTTTGTCAATCTTGATGAAATACAGATATGCCCTTTGTAGTCCTCTATCAAACCTGCTCAGATGGTTCCGGTCCACTGTACAAGATGGCTGCTAAAAATAAAATAATGTCAATAGCGTTAGATTGTGAAAACATACAACATAAATTTATTTTGGGTAGTCCTCTGGATGTCAAATTTTACTTAAGTGGTCCTCTACAAATGCTGTACAGATGGGTAGATAGCGTATGATGACCTCTAGAGCTAAAAAATGTAGCACATCTTTTAGCAGCATAACAAAGCTAAACAAGTGTTCCTTGGGTAGTCCTCTACCAATTGTTTACCCAGTATCACTACTATCCACAGCATAGGCTTAATATAATCTACAGAAACATCTACACATTTTTATCAAGATCGACTCATACATTTACCTCCATCAGCAAAATTATTTTTTTTTTAAACATCCGGCTTTAATGCGGTTTTCTTGCTATTATTTATGTTTTAGTCTCAACTCGGTCGTTTTGTCAATTGTTTATTTTTGAATATATTGCACACACACACGTGAAATTGGCAGTAATATTTCAAAGAGAACACATTGATTTGTCACATCTGCATATTTTAGCCCATTATGTTCAGTTGAGTACATATTTTAAAATAAAAAATAATTTCAAACTATTAAGCGCACTTCTCTTGAAAAGAAGAGACAAAACAAAATAAGATACAATGAAGTATTTTGGTATAAGTATGCAGTAGCACATCATCAAACACCTTACACACTAGTAAATATGTTTTCTAATAAAATACTTTTACCAAACCGTAAAATCCTGATATCAATATCTGTATGAAATCAATCTTGTTATGTTGAAATTATTTCCAGCGATAAGAATTGTCACAAATGAGATGGATCATATATATTAAAAGCGTGTCCAGTTTTAAGATTTAACATGTCCAATTATAATTTGTGACAATAGGTGGCATGTATTTGACAAATACCATTATCCGTTTTTGTGTAAATTCTGTAAACGTTCATTTCATTAGATGTTAAATGAAACATTACACCATTTTGAATACTAATCTTTTCACTACGGCATTTAAAGTTCAGAATAAGATCATTGCTGTTTGGTCTTGGCATTAAACGTTCAGAATAAGGCCATTGCTGGTTGGTCTCGACATTTAAGTTCAGAATAAGGTCATTGCTGTTTGGTCTCAAGGTTTCAACGAAAACGGGCGCCTCATATAGCTTAATCAAAATTGATGGTCTCCGGAAATTAAGTTGTTAATCACTTCCTCGATCTTGGTATACCTCTGGAATGTCGTCTGGAGATCTTGGATTAAAATAAAGGACGCAAACTTACAAAATTATAGCACCTCGTCCAGAGTTATTCTTTAATAAATATGTATTTACACATTGTTTTGCGCTAACAAAAAATTATGTGAGTTCAGAATCAACCTTACCATACCAATACATCGTTTGTAAGAAATGATAAATTACACAAAAAAAGACAAACGTAAAATCATGTCAGGTCAACTATGTCATTCATTTCAGTTAAAATTCTGCTGTCTTTTACAATAATTATTGTAACTCGGTGTATGCGCGTAAATATTTCAACGATAAAAAGTGTCCACCTAAATATATTAATCAACGTCGTAAAGATTCGACACCAGATGCAGGACATGAAATACTGAGATAATTGTATTTCCATATGCCCAAATATACCACGTTAGGTGAAAAGAGTTGGACATTTCCAATCGGTAAAAAGGCTTGACACCCCAGAGCCAATATGCTTTTTTCGAAACTGCGTTTAATCACTTGTGATTTTTTTTTTAAACCATAATGCTTCTACTTTGCATTGTAATAATACCAATTTGAGGACAAAGGAGAGAGATGTGGTCAGAACAAACACACATCCAGTGTTATTTATTTGTCTAATATATATTTATTCTGGTCACTGCTCTGCTAAGATTAATAGTAATAGTAAACTTTTGACAACACTGTAAAATATATTCAATAAGTTTCGGTATAAGCTGGCATCAATATCGCCCACTGCCGTCGGTCAAGGTTCTATATTCTTCGATGAGGATTTATTTGATAACACAGAACTCGTATCTAGGAGATGACTTCCAAACTTGAACTGAGACGCTTTCCCCCGAGGTCTATGATGGCAATGAATGTTGTGTCACACTATTTTCACAACATCAATATCCCTAGTTGTTATTTAAACGACACATTCGTTACTTCTGAGAATTATTGATCATCGTCTTAAATGCCGTAGTAGGATTAATAACCATTCTTCTATTGCCAGTATTTCGATATTCGTTGATTCGGGGTTTGTTTTAAAAAGACACACTTTGAACTGTTTTAAAGACGTTTACAACTAACCAATTTGGCAATCGATGTTGTATAATCCGATTTATCTAGTAATTGAATATGTGCCATAAATGTAGCCGTGGTCGAGGTAATATTTACTGAAAGCCACTTTATTTTAAATACATTTGTCAAATGTTTTCTGCAATGAACGTTATGCTAGATTAAAACTTGAATATTGTAGAAAATATATCTTGTTTATTACATTACGCTTACAAATCCTAATAAATACACTGGAAACTGATATTTCTCATAACCGAAAAAAAAGTCAAAATTCTGTTTCAGAACTACTAACTTGAAATTGACTATTCTGTTAAAATGTATTTTGTAAACCGGCGCTAATGTGGAAAATATATCACAATTCTTGATAGAATTGGAACGCGCGCATTGTAAAAGTTTTCACATATAAAGTGCGTTGAATTTAATATACAGTCTTGTGTTGAAAGATTTTTTTACTTAAGCACGAGAGTTGATCCCCGATGACGTCTTATTGATGTCTAGCTATTTTTAACAGCTACTTGACGAGAATTCACACTTCTTATCGGTATTAACTGTACGTGACAATGATTAGGTGAAGAAACAAGAAAAATCAATTAGGATGGGTAAACCTTAAGCACAATTATCTCGACATTTCTAGACTTTCTCTCTGTACAGTTGTATACACTTTCAGTATGAATTTTATTTTACTTCAAATATTGTTTTTAATTGATATATAAAGCAATGACGCATGCCTATAAATTGCAAATCATGCTGTAATACCGTGTTTGTTTATGCAGCGATGGACATATGGGTGTGTTGTGGCAGTTGTTTAGTTAAATTATTAATAACGTCAGAGATGTTAATATGACGGAAGTAACGACGTTCTCCAAAGCAACGATCTGACATATCAGTCCGCAATAGCACCGGTTTATATTTTGTAATTTGAAGCATCATTAGTCCAGCAGTCCGCACAGGCTAATCCGGGACGGCACTTTCCGCCTACAGTGGATTGATGTTCAGAAGAGACCTCCTTGAAACAAAATACCATAAAAGCGGAAAGTGCCGTACTGTGCAGTCCGCACAGGCTAATCCGGGACGACACTTTACGCACATGCATTAAGACCGGTTTTCTCACGACGCGCCACATATCGTCCATTGATTGCCGAAAGAGCCACTCAGCATACATGCGAAGAAGGCTGATAGGCCCTTTTGGCTTTCTATGGAAGATATTACATATTTATTAATAAAGTCGGTTAGTGTAGCGATTCAGTAACAACTACACTCAGTAAGATAAATGTACAATGAACCGCATTTATCTTATATTCTACCACGGCACGCGGCTAGTGGTCCATAGATAAAGAAGGAAAATAATAGTGGGTTATTCTGCAACAAATTATGGGCGGAGCTTAATGTTTTGAAAATAGTGACGGAAATTCAAAGAAATTGTTCCGTAAAATTCACGTGCTTAAACGCGCGATAGCAAATTGTGACAAACAAATCATTTTTGCATTATGTAGCGCAATTAACCACATTTGTACTACAAAGTTTATACTTAAGTTCACAAAAACGTTTAAGTTTTGGTTATATGTTTTTAATTTGCGCTATTTGGCACGATATTTTCACTGTATTATATCGATAAGTATGACGTCATTCGCTCAATGTTTATCAATAAAGCTGACGTCATTTTGAATTGTTATGATTTATTAACGTCACAAAAACAGACGTGTGAATGCACTTCTTGGAAAATAGGCGGAGTATAGATAAATATAGTTCTCATTCCTCACCTTTACAAATACGATATAAGAGCGTGTTTGAATCGAAATAATTGACAGGTAACAGTTTGTTAGTGCGTTAATAACCAACGGTTTGTAGTTCCGATGCTTGTTATCAAACCACTAGGGCTACCGCCCTTGTGGTTCAATTCCTACGCATCGAGACTCCTAACCGTTGGTTATTGCCGCAATAACCAACAGGTACCCGTCAATTATTTCTTAAACAAATAATTACATTTCATTATATGAAATCTTAGTACTAGGCTATTGTTAAAAAAAATATTATAAGCCTCTATTACTAACTTTACTTTAAGAATGCACAATTCAACCGTTGTGACCAGTTTTATCACAAAAATTATCTTTGTGTTGTCAGAAAAATAATAGATACGTTAAGCTGCAAGATATCTATAGGCTGTATAATTTAGTTGACTTTCGAACACGCACATATCTGATTACTTCTATGCATAACATATGCTACGCGTTAGATAAATTGTTACTGTAAACTTGTATGAGTGATTAATTTACGTAATTAAATTGAAGACGATTTTTAACATTTTCAAGAAAATGATTACTTGTGACACATATATTTCTAGTATATCATAACAATTGCAAACATTTTTTAACATGAACTTGTGTAATAATGAACAATTAAATATCCCATAACAGTCACCTGTCTCTACTGATACCCTAACTACATTAATAAAAATAGTTCTTTTTCTGTGAAATGTTATTTAATTTCGCATTTGGCATAAGGACCAATTTATGTTCGGCTTTATTTTACAGATTTTTAATCGACCTATCCCTGCGTTTTAAAACACGTCTCATTTTTTGTTACGAATCATTTCTGCGAATGAGCAACGCTGGTCTTATGTGAATAAATAAATTATAAAGTTTCTGAGTATCTTTTCATCTTATAAATTGTGGTAATTGTGATATTAAGCATATACTTTCAAACGACAACGGATATTTTAATGTCAACGACCGTTTCAAAATCATCATACATGTGTATATAATTATTGTTTGATTGTTGTTTTTATACAGTGTCAATTTGGGTGCTGCTGTATTCACTGATTCAGTTTTCACTGGAAATACAATGCGTAGATGCATATTAATTAAATACTAAATCATGAAAAGGCGATGTAGTTATGACACTGTGTTGAACCCAAGATCTCCAGACGACATTTTCCAGGTAGACCAAGATCGAGCGAGTGATTTTAGCAGCTTAATTTCCGGTTACAATCAATTTTGATGAACCTACAAGAGGCGCCCATGTTCATAGAAACCATGAACCATTGAGTCATTATCTTATATTGAATCTGTACCGTTGACATCACACTGACGGGAGGTATTGATTAGGCATCTTATATGTTTTAGAAAGTTTTAAATATAAACTATGGCTAAATGCTTTAAATGAATTGCTTGAATGAGAATATAAAACTATCAATACTGCTGATATTAAGTTTTTAAGCACTGAACCTGTTGCCGTATTAAAAAGATCTGCATTCGAAATGGTTTATAATTGCATATTACATTCAATGAAACGTTTACAGAACATAACAAATACTTATCAGATTCAAATACATGGCACATATTGTCACAATACGACAATTATAAATCGACATTGTATTAAATAGCATGTTTTCTAGTATGTAATGCATTTATATTCTTGATGTGTTACTGCAAAATTGTTCCAGCCTCCTTTCCTCATTTTCTTTTTATCTTAACGTGTCATGACGATGCATTATCCTTAATGGTTTGAAGTATATTTTAATAAAATAATACGTACCGCACTGAATTAAGATATGTTCTGGTGGAAATTGTGGGCGATATAATGGGCATATGTATACGCATGTGGCAAGCAAATGTGATCTTTTCGAAATATCACTGCAACTATGACGTGTGGATTCAAATGGTTCTGAAATGAACATGAAACGACTCGAAGACCGAATTGAGAATAACACATGAATAACAAGGGAAAATACGTAACAAAACATTACCGCCGGATTTTTTGTTAAGGAGATATATTTATCACATTCTATACCTTGTTTTCCGTGTAATACAACCATTACAAATATTTATATCTTACACATGTGTAATATAACATTGTGAGCGTTTTCATTGGCTACATTTTCTTTGACTGACCAATCGCATGGCGTTATTTTGGTGAAATGACGTCGTCAACATGAAATGACGTCAAGTCAGTACTCAACTTTGAGAATTTACCAACTTATTTTGGTAAAATTAGAAGGGTTTTATTTCGTTTAAAAGCACGTGATAAAAAAGAACTGACACTCGTTGTCATTTCATACCATATTTTATTAAACTCTCCAAATGCTCGCTTACTAACAAAATTCCTGAACTCGTTTAATAAAATATGGTACGAAATCACATTTCGTGTCAGATCCTATATGTACGAGAATGACTTAATGAAGAAGTGCATTATGTTAATGCATATGATTATAAATAGTATGGAATTGATATTGGTGAGCCATTCGGTAGAGGGCTACTCAAGAACATGTGTGTGGTATCATCTGAAAATTAATCCAAATGTTTAGGTGGATATGCCGCTTAAAGATATATATATTTTTGGCTCTAGAGGACATCATGTGCACTGGGTCGGAAACTTCTTGGCAACTTTTATAGAGACCGCACACGGAAAAAAATATTCTGTAAGGTTTGATTCAAATTATAAAAGTGCTATACCAATGTCGTGTAAAAATATTTATATTGTTAGCTAGGCTTGCCATGTGTGGCCATGTATACACTAGGCCAGAACCATTTGCAAAACAAACATGATACAGAATCACCCACGGAATATGTGTGTACGAATATTTATAATATGTAGCCACATATTAGTAGAAAAAGCATTTAATGATTATTTTTATTATTTTAGGTTAGCGGCCACTATGTGCATTTGGCCGAGACTAATGATTGCGTTATCAATATAGATAAACATTTCAGTTTTTGTCGTATGTGTTAAGTACATAATTTCCCGTATTCGTTTAGTGTGATAAGGTTTAGTTGTGGAGGTTGTTCGTACATACGCAATTAAATTAATTGCCATTGCTTTGCTAGTCAGTGCGTCATCGGTATTTAGAAACATTTAGAAACGATATTACTGTCCTTAGAGCGGGTCTCGATATCAACAAATGTAAAAAGTCATATACGAACATATGTGGACATTTAATTATCTTATTTGTTCTTTCAAAGGTGTGTATCGACGGTCAGACGACAATAACGTTTGCCAAAATACAGTTCATTAAAAGAGAATAAATACTGAATCATTATTAAATACGTACGTTGTTATTATATAAATAGAGATCACGATGACACGATTACCAACGCAGTTTGAATCCTAATTGAACCTTTTATGCCAAAAATGCTTTTGTCTTTGAGACAATTTTTCATATTGGTGCAACTCGAAAAATATATATGTTTTAATCTTGTAATATGTGTTTATATGAATGCGAAATTTCGTTGATATGTCTCTTTAAGTTCCATAATTTAATATAGCATTAGTAAAAATGTAAAAATAGCATAGCTTTTTATGAAAGTAATAAATATATGTACGAATATCAGAAAACTGCGGATATAATAAAAACGATCAATGGTATAACGGCTGAAATGATAAATTAAGATGTGACATGAGGTAGAAAACTATATTTAATTCAATGTTTAAATAACACTTTTATATAATTATATCGATTGTATATGAACTATTGTTAAAGCCTTCTTTCAAAAAATATTCCGAAAGGAACAAATGTTTATGAAATAAATCGTCGTCACAGATGCAATATTGCTAGATTAACATCGTAATATTACAGTGAAAAATTGTCTATATCTATATGACAAACGTGATTTTAATTTCTATATTGAACATTTCCCTATTAGATAAAAATGTTCTTAATGTTCATTCTCCTGACAGATATATTTCTCAGTTAATTCGTTATTCAAGAGCTTGATCATTTATACAAAGTCATGATTTCAATAAATGTGACCTTGCGCATACTAAGAAATTATTATAACAAGGTTTTTCATATAACTTCGTAAAAACTAAAAAGTGCTTAATTCTATAACATACTTTATTATTTTCGTAAAATGATAGTTATAGAATATTGAACAATGATTTGTGCGTTAAAATATGTTTACTGTATTCTAGAAACAAACATGTTTATTAAATTTAGAGTGAATAGTTTCCATATTCTATTTGCACGAAGTTGTCTTGGAAATATATTCAATAATGCAAGAATAATATCAAAATCTATTATTTTATTTTACATATTAAGTATTTGAAATTATTGTTATAATATAAACATCAATTTAGCTGCATGTGCATCTCTTTTTACACTAAGTATTACGACCTCGGATGTCTTTGATGACGATAAGGTTCAGCGCGCTTCTAAACAGGTTTAAACTAACAACGATTCCAAGTTTATCTCCCCAGTTTTAATCATTTTAATTTTCTCTACTGCTGATGATTGAGATAAAAATTATATATTAAAATGAAAGTGCAATAGGCACAAGAGAGTTTGTTTCATGCTATCTAAACTATTATACTTAACTAGGAAATGGATTTACATGCATCTTAGCATACAACCAAATATACAGATTTACAGTTTATTGAAAGATACAACTATGCCCATCAATATATAGGAAGGAATACTGCTTATGCATTAAAATTAAGTCAGAGGTTAACCGTAATCATTACATATTATGTTATTATTAGATCAATACTAAATGTAAGTTTGTACATTGAAAAATATGTATCAACACAACTATCAAAATTATCAGCAAATAGATAATAAACGCGTGGTCCTATATGTACTGTGTAGTCCACAGAATGCTTTATTCATAATCTGTATAGTAAGAAATTATAATTTGACAAGCGTTATTAATTCACATTGCCAATTACCTATTAAGATTGCTGTTTTGAGAAGTATAGGATTCTATACGTTTGATTATCACTGCTCTAAAATATTTAACAGGACTGACGTTTTCTAACATGATGAAGTGTACATTTAAGGATAAAATGTCATTTATCTTCGAGAACATTGCATTAGTGACATTGTCTTTCTGCTTAAGGGATAGATGTTGGCTTGTGCCATTTACCAGTTTCAACTTCTAGTCTACGTGCAACATTCGTACGATAGGGCTTCAGAGAATTCTAAAGAGGGCTAGTATATATTTGTAAGCAGTTACATCATTTTAAAAAGATTGACATAATATCAAAAGTTTTGGGAAATGAACATCCAAGAGAAACAATAAATCACAGATAGGTAAATTTATCAACAATATCTAACTGATTACCATTATATAAAAAACAACAACTCATATTTCATATATTTGCAATAACTGGTGCATTGTATTACATACTTACCAGCAAAATTTAGTGACCTCCAATGTTGTATTTTCTAGCAGCAATGGCAATAACTTATTTGAAAGGTGAGTCATTTTGTATCAGTATGTATACTGCAATATTGACATCAATCAAGCAATCCTGTCGCGTGATAGGAAGTCATCCGTTCCTATAGGATAATGTGATGTCATTACGTCTAATGTTGTTACTGTAATTCTATCGGTTTCACGTGTTATTTTGCTTTTGGGGGTGTGTATATGTTATGGATTTTTAACTTTCTATGTTGTTTTATGTGTAAAACATGATGATTTGGTCAGCAATGGGCGAGATTTGTATTATCTTTATTTTGTTGAAAGGAGATGTTGATTTGGTCAGAAAATGTATAAAATATTAGTAAGTATTTGTCAGCTACAATATTTCCTGTGCTTAAATGATTTTTTATAAATTGATTTGTATTCCAAAGTTTTTGGAAATAATTAAAGTTGATTACAAACTTTGCGGTGGGCATCGATAATGATCCTTCGGAGAGTATCAATACTTAAAATTATTTATGATATTTAAAGTTGAATAATAACAGTAACAAGAGTTTGTTATATTTAATTAATAGGAAGACACAGAAATAGTAATTGCATAATAAGTGTAAATGTTTAATATGTATAGGTTTCAGTGAAAGTTTTATGACCTGATATGATACATATGTCTATCAATCGTATATTGTATTTAGTCGTGGAATTTAAACGCAGCCATCTCATACGAAATCTTACTGCACGAGTTGCATTGATGTTTTTGTTCTGTTTTTGATGAAAAGAACTAAGAAATAAGTCGACACAATCAAAACTGCACACATGTTGAAAGTTTAATGTGTATTTAGGCGACAGTCGTTTATACTATATTCAAATGAGATAGAGTCCCAGGAATATTCTTTTTTCTTACTTATTGATCACGCACATTGATTTAAATATTTTTGCAGTCATGTTTATTTCGTTCATGCTTACATCTGCTTTAAACGCTACCCTTGATGCTTTGCATCAGTGTCTGGTCCCGTTTGTTTATGTGACCAAAAGTAAGGTTATATATATACACAGACTTTACTTAGTTAACTATAGATGCTTCTAACCCCATAGCTCTTCACTTGTTTCGTTGGCTCATTAATTACGTTAGTATTCTACACATACCGTTGAATCAGCCTAAACTAGGCCAAACTGACCATTATGTTCCATTTGGACTTAGAGTGTTTGTAGTAAACTTAATTATTCTGAGTTTCTTCTCGACGTTTGTTGTTGAGAAATGTTCCATTCAGACAGCCTGTAGATTTAACGGTCCATTTACTTGCATCAAATTTATTTATGACTTGACCTAGCCGCACTATAACTGATTAATTGAAAGCAGTTAATTTCATATGTCAAAGCAACACAAAGGTGTCCTGACTCTGTTTTTTTTAAATGCTACTTGAATATGTTCAAACGAAACGTTGTTTGTAGTGAACCACAAAATAATGTTTTAATTACGTTTATTGATTATTCTATTTTAGATAGAAACAAATCAACTGTGTAATTAAGAGTTCGTTTAAGCATTTACATAAAAAGACACTTAGTGGATACATCCGATCGAGTACATTTCCGCTCTGGAAATCGAAAAAGTCCAGTTGAAATTACAGCAGCCTGAAAGTAATCACGTTTCTACGGAATCCGGTTGTACGGAATCCGGTTAGGCCATATGAAATATCGTGTCTCTTACGGCGAGGGCGAGACACGAGAATTGCGCGAAACACGAAGCGAGGCACGATATTTTACCACGAGACACGAAGCGAGACACGAGAATTGCGTGAAACACGAAGCGAGGCACGATATTTTGCAGCGAGATTTTTTGGTATGGGAAACTGCGACAGTGCGAGATCTCGTGTTACAATATCGTGCCTCGCTTCGTGTCTCGCGGGAATATCGTGTCACGCTTCGTGTTTCGCGCAATTCTCGTGTTTCGCCCTTGCCGTAAGAGGCACGATATTTCATATGGCACTAACCGGATTCCGTACGTTTCAGTATACCAATAAACATGGCCCTTAATTGCAATCATTCCACGGACGTGCCGTGAGAGATGCCTTCCTCTAAATACGAAATTTATTTACAGAATAAATATTAAGAAGTAACTATAAAGTTGTTATTTTATTTCAAATTGATACAAAATAACCTTGGGGTAACAACAATGACACAAACATTATTTCTACAATGACAAAATACTCGTGTTGTTTGTGAGTAATAGCACAATACTGTAAATACGCCATGTATGTTTTTTTTAATCGGGCAATTGCATATGTAGTGTAAAGTGCACATGAATGTGGTTTTTTTTTAAGTTATTGATTGTTTTTCAAAAAATTAAGAATGTTTAAGCAAGTAATGAATTAATGTATTTATGGGATGTAAACTGAAAATCATCTGAGTTGAGAATAGTCATATACGTAAATATATGTATATAAACAATAAATTTCCTAGATTCAACAGAAACATACAAACATGTATTTGTTTTGTGGATATATCTTTTTTCCAAAATCTCTAATTAACAAATAAAAACTCGTATAAAAACACATTGTTCAGAGTATATTCATTAACGCATTAACGAAGCACTAAATCCGTCAGTGATCCATTTATCTTTCATAATTGGCTTTACCCAAAATCACCAGGAAGACAGCGCTCTTTGTTCTAAAAGAGTTTTATGCAAAACGACATTGACTTACGTTTCTGCAAAATGACGATACATTTTTAATCACTATTTGTAATATCTATGCCTTGTATTGTACGATTGTCAATGGTGCCCTGTTTTATTCAGTATGCCCAGAAAAAAATAAACTTTATTAATGTGAAGTTCGAATTAAATTGGCTTACCTAAAGTCACCAGGATGACAGCGCTCTTTGTTCTAAACGTATTTTTATGCAAAACGCTTACGATTCTAAACGAAAATTGATATTAGGGAAACCTCAGGCATAATGCGTGTGTGTAAAGTGTCGTCCCGGATTAGCCGCTGCAGTCCGCACAGGCTAATCCGGGACGACACTTTCCGCTTTTATTGTATTTTCTGTTTCAAGGAAGTATCTTCTAAACATAAATCCCCAGTAGGCGGAAAGTGTCGTCCCTGATTATCCGGGACGACACTTTACCAACAGTCATTAAGCTCGGGTTTCCCACGACACGCCCCATATATTTTATCAAAACGCAGACAGCGTAGAAAGACTGTTGGCGACAAAAGACACTAAAAGCATATGAAATAAGAATGCATTTTTGCTAAAAAAGAAACATTTTTATGAATGAAGTTCAATTTCCCACCTTTAAACTTGATTATATGGCTTTTTATTCAATAGTATACGACATCATAATAAAAACTAATTAGTTAGTAACGAACAAATATTATACGGAATAATATATATGCCAGTTTACAAGTCATTTTTTCAACGAGCCGTGCAGAGTAATCGATGAAGGGTAGTAGTTAGAAGTATCGTTTGTTCGTGATTCGTAGCCTACTGAGTAAAAAGTAGGTCATACGATGTGTGCTCTTGATTTCTGTACTATAGTTTAAAATTAATGCTTTGCAGTAATGTGTTGTCAAAATATTCAGAATAAGAATCGGTAACAAGAATTAACATTTTCGCAACGAGTCAGAACAACCGATATAGCGCATTAAGCCAGTGGTCTTATTCCAGAACACACAGGTGAATATTTCGGTAACATAAAAGCAAACAGCGAAATTGGCGGTGTCATTAGTTAATTTGGGCGATCATAGAATATGCGATCACGATAACGTTGTTACTTAAATAATATACTTAACTTCATATGTATTTCTTGCGTTTCAATTTATCGTGATGAAAGGAATGCTTGAATAACCCTTGATCTTTCAATATGCGTCATACAGATACAATTTAATATATAAATACCATAAGTATTCAAACGTTCTTTGAGACTTTAACCTAATGTGTGTTAATCAATAATGCCGAGGAAAATGAATTGATAAGTGTTTTCAGGTGTTTGATTTTTTCTTTCAATGCAATTCAAATGTTTTCTAGACAATCATTTGTTATTTGAGTGTTTGTATTTTGCAGTTTTGTGTCTAATTTTTATTAAACTAGATTTTCAATGCACTTTAAATCTAGAAATGCAATACAGTTTCATAAAGCGCAAGTGGATATGAGATATTAACTTTCATAAGATAAATATCGGTAAAGTTGATGTCGACTACACAGTAATATAGTGAAATATGTCTAAATGTTATTTAAAACACTTAAATACAATATTTATATTAGCTATGCTGGTTTAATAATATATTTCACGATAAACAAAATGTAAACAATAAACACCTGTCAGCAGTAAAATCCTGTTAACAACACAATATCGGTTTACTATTGATATGTATTGTAAAATCTACAACTTCTCTTAGTTGCTATAACAGGCTCATGATGGTGAACATTTCTATGACGTGATTTCAAAATCCTTCCAGAAATGATAGAGTAATGGATCGGACACGAAATGGGACGGACACCCGCAAACCTATAGTCCCCAACCGGTTTCACCGGTAGGGGATTCATAATGCAGCACCCTTTGATGCTTTGCACCAATGCTTCTGTTTACGTGTTACTTGTCTTGTATGTTATATTATAAAATGAACATAAAAATAGAGGCATGCAATGCTTCATTAAATGAGGCGTGTCGTGGGAAAACCGGGCTTAATGCATGTGCGTAAAGTCTCGTCCCGGATTAGCCTGTGCAGGCCGCACAGGCTAATCCGTGACGACACTTTCTGCGTTTATGGTATTTTCTGTTTCAATTAAGTCTCTTCTTAAGATAAATCCACTGTAGGCGGAATGTGCCGTCCCGGATCAGCCTGTTCGGACTGCACAGGCTAATCCGAGACGACACTTTACGCACCTGCATAAAGCCGGGTTTCCCACGCCACGCCACAAATGATGTTTGCTGCCTGCTTCTGAACCACCACGCACACCTCTTGAGGCCGTTTTGACGTAGAAGAAGATTGAAGGACTGATACACAGTTTAATTTCTGTGCACAATATTTGCTGATAAAGCTGCATGGTAGATCTTCTTCGATTAAATATATTGGAGTCAACGACTTAAAAAAAATCAAATTGCGATGTCACAAGATAAGACGTATTCATTATAGATGTTTTCAGACACGAATTCAGTTCAAACATTCAACTTCGTTTAATATAATATTGCGGAAATCGCAACTTGTTGTTTTTTTAAACGTCGTAGAAATATACGCAGCCTCGTGCGCTGTGTTGCGTGTTGAACTGTCCATGATAGATAAGCGCATTGTATAACACAGAAAAGAAAACTGGAAGATTAGGTTGGCATCTGAGGATTTTAAAGCTGCCAACTCCTTAGGAAAAGCGCGATCCCTTTAGAAGATATCTAGGCCAGTATGTGAAAACAATTTTACAAAACGCCCATTTTATAACGAACGAATTAGCTCTCTATGCTGAATAATTTTTTACTGTTCACTGTGTTATAATGTACTATTATTCCGATTATTATTCTTAAAGTTAAACAATTCAATGCAATAATGTCACAATGCTTTGCTGAAATTTTCTTTCATATATTGATTTTTTATAACAAATTTGACCTTTGATCTCATTAGTAATTCTTGCAATAAACGCATGAAACACCGACCCACTATTGCTTCAGTTTCAGAGATCGCACGATGTAAATGCTCATATAATATGAATGGTTTCGTTTTAATGTTGTACTGTTCAACGCAAATATTGCTTTACAGCTTTTGTAATTTTGGAGTATTATAAAGAGATAAATATAAACGCTCCAGTCTTAGCACGATTATAATGAACATTACAGCCCGTAGAATGCATACGTTAAATTACGTTACTGACAATCTCAAATAAATCAAGTTATTGCCTGATCGGCGTAGATTTTAACTTAATTAACGCGTAACATGTTTGTGTCTCGACTGAGGGATGTCTGAGTTCAAACGTAAGTTGTGCTCAGTGTCGGAAAGGATTGTAGAGTTAACGCCCTCTAAAACAATTCAATTTCTCCATTAAGCGCAGTCAAGACAAGACATTGAGAAAGTTTGTTATTTTTGTACAATTGTTTGTAGTGCATTAAAAAAAAAGCCGGCGTAATTGTGCGTTTCAAAACGAATTCATTCGTAATGGAGTCTTTTCTTAAGGCTTTGCTATTCAAACAATTTATGTAGCTGTAATTGTATTGCGATAGACTGAATCCTGTCTATTAATCATCAATTGATGTAGCTGTAATTGTATTGCGATAGACTGATTCCTGTCTATTAATCATCAATTGATGTAGTTGTAATTGTATTGCGATAGACTGAATCCTGTCTATAAATCATTCAGAGGTTCCATGTTCTTAACATGTTGATATGGCCAGAAAAAAAGAAGTAGAAGAATTTACGGCCGTTCTTTTTCCATTTCGGTGCAAAAAAGACCAAAGTGATTACCAACAGCACGCACGGTATCAGCACTGATATCAGGGTCAACGGCGAGACACTAGAGCGCGTCAGTAGTTTCCAATACATCGTTTCATGCAAGGATTCTAAACCCGAAGAACTTACAGCATGATTTGTTTATAGTTAAGATCACAACCACACTTACAAATTTCAAAATCATTTGGAAGAAAAAGAACACTTAGCACTCGGCTCAGAAATCAGACTGATGCGCTCTCTGGTAATGTCTGTATTTCTCTGAGTCTTGGACACTTACAGCACTACTAGAAAGACGGATTCAGGTCATGGAGATGTTGTGGTTCAGAAAGCTTCTTAACATCGCCTTTGATGAGGAGGTACGCGACAAAATCCGGAAAACCATTGGGCCCTACGGAGACATACTGACCACTGTGGAACAACGCAAATTGAGATAGGACGGACAAGATCTCCAGGGCTTGCCAAGAGATTACTTCGTAAACAGTACCTGGTGGGACAAACAGGCAGACAGAAAACGAGATGGGGGAGACAACATCACGAAGTGGACAGAAATTAAGTAAATTGCAGCCATGACTAAAGCAGAGAACCGATAGGAAACTAGCAAAGATCACTGCAAAACTTACAAGCAAAAACATCAAAAGGCTCCGTAATATCTATGAAGGAAGCAAATAATTTCTATACTAATCACATATATACGTCGCACTCATGCGCGGCGCCAAATATATTGGTTATTTAAATGTTATGTTTGTTACGGCGTTTCTTTGGTGAGAGGAATTTCTAAGATGTCTTGCAAATGGCAATAACACGAACAAAGTTTTATTATGAACTAAAAAGTAAATTAATCAGCTGTAGGATATTGCACTCAATGTTCTATTATTTTTACCCAATTACTTTTAATTACTTCTTAATAACATTCATGAATTTAAAATGTTGTACTAGTCATGGACAATATTTCTTTAAGCTTAAGTATTACAGCAATGATTTAACAGAACAGAACAGATGTTATCAAGGAAATTAGTGGCTTTTAACTTGTACTTGATTTCTGTTAAACTCCAATTATACAAGTACAATTTTACATTAGCAGAGCAGATTTAAGGTTGGACCAATAACTGTAATTTGAACACGGAAATGGCAATAGTGATATCATAATGAACTGCACAGTTATGACCAGTCGCACGTTAATGACGTCAGTTTAAAATTACTCAATCAGACTATCTTTAAAACTTCATTAAAACGCGAAATATTTAAAGAGTTTGCTATAAATTATACCAAGTTAATCCACATAAAATTTGCTTTATTAGTCTCATAACATACATTATTTTGAAAATGTATTGCAAGAAAAGCAATAGTCATCGTCAAACGTCACATTCTGCAATGTCCCGCGTAACAGTTAATTTCTGTTTGAAACGAAATGTCGCCTGTATTTCCGCGGCGCTAAAAGATACACGTCTATTTTTTCTATGTTAAACCGAGACCTCATTTCGTTTTCAACTGCGAAAAAAATTGTGATAAGTAAAATTCACATAAGGTAAAATTTGCAAAAAAGAAAGTCCGTTGAATTGTCCCGGCCAACGTAGGGGACATTAGGGTGTTCACAAATGATTTGATAATAAAGTGAAGATGTAGACTAACGGATCGGAATTTTGGTCAAAATGTTGAATGTGTTTTCTTTTAAAAATATGGTGAATGTGCAGTTATTCAGATTATAATTACATACCCTTAACACCATGCGTGTATTTCCTTTAACGATGTCCGAAACGTCATTTAATTGTAAATTGCAAGAACACGGCGGAGATCAAATTCGTGTTATTATGGAGATCAAATTCGTGTTATTATTTTTTTTATGTTATTTATTTTTAAATTTCAAAATATAATTCACAACAAGACATGTCAGGGTTAACGATTTCAAAATATTGCCACAGTCGTTACATTATATACATTAATTATAACAGTTTTACTAAAAATCTAAACAATGTCCGTAACAATTTATCTGATACGTTATTAATTCCTCTGTTATCGAGTAAGGTGTAAATAATATACAAACATGTTTCATAAATGCTTTGGAAAATATACATTTCACAAGTAAAAATTATTGGAAAAACGTTATCAACAAAAATAAAAATGAAAATAACTGTTTTGGGTGTTTTTTACGTACTTTAGAATGTCCCCTGTTCCTGAAAAGTATGCTTGTTTTTTAATAATCATATTAAAAAAATAATAATAATTGTAATTTAAATTTTTTTCATATCACCATTTAATTGTTAAATCTTGTAATAAAACAGTAAATATTGTTTTTAGTCACGTGTGTACATTTCATTATATTATGATTTGGATTTCTTCATGTTTTGCGCCTTTATAAATGTCCCCTATACAGAATATAAACGTGATTTTGGGAAGATGTCATTCTAGCTTTTTTCCGCTAGGATCGTTTTTTTTTTTTATAGTTGCATTTATAATACGAATGCGCTCATCTATGGAATGCTCCACAACTGTGGATATTATATGATTCTATTTTTATCATCTATATTATAGTATAATAAATATAGTATAGGAGATTGGAGAACGCGCCACTTAATATGCATATGAAAGGGACCGGAAGCGGAAGTGGCGTGTTCGAAACAAACTGACCACGGCAGTTGACTCGCCGTATTATCAGATGCTTCGACGTGAATATCTGACGAGTATGCCGTATCCACTGGCAACTATTCATGAATACACAGACGGGTTTGCTGCTCAGTATAAGAGCCGATATTTATTGATGATACATTTAGACAGTAGGAAATTGAATTTAAGATTTTGTCTTCTTAAGTTTAACAAATACTTAAAAATACATTTTATTCCTAATTGATTGAAGCATCCGAAGTAATATACAAATGTGTTCGTAGATAAGACAATAAACTTAAAACGTTTCTTATGAAAACGTTAATACGCAGCTCGACATATCGACGCGACGTCGTGTTACGCTACCAGGAACGAATAACGTGCGACTGGTCTTATGTATTTTATGGGTAAAATTTCAGCGGAATAAAAAAAATACATCTAAAACATGTGAAATAAATGGGAATAAAATAAGTGAAGTAGAAAATATTGTGCGAGAGTAAATATTCGGGTACATATTGATGACAAGAAAACGTAAAAAGTCTAAGGACTCGCCCGATAACGGCCAATCGTGCTCAAAACGAAACACGGACAAGCAGAACAAAGGCAGCAAAATGGAGCAAAATGTTCAGTTGTCACCGGGGGCGAATCAAAACGGACATATACAGGCAAGTCAGTTTTATAACAGTCCACAGCTACCACAGCTATCCCATATGCCTATGAATCCATACTCATATCTAATGAATACACCCACGTTTCACGGACAGGGGTTTGTACCCCCGGAAACGCCATCGTCACCAGGTCCTGACATTTTGACATCAATTTTGGAAAGGTTAAATTCAGTGGATAAAAAACTATCTCAGCTTGACCAAATACAAAAAACTGTGTCATCCATGGCATCCCGGATGGACAAAATGGAACAGCGGATAAGCGATTTTGAGAGCAGAATAAAGGAAGTAGAAAAGTCGTGTGAATTCAGTAGCAATACGGTTGAAACGTTAACAAAAAATCAATCTGAATTTGACTGACTGCTTAAAACCACGAGCAATTCACAAAAATGTGACCAGTCAGTGAACTTTAAAGAATCTAAATTGCAAGCCGAAATAACGGATCTCAAATGCATGAGTATGCGGGAAAATTTGTTATTTTTCCAAATACCTGAGGAGAAAGACGAAAAGTGTGAGCACAAGATACTGGATTTTATTGAATCAAAATTGCACGTGCAAAACGCAAAGTCCGAAATAAAGCTGCACAGAGCGCATAGAGTTGGACGATACCAACCGAAAAAAGTGCGTCCCATCGTGGCCAAGTTCGCCTACTTCCCGGACAAGGAGAGGGTCCGCAAGGAAGCCAAGCAGTTGAAGGGAACCGCGTTCGGAATATCAGAACAATATCCCAAGGAAGTAATGGACGTCCGACGGAAACTTATACCAATAATGAAAAAGGCGAGAGCCGAAGGCAAGGAAGCGTTCCTTAAAATTGACAAACTGTACATAAACCGGCAATTGTATGTGGAATAGGATGTACGTGAGAGTGTCATAAAAGTTGTCACATGGAATGTTGAAGGAATAACTACACCAAAACGCTCCGATAGTAAGTTCACATCTTTCCTATACGAACACGATATAATATGCTTGACTGAAACTTGGACAAATAAAGACTCTATAATAGACTTGAAAGGGTATAGCAACCCGATTCACTCATATAGACGTTTTCAACACCGTAGAGCGAAGCGCTCAAGTGGTGGTATTGTTATTTATATTAAAGACTCTATTCGTAAAGGTGTCACAGTAGTAAAGAATGATATTGATTGTATTGTATGACTTAAATTAGATCGAGTATTTTTTAATATTGAATCTGAGTACTTATGTGTTATGTATATTGCACCTGAAAACTCTCCTGCTCATTATATGTATAACGATGATATTTTCCAAAAAATGGAATATGATATAAATTTTTATCAAAACAAAGGAAAAGTATTTGTAAATGGGGACACAAATTCGCGAACAGGGCATAAAGCAGATTATATTGAACATGATAGGTATATGAGCGATAATGATTTTGGCATTGACACAGATATTGATACCCCACTCCCACGCTCAACTTGCGACCCCGGCACGAATCAATTTGGTGACTACTTGTTAGACGTATGCAAAGCTACCAATATTCGTATCGTTAATGGTCGTTTATTTAATGACTACAATATAGGCAAGATTACGTTCTACACACATAACGGCGAAAGCTTGGTGGATTATGTTTTAACAGCAAGTACCAATTTTAAGGATATTTCGGATTTTACCGTACACAATTTCACGGAATTCTCCAATCATGCGCCGTTGACATTTTGAATTCCGCACAAATTATACTATTCTAAACGGTAAAAGTAATCCGAGTGTTTCTTTTAAATGGAAACCCGAGAGTAAGGGTGATTTTGTGCGAGATGTATCGTGCGATCTGGAACAAACACTATTGTCTCTAATTAACTCACAATGTGACCCAAATATTCTAGTTGGAGAATTTTCAAATTATGTAAATTCTAAAGGAGAAAAATACTTTAAACATACTATTAGAACTGAAAGTAAAGGATTTTTATCTTTAGATAAAAATAAACAAAAATGGTTTAACCAAGAGTGTAAAAACAAACATATTCAATATACAAGAGCATTATATGAGTACAATCTCAATAAAAATAGACGTACAAGAGCACAAATGATTGCAATGAAAAAGGAATACAAATACACATGTAGGAAAACAAAATTAAAATACAATCAAGATCAGAGTAAGCAAATGAATAATATGAGACGGAAATCACCCCGGGAATTTTGGAAATTATTTAAACGCACACCTGCATCACAAAACACAGACACTATATCATTACAAGAATTTCACGATTATTTCAGTAGGTTAGCGACTGAAGTAGACGTAAATATAAACTCATTCAATGCCGGGAGTTTCTTACATGAATTTGATGATAGGCAATACACAGAAAGTTCATACCCCGAGTTAGATAGGCCTATATCAGAAGAAGAAATAACAAGGGCGATAATAATAAAGCGCATGCGCACGACAACATTATCTATGAATACTTTACAGAAACAATACATGTTATTGTCAAACCGTTAGAAATACTCTTTAATTACATACTTAATAACTAAGCGTTTACCACGCAGCTGGTCATCCGGGGTTATTATACCTATACATAAACGTGGGGACATGTCAGACCCAAATAATTATAGGGGAATTACCTTGATAAGTTGTTTTGCAAAATTGTTCACGAGTATAATAAATGAATGCGTGAAACAGTGGGTGGAAACAAATGATATTCTAGCTGATGCACAGTTTGGTTTTAAACCAAATTGTAGCACAGTCGATGCAATATTCATCCTTAACGCTCTCATAGAAAGACAGTTGCAGAATAAAGATAAGCTATATTGTTGTTATATAGACTACCGGAAGGCCTATGACGTCATCAATCGCAGTCAGTTATGGAGTAAAATGATTAATATAGGCATCGACGGAAAACTCATATCCCTTATTCGATCCATGTACGAAGAAGTAAAATTACAGGTTAAACACATGGGAAAACTATCGGACATATTCAATAGTAACGTTTGATTATTCCAGGGAGAGATAACCTCTCCGATCCTGTTCTCTATGTTTATTAATGACATTGAATTTGACCTACAAAATGGTATTAATGCGGGCATTACATTAAATCAAATATCTATCTATTTATTGCTATTTGCTGACGACGCCGTTTTATTTTCTGAAACACAGGAGGGCCTGCAAGAAGCACTTAATAATCTAGAAATATATTGTAATAAGTGGAATTTGACAGTTAATATTGATAAAACCAAAGTAATGGTATTTCGAAAAGGGGGGACACTTAGCAAAACATTAAGTTGAACATATAAAGGTCAAGAATTAGAAATTGTAAATAATTTTAATTATCTTGGAATTGTCATGTCTAGTGGTGGATCATTTGTGCCAGCCACAAATACACTGTATGGCAAAGCTGTAAGAGCAATGCATTCCTTGTCCACTCTAACAAAAGATATGAATGTACCAATAAGTATCATGTTCAATTTATTTAACGCATATGTATTGTCCATCCTGAACTATAATTGCGACGTTTGGGGGTTTATAAAAGCGGATAATATTGAGCGCGTCCATCGAACATTTTGCAAACGACTTCTGAATGTAAAAATGTCATCAAATTCATTATCGCTCTATGCCGAAGTTGGTCGGTTCCCTCTTTATATAGATAGATATGTCAGGATCGTTAAATACTGTTTGAAACTATATACCGTTAAACAAGGAAATGGTATTCTTAAACATGTTGCTTTATTACAGAGATTAGAAATCGATTGTAAAAATCAAACTGTAAATTGGTCATCGAAAGTACGTGACATTCTAAACCAAATCGGTTTTACCGATGTATGGCTATTTCCCGAATCAGTGAATATCGATCAATTTATCCCACTACTTAAAAATCGATTACGAGACCAGTACATCACAAACTGGCATTATAGTGCCTCAGCATCTAGTTCAATGGTTTTATTTAAAGAACTAAAACCGGTATTCCAAAAATCTTTAATAAAAAGCATAGGGATATACTCGCTAAATTGCGTTTGTCATCGCACAAATTATTTATTGAGACAGGAAGACATCAGAACATAGACAGAGATCAACGTAAATGTGTGTTATGCAATCTTAATGACATCGAGGATGAATACCACTTTGTATTAAAATGGCCATACTACTCAGAGTGCAGAAAAAAACTTATTCCAAAATATTATAGGTCCCGTCCAAATATGTTCAAGTTTATCGAGCTCTTAAATAGTACAAACAAAATAGTCCTTAGAAAACTAGCCATTTTTTGTTTAAAATGCTTTAAAATAAGAGAACAGTCGTATATATCTAGGATAAATTGATTATTCTTTACACAAATTAAAACAAATATATGATATATTATTATATTGTAATTGTTCAAATATGTATATGATGTTGTCATTTTGATAATGCAAATGCTAACCTCCATCCATGTGGCACGCTCACGCCAAGCATGTATACTTCATGTTTGTGTACTTGTTATTGAACTGATGTATATGTCTGTATTACATACGCATGTATTTTATATACTCATGTTAATGACGATGAGCTGTTCTACGCTTAAGTCGAAATAAACTATGCTGATTCTGATTTAATTAATTACATTCTAAAAGTAATTGTAATTTAATTAATTAATTTAAGAATGGTGAGTAATTGCAATTGTAAATGTGAAAATCAGAAGTAATGTGTAATTTTATTAATTACATTGCAATCTAATTGACCCCAAGTCTTGTTATGACTTATTTGTCCTAATGCAAAACAGCCCAATATATTGTACTTTGTATTTTCTTACATCATCGTACAAGTATACTTCGTTAGTAGCGCACATTGTAGATGCGCATACAATATAAATGGTTTTGTACTTAACAATGTACATATACTACACAAAAGAGGTAACAAATAACATCTTTTATATGTTCAAAGTATATCAGTAGTACTTTCAAATCGAAAAGAATGTATATGCGCAATAATCTTAGCGAAATTAAAGTAGAAGAGAAAGATATTAGCAAAACTGAACAGACTATTGCATCCATGTGGTATTTATAACTGACAGTATGAAATTAAACTTTATCATTGTCTGGATGACTTAGATTTCAAACTAAATTTAGACGTAATTTGTTTACGCCATGGAACAACAAGGGCCAAATTGTCTCCCACACAATGAGAAAGGCGTGCGTCCTCAAATGTCTCAACCTTAGAGTGCCTGATTTACAGTGGTCTCAATGTCGGAAAGGATGGTAGTAAGGGTAGCATTCATGATAAATCCAGTTTAACGAAATACTTGTTTAAAAAGTGCAAAGAATTTTAGGTCGCAATCTACATTAGGTAATGCAGTGTAGTTAGCCAAACGACTGTTACAATAAAATACATAAAACCGTGTATGTTGACAGCATGTTATATGCTTAATACAACAGTTGATCGAATAGCTTTTTCAAATAATCTAATGACAGACCTGGCGTGTGAAATAAATACAAATGTATCCAGTATTAACCAACAATACGCATTTCCCAAAGATGACACGAAATAAAATCACTGACTCAAAACAAAGTAAACACCATCAATTCCGTTGAAATGTTGGTCAATAAAGTCTAAAAAAATGCATTTTGTCTATTACACTCGCTGAATACAATACCTCGAGAGTTTGTTTTTGTACCAGATTTGTAATGTAATTTGTAATAAAAAACGAAGCATTTTTCGCGTGTCATAACACATCGTCCGTAATGGAGACGTTCCTTGTTTCTTTACTATTCGAACTTATGATGCATTTGTAATTCTATCTCCATAGACTGAAACATGTCTATTGAGCATTCTGATGTTTTATATACTTAACATGTTGATCTGGTCAGTGAAAGATGAAACATCTATCAATAAATGTCAGTTGGTTGTTCGAGTATCGAGCGTAATGGAGACAGACACAGGAGGTTGCGTAAAGCATTCTGATGCGTAATAATATCATTCTTAAACATAACATTTAACAAACAATGCTTATTACAGATTTTCTCGCTCACGTCGTTAATGTAGTCCAATTTAATATACAGGCCAGCCAACAGTGTGCTATACCGTGAACAAAATTGCAAAAAAATAATTTATATTTTACAAGACACATTTAGGTTTTTGGCTGAAATGACTGGGCTATTACCATGCTGTGTGTCACCTTTACATCTTGCTAAGAAATGTATGACCAAATCGCAGGAATAGGTAAAACTTTATAAACGTGTGTTTAAAATTGTTATCAAATGCACCAATCCACTTGAAATATGAGATGGCATATTTGTAGCAATATTTCCTCGCCTCTGACCTCAAAAATAGTCCATGTGTTGCAAACACACATGATTATTTTTTTTACTTGTTCACCGATATATTCACACAAATGTTTGATATTGATTTTTACAACGAAATACGGTTTAGTTTCCTGGTGAGACGAAGTGAGATACATCTGAGTTTGACGATGCTGCAGTAAAGTAAATATGTCTGCTGATTTACACTTACATAACTGATCGGCTGTATGTCTTATACACTGATGTCCCATGTCTTTCCACGTAACTGTATCATTGAGTACGGCAGTCTAGTTGGAGTGACTTCAACATGCAAGAGATTGGTCTAGGAAACACATTGTGCCAATTAATGCTCTTTATTATTATTATTTACTCATATTACTGGCGCAACAGCCGCTCAGATGATTGTACGATTTATTCATGTTGTGATATTTAGAAGACCGATAATAGAGACAGGACGTCTATAGAATGATTTTTTTCTCAGGCCTCTATAAGAAAGAGAATTTCGTCGCACCTACGAGCGAATGTAAATAGCGCGTTCAATATGGGTAGGAAAGGAGATAATTGTGACACTCAGTTCCCATATGTTCACTTATTTTGTTCGTGTTTATCTGTTATTTGTATTGCTACAATACGTGCATTTAATTTCAAAGACCGCTGTACAATCAGAAAAGTTTATATTCTAATTAAGCAGTTTAGATTGATTATATATATACGAGTACAAATTTTTCAAACGTTTCATTTTATATTCGATACCATTTTCGTCCATATCAGAAAAAAGCTAACTTTCATAATAAAAAAGGTTGTGATATTTGAAAGAGAATATACTGTAATAATGTAATAAAACAAGTTTACAATGTACCTAATCTGATGCTTATACTTTGTACTGCTGTTAAATTTCTACACATGACTTGCACCAATAAAGCCGCGAGAAACCCTCTCAAATGACACTAGCTTTGTTTCTAATTTATAATACTTTTCATTAAATTGATATATGTAAGTGCAATTTGGTTGTCGCATGCTTCTGTTATACTGAAGAAATTGGTTAATTCTACTACAATGAACATTAAACATAAAACATACGCATTTAAAGATATGTACATAGCTGCACATTTGTGTTAGGTCTTATCTTAGGGGATACTTCTAACCGACCGTCATTGCTTTACTTGAACACCGAAGCTAGGTTTTATACGACATCTACGCCTCGACCGTTAAACATGGTATATAAAGTTAGACTGCAACATCCGTCAAATACAAACACATAACTGTTATTTTCTTCCCTTGTGTCGCTACTGTAATTATAACGTTATGGCAAATAGGTTTTGCTTCACGCGTCATCAGCATTTCTTCAGTTATAACAAGTTATAACGCGTAAATAGAACTAGAGGTCTTTAAAAATAGTTCTTAACGAACGCATGGGTGTGTCGGCTCGGCTCGGGTCGTTTAGTTTATTCAGATGACCTGCTGCGGACCGTTTTTTTCATTAAGTAATACCAAATCCAATTACTATCTACTCGAGAATTATCGTTTTATTAAAATAAGTTTTCGTTTGTGGTTCTTAATCGCGATTTTGATGTACATGTACATGTAATTGCGAGGCTTCGTTATCTGGCGACGGCATTTATTGCTTCAAGTCATTTAACAAATTATTACTGCTTTCTGAACTAAATACCAGATGTCATCTAAGTTCCTGTGGTAAGGTTAGTAAGTGCTACTTTTTTCAGGTACATGTATTCGTTAGTAATCTAGCGTAACTATTTACTGCAAGTTCTGCAAGCTTTTAGGAATAAGCATGATGACGCTCCAGTTTCTGGGATCGGTCGAAGCTGTTTGCTCATACATACTATTTTATTGAGGAAACTTAAATGATCAGATTCACAAAGCAAAATGTATTACATAATAGTGTGTTTCATATCATAACCATTTCGTTTTAGCAAATCCGTGTATACGCGTTTTGGTTTGCAAGTAATAATTTTCAAAGACTTTTCAATTGAAGTTTATACGCGTCTTAAAGTGTAAGTGTAAACATATAGTTCCGCTTAGACATGTGTTGCACGGCGGCATCAGTAGTTTCCCTCTATCTTGTCATATATGCGTAATCGATATTTTTGTTGAAATGTACAATATACACACATCGTGCTCTATGACCAGAACAGTTACATGAATACTAGAAATAGCAGATTGCATATCACACATTAGAGTATGTGCCAGTCAAAATAAATTCATGTCCCACGTATCGCTCTATAATAGGAGTGTTTGAAAGCTATCTTGGGATGTTATGTCTGTTATTTGTCTACTATTTTGCACTATTGAAACGAATATCATCAGAATTTAGATTTGGTGCTCTTAATATATTCTTGGCACTAAATGTGAACTTTAAAAAGAAGGCTTAGTTGCTCAATACTTTGACAGACAATAAGGTTAACACTCGTTAAAATTCATACTAGTACGATGTTCTTTATGTCATTATACCTTACGCATTTGAATTGTGTGCTTTCTTTTTGTGTGAATTGTTATAAGATATTATACTTTAATTTCAATTTTATTTACTTCAAAATGTTTCAGGCTACTAGTTATCGACCATGACAGATGTTAGCAATTAACCCCAATTATTAAAAGAGGTCCTTTAGTTTACATAATTGGTATTGTGAAACTAAAATAGTTATTTTCATTGTCGTGCTTATTCTTCAACCCAACTTCTTAAGTCATGTTTTTCACAGATGTATTTTGTAAACTGGAATTTGAATAAAAGTAGTGTTATGTGAATATACATGCACTTGTATCGTAGGTGGTTGTTAATGGTATCATATCCCAAAACCAACCACGTTGACCTCTTTTGGTCGTGACATTTTATAAGTGTATATAGTGCATTTTTCCAACCATTGTGTTGAATAGGAATTAGCACCAACATCCAACGTAACGATGATTATAACTAATTATTTATTGATTCGCGCAAATTACGATTCTTTAAAATCTGGTATGTACTAGGTCAACCTCCGCGCAGAGATTTAACTGGTTCCGAGCATAGCTCAATTTTAAATCCCTGCCGGCATGAAGTTCCACGTGACCATAGTCAAAACACTTGGCGCGAAATAAAATTGTGTACAAGCACATGACAAAAAACGTGTACAACATAAAATTCTTGCGTTGTTATGTTTATTTATTTATTTATTTATTTTTGTTTTTCGTTTTTATTCGTGGTAAATATACCTGGACCAATAATGCTACATGTCTGTGTCATTATTATAAAATAATAATGATAAAATTGAAATTTTGTAAAAAAAATAAATAAATCTTCAATCTTCTCCCCTGAAAACTTCCAAATCTTGAAGTTTTTTTTATCTCGTGATGGCAGTGATAACTGAAGAGTACCAATAAGGAATTAACCACTGGAAGGAGTTTGGTACTAGGTGTGACTCGAATATTCTGGAACAAACTATTTAATTATTCGTCGATATTTTTTAGTGCTTTGGCGACCCTTGCAAGCAAATGAGTAACTGTTGTCAAGAATTAGCTCATCATGTATTTTAATTGACTTTATTATTTCTAACAGCATTCACAGAATCACAAACATAAAGTGCGAGAATTGGAATAAAAGGGCGATTTCTTTCCGGTGCACATATACCCATGCATGTGAGTGAAACTTCAGAAACGGTATGCATTAATTATTGAACGTTACGAGGTCAGTACAATGAATATTTTGTGTAAATTCGAAGAATTCCATGGAACAACGGATTTCGGAAGTATGAAAAATAGTATTGGATTACAGGTATTAATGAAGCACAAGTCGATGCTTAATTTTAAAAAAAGATAATATATTTCGTTTATTAAAATACACAAATAACCAAATACAACAACGGGTAATTGTTTTCATTTATTCAAAACATTGAATTGCAAATAATATATTTTCTGGGTTTTCCTTCATACACTTAAAAAAATATATATTAAGGTCTAGTCGCATAACGGCAGCCAGCAAAACGCAAATAAAAACACATGTACTAACATTTTCCTTAACATCCCCATTGACGTTTGAAAGACGTTGACGTAACTGAGTATTCCAAACGCGTTCCTATTTGATACTTTAGTAACTGTCATTATGTAGCAGACCAATATCAACAGGCCAAACCTGAACACAAAAACAACATTTGGATCTTATTTATTTATGTACGCCTGTTTTTATAGTAGACCGCCCAAGGCATATTGACGCATATGGAAAACGTGATTTTGTTGTTAGTTTGTCTGAAATGCGTATAGTTAATTTGTGCATTATGCTATTTTGATTTGCCAAAATAAACTTCTACTTATGTTCGCTCGTCAAGTCATCCTTTGTTTTTGCGCACAAATGTGATTCACACTGGTGTTCTGTAAATGTAGTCGTATTAGTAGTCTTGACGAATCCACTGTGGTTATGCAATCGTAGGAAAACGTGTGCTGCAAATTGAACTGTTCGTGATAGATAAGCATATTGTATGGACAATAAAACACTGGAAGATTAAGGTGGCATCTGAGTATTTTTAAACTGTCTACTCCTTGGGAAAAGTGAAAACTCCTAATCTATTCAGAAGATATCTAGGTCAGTAAAGTGAAAAAAAAAACGCAAATGTTATAGCGAAAATATACGCATCTAGACACTTCCTAATTAATATGGCTCTGCCAGCTTGCTTCAGTTTATTCATTCATATTAATGAAATGCATTTAAATTATAATTTTTATTACTCCTTTGATGTTTTTCGTTTAATACGCCCATATGAGTTTTGTATTATTGTACAAAGTTGTGGTTTTCATGAAAATGTAGAGCAAATGACAGAATTCATGTTACAACCGTTAACCTTAAGTCGGAGTTGTAAAATGAAGTATTCTGAATATGTGGATGTCAACCCACAAATAAATGTTAAGAACAAGAACCGTGCAGCGAAACTTTTCAAGTATGATCACTATTTGATGTTTTATGATTTACGGATTAAACGTTTAATAAAATGTTGTTGACCTACTAACATAATATACGATGTACCCAAAATCCGATAGGCCCGCCATTGATAAATAAAATAACCAAAAACAATAATGATATATTAAATATAATATATGTTCCGGTTCCGGGTTTTGTTAAGTTCAAGGAAATTCAAAGGCGTCTTGTAAGCGGCTATAATGCAGATAAACTTTCATGTTCAACTCAAAAGTAAATAAATCTGCCTAAGAATATATGACTTAATGGTCTTTAATATTCTCTCATAGGTAAGAAAATTAAAGTGCTATTATGAACGTGATTAATAAAGTAGTGATGAAAGGTGATTTTCGAATGGTTTTTTTAGACGATGTCCTTAAAGTAGCGCATCGATGTAACGGGGCGTTCCTTGCCATACAAAATATTGATAAACAGTGCGTGGTAACTTACATAAATCACTTTCGAACTATATGTAGATTCGATTATCGTCATTGCTGCGTTGTTTATTTCGAGAAGGCGTTCATTTTCGAGGAGATTAAAATAAGGACATATTCGCTTAACATAGCATTGTATTTATTTGCAAAATTGTACAATTGTACTTTATAAGTGGTATTTACACTAAACAGTTGCAATTCTGACGAGCCCGTGGTATCTTAGAACGTTCAGTGTAAATGCTATACAATATGAATGGGTTTGTTCTGAAGACTATAGAACACAATAAATAAATCCCTTTTTTTTTCTTATTTCAAAACTACTAAGCATTTATTTCAAGCTGAAAATCTATTTATGAACATGCATCTTAGTATTTTCAAAAATAAAAAAACCTGTCAACTGCATCAAATAGTGATTTAAATAGAAAAGTGTCGCTGCTCGGTTCTTTTTCTTAACATTAATTTGGGGGTTGACATCCACATATTCAGAATACGCATGCATGCGGTAATTATTAATGTCAATCTAAAATAAAACTGAACTTTGTCCAAGTTACGGACTGGTCGACTTTGTAACAAAATAAATTAGGACGTAACTTGTTTATGTCGATGAATAACAAGCATCAGATTGTCTCCCACACAATGAGACGGGCCTGTTTCTTCAAATGTCTCGACTGAGGAATGCCTGATTACAAATTTATATATGTCTCAACGTCGGAAAGGATGGTAGGCAGTGTAGCATTCATGAAAATCCTATTTTAACGAAACAATTCTTTGAAAAGTACTATGACTTTTAAGTCGCAATAATCTTTAAGTAGTATCGTAGGTCAAAAGGCGCTAACTATAGAATCCACGTAGTTGCAAATGATTCCGTTAATATTTTCACCATATAATGTGCATATTGCAACGGTAAATAAATATGTTTTTCTAGTTACTTAATGACACACATTGATCTTGAATTAAATTCAAGTTTATCCAGCATTAAAATAAATTTACACTTCGTAAAGATGACACAAACGCCAGTAAATACCTTAACTTTTGCAATTTTGGTCAACCCAGTCTAATAAAGTTCAAAGTTTCTATTGAACGCTCTGAAGAGGTCTTTTTCTATTTCTGAACCATTATCTGTAGGTCAGGATAAAAATAACCGAAGTACTTTTCGTGTCAGAACTCATCGGCCTGTAATGGAGAATTTCCTTGTTACTTTTTCATTCAAACTTATATTGCATGTGTAATTCTCTCACCATAAAATAAAACCTGTTGATTGAGCATTCTGATGTTTAATGGTGATCTGGTCAGGAAGAGATCAAACATCTGTCAATACTTGTCAATGGGTGGTTCGAGTGTCGAGCGTAATGGATTGTCTCGACAGACAGAGGAGGTTGTTTTGCAAGCAGTCTGATGTTTAATGTTGATCTGGTCAGGAAGAGATCAAACATCTGTCAATACTTGTCAATGGGTGGTTCGAGTGTCGAGCGTAATGGATTGTCTCGACAGACAGAGGAGTTTGTTCTGGAAGCATTCTGATGCGTAAGAATATCCCTTTTAAAAATAACAAAACTAACATAATTATTGACATCGTTATTTTTTCCTACAGTGTTTATGTAGCCTTATGTAATACAGGTGAATACTCTGATTTTGGTTTTATTCAATGGCAACTGCAGTCCATGATCTTACATTAATTATAAGCAAACAAGAATAAAGAAAATATGTAATAAAAATGTAATAGATCTGTGTAAGATAATTGTTAGTTAATACAAATAGGTTTACATGTAAAATGCTGAAAAATATTATCATTTTCTTATTCGCCTGGATGTATACTCATTTTTCAGGCAAGTCTGATTTTCTTCTACCATTCGATTCATTAACAATAGTTGGTGTTTTTGATTCCAATTATTTTAACGTACTGTCGAAATTATATTCTTGAAGCGTGAATGTATAATAGTTTCACGAACAAAACTGTGATTTTGCCAATGTTAATTAAAGTATTGAATAATTAATTGATATTAAAAAGCATGAATTTATATGGGCAAACTTAGATCCACCTAATAGACAGAAACCTTGCTCTTCAAATACCTAATTCTTGTCTAAAGACTTACAGTTAAACATTATTGTTATTATTATAATTATTCTAACAATATTATTTTTAAATACTTCGTAGTGAAATTCAAAGAATCATTTTCTTACAAGCAAATGAATTTCAGTAGACAACATTGAGTTGATGTACTGCAAATCTTCATTGCAAATTATTATGTTGATATAAATTCACGCAGATTAATTTCTACCCAAATTATAATTGTCTCATACACAAGTAGCTACAGCACAAGGGCCACATTATCAAAAGCACTAGGTTGTGGTTTCTAGGGGTATCCTTGACAACAGCTAATTGTACGCATGTCGGCTCGGCGTCCCACCCTTGAGTCTGATGAACGCCTGAATCCGCTTCTGAAAACAAAAAAAAGCATAAGTATCTTAACTATTAATAAATACTGACAGGTGTTACTTGTAACAGAAAAAAATGTTTTAATTTGTATTTTTTTCTTTCAGTGATGGCTCAATTACATATTTAAATATGTTATTAATTGAAAATAAAGTAAATCGTGTATGTAAAATGCAACCCTCAGGGTTGAAGGCATTTTATCAATTTTTTAGTGTTTCAATGAAACAATGCAATCACGAGAACGGTAATGAACAACATCCACAAAGCTCAGTCCTCGAAAAAAGAACCATTTTCTGACATTGCCATTTGTGTGTGGTCAGTTTCGTGGTGGCTGTCCTGGGAGACGTCACCATGGGCAACCACCATGAGGAACAATTCCAGCGAGAGCTGAGTCTGGCGCATCTCTTCTGAACATGGCGGATATGAACAGAGAAGTTTATTCTTTTACAAGCAGTGCCGTGATAACACGATCTCCAACTAAGTATTAGCATTTACTTCAAAGTATCGGCAACATCTATAAATACAGTATAGATGATATAAAAGTCTTATTGAATAGTATTGTTCTCTAAAATCAGACACCATTTTAATAAAAATGAGTTTACTTATCAGGTGAAGTCTATTATTTGATCAATAAAAACAAATTTAATGAAGCAATGTTTGAATTATCGCATCATATGCTGATTCAACATTAATACCCTATTTTGCCAATATTTTCAAAGAAATTAGACACGAAGTGCTGAAAAAAAAACATGGAACAGATACAAATAAGCAAGGTAACTTTGTAGAATAAAGTATAAAATTTCACAAAACTCAATGAGAATTTTTTTTTATCTGATATATGACGATAAGATCACGATTGCTACTGGGTTTCTCACCTGAGTTTAATGAATCATATAGGCTTATAAAAATTTAATCGCATGTTATAAAATGTTTGAAATTAAGATGCCAACAGTTATCAACAATGAACCACTGAAAGCCATGTTTTTTAGCAAATCAAAATAATTTGAAAGAATTTGGTAGATAGTCACCCAAGGAACATTTCTGTGAACTTATTTTGACTACTGTGGGGACCATTTATTTGTTTTATTTAACAGTTTTTTAACTGCTTTGCAGCAACATATTATGCTACCATGTTCTGACAATTTAAGGCTGCAGAATTGCATGTTTGTTACTATACAGATAATTATATTATTGAATGGTTACTTCCCACTACTGTGGATCTATTTACATGTACCCATGTTATTAAATAGCATTTCTGCTGCTTTGCAGCAACCTTTTGTGCTACCTTGTATTAACTGGAATGCTCTGACAGTTTAAGGCTGCAGAGCTTTATAGTGTTCTATACAGTTGCATACACATGTCAAAATCTTCTGTTAGACTCTGACAGTTTAAGGCTGCAGAGCTGCACTTTACTGTTGCAACTGTACACATACATGTGTTATTTTATTGTTACCGAACCCATAAATCATGTGATCCTGTTTTATTTTACTGTTTTTTTGCGAATGAATATAGCGTATATAATGTTTTCACCTTAGGTTATGGTCTGTCAGTATAGAGCTGCAGAGCTTCACAGCTTGGCATACTAATCCCTGCGACTTGTCTTATAATATTGTCACACTACATTGACCTACTATGTACTTATTTCAATTTTAATTACTTTCATTTCCTTCCTTCTATTTTATTTGTTTCTGAGGTATTCAGCCACTAATATTTTGTATGTATTTCAGCCTCTGCTTGGAATTCACACCTTGTCACTTACAATCAAATTTTTTGGTCCGAATTTTATTACTATTTATTACTATTTTATTCAGATACATTCATATGTAGTCAGTTATATATTTTAATATCTAACATATAATATAGGTACATGTGTATCTACAGCTTAATTTTCCCCATATATTTGCTGCGATTATGCCAGAGCATAGTTTGTCAGTTTCGTTAAGTATGGTTTTGTTTTTTGCCTAGTCCGCATTAAAAGTAAATCTTTCGATTTAATGTCTGTTAGCTTGAGTTGGGGTCTTAAGCCACTGCTTCTGTATCAGTCTCACACATATAGTATTCCTTGCTAACTCAATGGACATACTATGCTCATACTTCGAAGCAATGTGCATTTGTATTCCTTTCCACAGGTAATGTTGCAATTATTTCGTTGCATAGCCACATCTCTTCATCAAACAACACTTCGTTTTTGCCTTGTAGCACCTGCAAAACATGTTTCTTCATTTTCTTTACAATTTCATGTTCAATTGTGGGGGTATTGCTTTTAATGTTTTTGTTTGTTATCTATCTACATTTGTGTGCTTCATCATACATGCGGGTTGCTATGTACACCAGCCTAAATGATCTTTCTTCTAATATCACTTACATACGTTTTAGCCCCGAACACTTGTCTCGTCTCGGTCTTCATGGGCGGCGGACGGTTCCCTTTGTGGTGGTTTTTGTCCGCCCATTATGTCATTTGATGGAAAAACTTGTGTTTTCATTGTATATTACAAATTTCTAGGTATATACAATGTATTGGTTATTTTATGGCATTTTAAATAAATGCCCTTTTTCGATCCTAACCCACGTGTTGTTTTTCCTTCAATGCCATACGAGTTCGACCGCTCCTTAGACTTCCCCGGGACAATACATAAATAGTGTTATACGTGACAATGGTGGTGCTAATTACATCTTAGCTATTAGTTGTAGCACATACAACATGAACATTGACAGTGCTCACCATTCCAAGAGTTTACTAAACTACGGAATTGGTTTAAATTTCCTTCATCACGGAACTGTTGAGGGAGCGAGTTCCATAGTCTTGGTGCAGCTGAGCGGAAAGATTTCAGGCCATATTTTGTTGTTTTTACATGTGGTATAAATGCTGTATTACTATATTTGAAAGAGTAGCTATTTTTAATTCAACTAGGCCTTGAAGATAAGAAGGTGACTGTTTATGTAGTATTTTGAAAGTTTCAATAGCCATAGTTCTTAATCGTCTCACTTTTAAAGTAGGAAGTTTGACTTTTGTAGTGAAGTAATGTAGTCTGATGTTTAGTCATTGTAAACAAATCGCAGGGCTCTTTTTTGAAATTTTCAATTTTGTTTGTATTTATTTCTCCACAAAAATGCCATGCTAAGGGGCAGAAATTAAAATTAGTGATGATAAAGGAGTAATATATGTTAAATCTTCCTAATTTACAGATGTTTTTCCCTATGCGCTTTAGAACATTTAATTGCATAGATGCTTCCCTACTAATATTTGTAACATGAGATTTGAAATTTAACCTGAAGTCTATAATAACTCCTAAGAGTTTGATCTCTTCAACACATGCTATGTTTTTATCATTAAGATTTAATGTTAAGTTACATTTATGAGACTTAGGTCCAATTGCTATGGCTTGAAATTTGTCAGGATTGGCTTGCATTTGATTATCTGTAAACCATTGTAATAAAGAGAGACTGTCATGTATAAGAGATGATTTCACATCATTAATGTCATGACGAGAGTGAGATAAGGTGTTGTCATCAGCATAATTATACAATTTATATTTCTGAACAAAGTGAAATATATCATTTATGAAAATATTAAAGAGTACTGGTCCTATGATAGACCCTCGTGGCACTCCCTTATGTGTTTTGAAATCCACTTGTGAAATGGCCTAGTTTGACACATTGTATTCGATTATTTAAATAGTCCTTTATTAACTGAGGAGCATTGTTACCGACATTGTAATGTTTTAACTTTAACAGAAGAAGGTCATGTGGCAGGCAATCGAAAGCTTTAGACAGATCAATAAGGATGGCGGCAACATATGTATTCTCCCCCCATCAAGAGCCTGTTTCCAGTCTTCTATGATACGAAGTAATGTGGTTTGGCAGCCAAAATTTGGTCTGAACGCTGATAATTAAGTATGGAAATGAGCCTCAAAGGATTGACCTATTTGTTTGTTCATTGCACGGTCAAAAAATTTTGAAATAATGGGAAGGATGCTGACTGGGCAGTAATTATTTTTATCAAGGTTGCTGGTCTTTTTGTGTATGGGTGTGACCTTAGCTATTTCAAGACTATTTGGAAAAGTTGATGTAGAGAATGACATATTGACTAGTAATGTAATATGATTTGAAATGACAGGCTTATCTATTTTCATAAGTTTTGAAGATATACCATCAACACCAGTTGTTTTTTTAACACTTAATGCATCAATTTGTTTGTTTATGAATGTAGAATCAACAGGTTGAAATTCCAATGTTTCCATGTTTGTTGTATTACTTTGTTAAATGGCAATTATGCTAGGATGTGTTGCAGTTACAGGAAGTTAATTACTACCAATTGAAATACAACAAAATGTTCATGTATAGTAATTATAATTCATTTAATCAAACGTTAACAATAAATGCAAAAAAGAGTAACATTTAACAGTATTTAAGACATCTTAGTTCATGTAAATAAGAATATGATTTGCATAAAAATAGGAATCATATATTACTGCGCCGGTGATGAGGCATAGAGTTCATACGATTATGAATGCATACCCCTCACCTATTAAAATGCCTATGCAATGTAAATTATATAAAGCCTTGAATGCAACTGTGCCAAAACTCTCAGGTGATCAAGTGAAAACCCAACGGTTGATTTAACTTACTTTTAAAAGCTTTGTGCTCGGGCGCATTAAGATTAAACAGAACTCGCAATTCGATCTTAACAGTTAATATACATAATAGATCTATACATTTATAAGCACAGTACACAAACTGCATATTTAAGGTCAAATAAAAAATGTTAAAATACATAAACAGTAAAATATAATAATTATGGAAAAGCTATATTTGAGTGAATTACACTTGCAGGAAACAAGCTTTCAAAACTTCGTTGTAAAATTAAGACAATCATGTCAATCATAGCAAAATATAGCACTTCTGTTATGTTACTGGATCTGCAAAATATCACCGAACATTGTTCAATGTTCACTTAAATACATACCAATTACTTTGAAAACTAAACAGAAATGTCTCATACACAAGTAGCTACAACAAAATGGAGGCATTAGTAAAAGCACTAGGTTGTGGTTTCTAGGTGTATCCTTGACAGCAGCTCCTTGTATGCATGTCCGCTCGGAGTCCCAGCCTTGAGTCTGATGAACGCCTGAATACGCTTCTGAAAAAAACAACAGCATATGCCTCTTAAGTGTTAATAAATACTGCCAGGTGTTGTTTGTAATGAAAAGAAGTGCTTGAATTTTCGATTTTTAAAGTAATGCTTTTTTTTAGATTATAGCAAAATTGCATGTTTATATCTGACATACATTTAATAAAATTAATGTATGATTGTTATATGATACTTAGAGTGCTGTTGGCTCCAACACAAATATTTTATATGCCATATTCAGGCAGTTTTTCTCATGGTAAAGGGGCAATAACTCTGGTGTTCCTGGTCCGATCTGGTCTCAGTTCTCAACAACTGAGCTATATTTCTGACCAAACCATTTGTTTCTGGTCGGCTTGGTGGTGGCGCTGTGCTAGGGTCCACAGTTTCACCGCCAGTGCGAGGAGCTTCTCCTGGGAGACGTCACCGTGGGCAACCAGCATGTGGAACAACTCCAACGAGAGCTCAGTCTGGCGCTTCTCATTCTGAACATGGCGGGTGAGAACAATGCTTTTTTTATAAATTTAATAGCAGTGCCGTGACAACAAGATCTCCAACCAATTATTAGTATTTACTTCAAAGTATCGGCAACATCTATAAATAATGTATAGATCATATAAAGCTGTTATTGAACTTTATTGGTTTCTAAAAACGGTTACCATTTTAAAAACCATGAAATCGCTCATCAGGTGAAATCTATTAATTGATTAATAAAAACAATTTTAATGAAGCAAAGTCTGACGTATCGAAGCAAATGCTGATTCAGCGTTAATACTCTATTTTTGCCAATATTTCCAAAGAAGTTAGACACGAAATGCTGTAAAAACACATGGAACAGATACGACTAAACAAGGAAACGTAATGAGATCGAGCACACAATGTCACTAAACTCAATTAGTTTTTTATCTGATATATGAAAATAGGATCACGATTGCTACTGGCAACCATCAGAATTACAAAACAGGAAAACTAAAGATTTTGTACAAAATATAATAAAAAGAAAATAAAATGAAAAAGAGAAAATGAACGAAAAACAAGCGAAGATGACAATTTTAATTAAATCTTTTTAAGTATGCGCATTCTGAATGTATTACAACACACTTAATATGTTTTCATTCACCAAGGTTGTCATAATTTACGTGTTTTGCTTACATTATTTTTAACATGACAAGTGTTGTATGTTATGCAAGTGCTGTTTGTACTCTATTATTGTATTTACATGATGTGAAGAGGTCCATCTGATTTTTGTTCTTTGATATTGACTACTTTTTTGTTGAGTGCTGTGTGTTATCATGGTTAACTCTGGTGCGGTGAGAGACTTGAGATGGCTGAGTAGCTGGTCAACCAGGGTACTGCAGATGCCCGTCACCTCGCTGACGTACTTAGGTCGGACCCGTGCAGGCTGTTATTGGAGTCCACTGAAAACAAAAGGGCTGACTGTTCAATTATGTCAGAAATTATAATAAAATATATCAGGTTTAGATCACATTGTTATTATAAAATCGTTGAGTCTTCCTGCGTGCAGTGTATGACCCCATTCCACACACGCCACGACTCTCACGAATTGACAAATTTTAGGATTCGTGAGGATTCGTGAAATTTAGCACATTTTCAAGGTTGAATTGTTACCTTTTACGATTCATTTACGATACAGTTAAGATAGCGTTACGAATATGTTTAATGATTTGGCCGGAAGTGCACGAATGTTGTCAAGAATTTACTACGATTTACAAGAATCTATTACAACTACTGCACGGAGGTTAGGAATCAGTCTTTTATGAGTTAAGAATACACGGAATGCATGCACGAATTAGGTACGAATAATGATATATATATATCGGCGTGTTTTCGTGGGATTCGTGCCAGATTCGTAGCCGAATCGTGGTAAATACGCAAATTCGCGATCCCTGGAATGAGATACATAAGAATGCACTACGAATTGGTTACGAATTATCGACGATTTTTAGGAATCGGGAGTTCATGGCCAATATTTTGAACAGTTCAAAACTTTTGTCACGAATTCCCGACTGCTCAAGAATTGCAAGAACAGACTACGATCATAAACGAATCAGTTTAGAACTTTACGAACTAATTACGATTCAACTACGAATTCGAAAATGTATAAATTTTGGGCGATTCGTTGGATTCGTGATGTCTGTGGAATGGGGGTATTATATAAAACAAATAGGCTGCTTGTGGATGTATCAGAACATCTTAAATTGAAATTTACCGATATGTAAATTTCCTGGGCAGGATTATAAAAACTACCTTTATTAATGGTTTTTGTTCGTTATAGGCAATAGTAATATATAAGTAACTGCATGTTGCAAAATCGTAAAAGAGACCATTTTAGACCATTGTCATCAAGTCTCATGGAAAAGCATTTCAGAAGTTGACTTTCGAGTACTTTGACAAACTGCAGATCAGTAAGGGAAACAGAGGCAATACAAAGACCTTTTCTTCAACAGTTTTAATCATATGTACCATCAGCTTTTATTAACGTACAAGAACCAATGCAATACTTATAATCATCCAAAACCAGCTGTGCCACCACATTATTCCCAACAATTTTCTCTACTGGTTTTGCAAGTATAGCCCCTAAAGTAGCGTTATCAGAGGCCAAGCTCTTACGTTGGAATCATAATGGAAACATGATCAGCAAAAAGTGAACTATGCAGACAAATATTACAGACAATGATCTCATATATTCAGAAAAAATCTCAGTTAATCAATCTGCCGGGACTTCCGCAGTGCCGCAAGATGAGTTTCCAGACAATTGCAAGACACAAATCAAGTGTTCAATATGTAAGTCACCAATATGGATGACAATGACTAAGCCAGCTGATTTCCAGTTTGTTCAAGCACATTAAGCTTCCAACACTTTCCACGAGTTGCTGGTCATATTCTCTCTGATATTAAAGCTCATACTAAATGATACTATACACATGCCAACATATCATTATACATATATATGTTTACGTCACTTTGTTTTTTGAAACGTGAAAATTAATTTTCTGTCCGCTTTAGTTTTTCCTAAAGATTACCTAATACAATTAGGATAATATTCAATAGAAAGAGATAAATACGGAAAATAATGCGTAGACGGTATATTTGAATTAATACATTGAGAATCGGTACACACAGGCAAGGTATTTTATTACTACATGTCTTTCCTATGTATGCACACGCATTCAAATGTATTAAAAGATTTATGGATGGCTACATATCTCATAAAGTTTATAGCAAAGAAAGACTGACCTGACACTGAGCTTGAAGTTCAGGATAAATTCCTGTACGAGTATAAGGTCAATATGTCATAGCTAAATACGCCGTTCACGCTGTGGGCGCATTGTCTTAGAATCAATTGCTATTTATATCTTCTAGTGTGCCTATTGTGTACTTATATAGTTGTGGCTTTCAAACGTATTCATTTAAATCTTTTAGAGGAATCTAGAGGGGTTGTGTCACGGATGCAAAATGCTTGGCAGGGATTAGGTCCCGGTGTGCGTAAATGAACATTAATGTAAATTGTGCAGAGGGAAGACGGGGATATGTCGGTTCTTCATCATGATACCTTTATTAACATGATACGGGTAGCTCTCCTGACATGAGGCTGGCAGCATGGCCAGTACCCATGTGAACACAACGACCTTGGCATCAGAGTGAGGTTCCCACGTCTATTTGTGCAGAATGTTTAGAAGACCCATTAGAAGGTACACCACTCTGGAGTCAGCATGAAGCATACAAATATATTCCCTACATCGTTATATGGTCATGCGCCTTTTGTATTTGCAAAATTATAAACGATAACTTCTAAAACGAGTATACAATCGTTATTAAAAAAAAGTATTTTGCTTCGGCGTATGTTTAGTTCAAGGAATTTTAAAAACGTCTTCGAAACCGCGCGACAAACTTTCATGAAAAACTTGCAATTAAATAAATCTGCCTTAAGATATGTCACATAAGGTTCTATCATTTACCCTAATAATTAAGAAATTTATAACGTTAATTGAGTATAATGGCACTATAATGAACGCTGAAGCACCGTATATAACGAATGATGGCAGCAGACTGCGTCCTTCTAGTAGCACATTTATGACCATGTTGCTCACTATTTATGACCATGTTGCTCACTAGTCATACAAAAGGCGTTTACCTTGTGTGGTTACTTAATGAATGACTTAAATATGTAGATTGGATCATCTACATTGCTGCGTTAGTTGTTTCGAGAAGGCGTTTATTTTCGATATAACTATTATTAGGTCATGTTTGATTAAATGCTAAACAGATCAATTTATGATGTGTATGATAATTGTACAATTATATTTCATTAGTGGTTCTTACACATAACCGACGGGCCCGTGGTATCTGCGAGCGCTCAGTGTAAGTGTTCATACAATATGAATGGTTTTGTTCTTAACAATGGGCTATACAACACAGGAAGTAAATCGAAGCTATTCTTTTTTTCGAAATTAATTAACAGTGCTTTCAACACTATATGTGAACAGGCACCTCGGCAAAATTCAAGTTGAAGAATGAGACATTAGAAAAACTTAACATACAAACTGTCTATTGCATTCATGTGGAAAATATAAAAGTATGATATTAAACTAAATTTTATCGAAGTTACTGACTGGCCGACATTAATTTCAAACTAAATTAAGACGTAAACTGTTTACGTCGTGAAACAACAAGTACCCAATTCTCTCACAAACAATGAGATAGGCGTGTTTCCTCAAATATCTCGACTTGATTGTGTCTGATTACAAATTTAAATTGGTCTCAATATCGGAAAGGATGGTAGAGAGTGTAGCATCAATGAAACATCCATTTTTAACGAAACATTTCTTTGAAATGAACAATGACTTTTATATTGTAATAAACATTACAGAATGCAGTTTTTCTGGCCAAACGGCGCTTACTGTACAATACATGTTGCACATAAATCCGTTTATGTGGTCTCCAGATTTTGTGCAAAACAAATCAGTAAATTATTTGTATTCAAATTACAGTCTGACAGACCTTTAGTTAGAATTAAGAACATTTTTTTCTGAATTTGAACAACAATGTACACTACTCAAAAATGTCAAACACGCCAGTCAATACCGTAGATTCCGTTGCAAAGTTGGTCAACACAGTCTACTACATTTCCCTCATCAAACTCGCTTATGACAAGACCTTGTAAGTTTATTATTTTTGTAGCAGAATTTGTACAGCTGGATCAAAACAACCAAAGTATTGTTCGCGTGTCATAACACATCGGTCCGCAATGGAAACCCTCCCATCCTTTGTTTATTTACAATTCAAACTAATGTTGCGAGTGTAATTCTATCACCATAGACTGAAACCTGTTTGTGGAGCATTGAGATGTTTTATGTACTTAACATGTTGATATGGTCAGTAAGAGATCAAACATCTGTCAATACTTGTCAGTCGGTGGTTCGAGTGTCCAGTCTAATGGATTTTCTTGACAGATGGAGGGGAGGGGGTTGTGTAGAGCATTCTGATGGGTAATAATATCTGTCTTAAAAACAATAACCGAACAAACACAGTTCTTGCCATCATTTTTTCCATGACATTACTTATGTTGCCCAATTTAATATAAGGGAATACTGCGTTTCCGTTGGGTCAATCATTGAGTCAATGGAAACCAACAATTATAAATTCATTAACTCATGTAAGCAAACCTTTATAGAAATAGAAATACAATAGATCTGTGAAATAAAATTGTTTATTTATAGAAGTCTGAAAGTACATGTCATTGCATGTAAAATGCAAACATATGTTCTTATTTTCTACACGGATGTACACATTGTTATTTCATGTCTGAATTTCTTCTGCAATTCTTTTCAACAACCATTTACTTTTTTTTACATCGTATCTAAATTATATTCTTAAAACGTAAAATTATAATGCCATGAATCCAACTGTGTCAAAACTCTCAGTTAATCAAGTGAAAACCCAATGGTTGATTTAACTTAAGCTTTGTGCTCAGGCGCATTTGGATTAAACAAAACTTGAATTTTGATCTTAAAAGTTAACTTTTAATATACATTATACATTTATTAGCACGGTACACAAACTGCCTATTAAAGGTCAATTAATCAATGTTAAAATACATGAACAGTAAAACATAACAATTATGGAAAACCAATATTTCAGTGAATTACATTCGCAGGAAACAACCTGTCAAAACTTCGTAGTAAAACTAAGACAATCATGTCAATAATTTCATAATAGAGCACTTCTATTACGTTACTGGGTCTGCAAAATCTCAGCGCACATTGTAATGTTCATTTAAATACATACCAATCAATTGAAAACTAAACAGAAATGTCTCACACACAAGTAGCTACAACAAAATCGAGGCATAGTAAAAGCGCTAGGTTGTGGTTTCTAGGGGTATCCTTGACAACAGCTCTTTGTACGCATGCCCGCTCGGCGTTCCGGCCTTGAGTCTGATGAAAGCCTGAATCCGCTTCTGAAAACAAAAACAGCATAAGTATCTTAAGTAAGGGGCATCGGCAACTTTTCAACATTGGGGCTGCAAGGCGGGGGGTGGGAGGCTTCAAGATTAGACTATTTCTCTGCATTTCATTGGGTATAATATCGCATTTAAACTATTCCAGGGACTGTATTTAGGAACTAATTTGATCACAATAACTACAGGAATATAAGTTTATCGATCGCATTTATTTTATTGGTACAATTTAATAATTATATACATAAAATCGTATTTATAAACTGGTAAACCATCTCAAGAATTGTGAGATGCACATTAAAATATTCTATGATACAATATGAAATATCCACAGAATTTTAATATCAGTCTATGAAATATCAACATCAGTTTGTAAGTTGAAAACCACTGAGGGTTGAATGAACATTAGTCTGGATGTTTCTCTTCAAACGAACGTTGATGAATTTGAAATTAGCTGGCTGATTTGGTACATTCATATTTAATGACAATAACAGAATGGGACGTGAATTCTGTTTTCTTGAAATTCGAAGTTATAGCTATTACAGAATTACTAATGTCATTAGCGTGTTTTTAAAATCCTCTTTTCAAATTGCCGACAAAGATGTTTTCTGTATATTTTTAAAACACTTAATAGGTGGCCTCTACGGGAAATATAGAGGCGCTAATCTGCACCAATCATTATCAATGTCATGATTTATGAGATTTATGACACATGGGCCGTTGATTGCCATGGCTTAGGGGCCAGCAATATGGATGGTTGGTCATTTAATAGAACATACGGAACAGCAACCGACTTTAAACAACAGGGGAGGCACGATTTTTGCAAATTCCCAGGAAGGGCGGCGGAATTTATACATAACGATCGCTTGACGAAATGTTGGGGCGCGGTCGCCGCCCCTGCCGCCCCTGCGCTGACGCCCTTGTAAGTGTTAATAAATATTTACACCTGTTATTTGTGATAAACAGAAATGCTTGCATCTTTGAATTTTTAAGTACAAGTAATACTTGTTTTAATTATAGCAACATTGCATGTTTATATTGGACATGAATTTAATAAAAGCTGTTGGCTTTTACACAAATATTTTAAGTTTCAGTAAATGAATAAAAATTAGAAATACAATAAGGTTAAGAATGTTAAGGGTCAACAACCACGTATCTCAGTTCTCAACACCCGATCTGTTTTTCTGACCATACCATTTGTTTCTGGTCAGCCTGGTGGTGGCGCTGTGCTAGGTTCCAAAGTTTTACCGCCAGTGCAAGAAGCTTGTCCTGGGAGACGTCACCGTGGGCAACCACCGTGTGGAACAACTCCAGGGAGAGCTGAGTCTGGCGCTTCTCGTTCTGAATAGGAACGTTGATTGTTATTGTTTACAACTGGGATTTTTTGCGCATGCACACTGATTGGTTGGCAAAAGCGCTGGTTACAGATACAGAAAACATGCATACATACATGTGTTTACTCAATAAATCGATCGAATTTCTGAAATATATATTAAAACACTACAAATATAATTTAAAACAAGAGGGCCATGATGGCCCTAGGTCGCTCACCTGACTGTAAAGCATCATAATGGCTTTTAAGAAGATGATTGTTTAAGATTTAATAAAGCCATATGAGGAAAACTGTCCCGCCCCCCTGGCAGCCATGTTTTTTAACAGATCGTGAAAATAGGCTAGTGTATATGTACATGAATGGTCTGGAAAGTTATATTGCGATCTGGCTATATCTCGATCGCGATCCATGGGCCCCACAAATTGCGATATAACAATTTGCAGTGTACCAAAGAAAATACTGTCACGGTATCGTTAAACTTGTGAAACACATGCACGGACTAGAATGACTGCAAACACAGAATACAGTTTGAGCGCCCAATTTGTGCTAATACAGGTGACGAGTATTAGGTTAATGTTTGCGAGCTATACTAGTCTTTGTGCCCAATGCTATGCAATTCTATCTTCTAAAACAAGTCAACAAGCCTATCCATATCTATTTTTACAATGAAATGGGCTAGCTGGACCTGGATTATATGGCCACACCCCATACGCTGTAACTCAGTTTGTACTCAAGTTATTAAACAGACAGCATTTTTTTTTTAGTAATGGTGCCCTTGACCACAACCACCCCAGATGCAACCTCAAGCGAGGCATCTATGTATGAAGTTTTATTACAATAACAATTTTTGTTCTCAAGTTATTGTTCAGAAACCAAAAGTTGGTGCTGCTGTCAAGTCTGTCAGCACACATGCCCAACGACATACCCCGATCTAATAACTATAAATTTTTATATGGTTAAAAATGGCTATCTTAGATACTTGTTATAAATCCATCTGTAAAGTAACTAAATGATAATGCAAAATTTGGAAGACTTGATCCCAAAACTACTGCAATTTGACTTTTTTCTATGATTTTTTTAATTCGCTGAAGTCCAACAAATTAAAGTTTTAGCATAATACCTGCTTATGTGCAATTTTCAACACTTTTTCCTGATGCAAAAAACAACAACAATTAATTAAAATGCAATATCTTACCATTGCCATCTATAACCACACAAAGTTTCATGAACCTAGCTTTTGTATTTATCGAGTTATTGCAGGACCCAAATTTTATTGCACAGACAGACATAAAGACGGAAACATAGATGGAGGGTGTCCCATCTGATCATGCAACCAGTAGTGGACAAATAACTTTCAAAACAAACTCTTTATTAATGTCAGTGACATATAAATATTTAATTTCTAGGTTACTAACTTGTGAAAAACTGAAAATATTTCTCTGAAACAGAACCTTTCCAACACAGAACTCAGTTTATATTACGCCTTGGAAGAATCATGTGTAAAGTGCATTGCTATTGATAGTGCAGTTTACTGAATTGTCTAGGGAGCTGCTTAACCACAGGGCAAGTTCATTGGGCCACATGAGTATAAATAGGTCAGTTGGAGAAAGTTATACAATTCCTGACACAACATGTATATAGCAAAGAGGTCAAATAAGATTCAAGTAAACAATTGCTCTGGTTTTTGTGTTCCTCCCTGATGTGATTTTCTGGAAATTATCATAATTACCAGAAGTATTGGGAATATTTAATTTGAATATTCAAATATAAATTCTAACATTGGTTTGTTGTTAATGTTCATGCCTCATCACCACTACATCATCATCATCATCATCATCATGATCATCATCATCATTATCATTATCATTATCATCATCATCATCATCATCATCATCATCAAAAACACCAAAATCACAGTATCATAAGCACATATAATAACTCTGGTGTTCCTGGTCCAATCGGGCCCATTATCGAACCTGTCCAAGATTTTACAGTTATACACAAACTATGCAAGTTTGGTCAAGATTGAATAAAAAATGTAGTCTTTATCGCGATAACGGGCCCAATTGTTGACGGCATACAGACGACGGACGACGCCAGAGAGGTCCCCTATACCAATAGCTTACCGAGCACTTCATGCTCACATGAGCTAAAAAAACACCCATCACATACCGACTTAAGTATATAATAAACTAAATTAATATATCAAATCGGCGGGTCATTTAGCTTAAACAAAAAGTTTCAATGTTTTGAACGAAGCTATAAATCATCCGTTAAATTTATTTTAGAAACGAATAAAAGAACTTTTATTTTAAACAAGAGGTCCATGATGGCCCTAGGTCGCTCACCTGAGTTTAAGGCATAATGGCTGATAACAAGAGGGAAAAATGGCACTAAACGCCTTACCTGAGTATAATGATCTGGGCCTTGGAATTTCAGATATTTTTTTTAGTCTATATAAACCATGTGACCCACATGGCATGGCCACCTTGTACCCCAGGGGCATAATTTGAACAATATTTGTAGTGGACCACTTTTCAATGTTACATATCCAATATGATTTCACTGGGCCTTGCGGATTCAGAGGAGATTTTTCAAGTCATTTTGCTATTTAAATGTATATAAACCATGTGACCTTCAGGGGGTGGCAAATTTTTACCCCAGGGACATCATTTGAACAATCTTTGTAGAGGACCACTCCACAATGTTTCACGCAAAATATAAAACCTCTGGGCCTTACGGTTTCAACAAGGAAGATTTTTAAGGCCCACTTGCCATATAAGTCTATATAAATCATGTGACGCCACGGGTCATGGCCACTTTTTACCCCAGGGGCATAATTTGAACAATCTTTGTAGAGGACCACTATACAATGTTACATATCAAATACGAAAACACTGCGGTTTCGGGAGATTTTAAAGTCATTTGGCTATTTTAGTCTATATAAACAATATGACCCCCAGGGCAGGGCCAGTCTTGACCAATGGGACATCACTTGAACAATCTTTGCAGAGGACCACTATAAAATGTCACATACCACATATGAAACCTCTGGGCCTTGCAGTTTCAGGAGAAGATTTTTAAAGTCGTCTTGCTATTTCAGTCCATATCAACCATGTGAACCCTGGGGTGTGGCCAGTTTTGACCCCAGGGGCATCATTTGAGCAGTCTTTGTAGAGGACCACTATATAATGTTACATACCAAATATGAAACCTCTGGGCCTTGCAGTTTCAGAGGAGAATATTTTTAAAGCCATTTTGCTATTTAAGTCTATATAAACCTGGTGTCCCCTAGGGTGTGCTCAGTTTTGACCCAAGGGGCATCATTTGAACAATCTTTATACAATGTTTCCAACCAAATATGAAACCTTTGTGGTTTCAGAGGAGAAGTTTTTTAAAGTCATTTGCTATTTACATTTATATTAACCATGTGAGCCCTGGGGTGTGGATAGTTTTGACCCGAGGGGCATCTATTGAACAATCTTTGTAGAGGACCACTATACAATGTCATATACCAAATATAAAACCTCTGGGCCTTGCGGTTTCAGAGGAGAAGATTTTCAACGTCATTTTGCTATATAAGTCTATATAAACCATGTGACCCCTGGGGCGTGGCCAGTTTTGACCCCAGGGGTATCATTAGAACAATCTTAGTAGAGGACCACTAGAGGATGTCACATATCAAATATGAAAGCCCTGTCCAATATTGGTACTAAAAAGTTGTTCTTTTGAGAAGAGGTCCTTGGGTGGAGGCTGCCAACAAAGCATTATGAACTTTGTTGGAGAGACATGATCTGTGTGTAGTTTTTTGTGTGCTGCACAAATTTAATTAAACTGTACAAATGAAAGGTTTAAAGTAGATGACTAGACTTTAGGCTCTATGCTACGTGTTTCTGTACATGCTGGTGAAACAGACTGCAGTGTCAGAGCCACAGACTCGATTGCTGCATCATTTTGTCTTACAAAAAATTGTGCAGTTCCACCTAAGTTATACTTCTTATAGATCTAATGCTATCATTTCATATTTGGCATTTCATTATTAAATTAGAAATATACACTTTGCCTGTAAACAAATTCAATGTAGTAGATCTAAAGTGAAAATATATGATACTACGATTGATTGCTACATTTCTTACACATTGCCTAAACAGTACATCCAGCTAATTTACTTACACAACATGATTGACCATGCTGGTGGGTAACATTTTCTATGCATTTCAATGGTCATCTCCAACGATTCTCTAAAGCACCCTCACAACACTGTGTTTGATAAGCTGGTTTGGCTAGCTGGTTTGATAAGATCTAAAAATAGCACACTGTATACACCTGGCTGGAATGTGGTCTGCTGTATTGATTTTTGAGTGTTGGAGGCTTATTGAAATTATAGTGCTGCAGTATAAACTATGTGACCCCCAGGGTGTAGTCAGTTTTGACCCCAGGAGCATAATTTGCACAATCTTTGTAGAGGACCACTATACAATGTTGCATACCAAATATAAAACCTCTGGGCCTTGCGGATTCAGAGGAGAAGATTTTAAAAGTCATTTTGCTATTTAAGTCTATATATACCATGTCAGCCCCGGGGTGTGGCCAGTTTTGACCCCAGGGGCATCATTGGAACAATCTTTGTAGAGGACAATTATACAATGTTACCAACCGAATATGAAACTTCTAGGCCTTGCAGTTTCAGAGGAGAAGATTTTTAAAGTCATTTGGCTATTTAAGTCTGTATAAACCATGTGACCCCCGGATTGTGGCCAGTTTTGACCCCAGGGGAATCATTTCAACAATCTTTGTAGAGGACCACTATGCAATGCTACATACCAAATATGAAACCTCTGGGCCTTGCGCTTTCAGAGGAGAAGATTTTTAAAGTCATTTTGCTATTTAAGTCTATAGAAACCGTGTGACCCCTGGGGTGTGGCCAGTTTTCACCCCAGGGGCATCATTTTAACACTCTTTGTAGAGGACCACTATACAATGTTACATACCAAATATGAAACCTCTAGGTATTGCAGTTTCAGAGGAAAAGATTTTTAAAGTCATTTTGCTATACAAGTCTATATAAACCATGTGACCCCTGGGGCATGGCCAGTTTTGACCCCAGGGGCATCATTTGAACAATCTTAGTAGAGGACCACTAGAGGATGTCACACATCAAATATGAAAGCCCTGAGCCTTGCGGTTTCATAGGAGAAGATTTTTAAAGTTTTCACTTTTAAAATCTATTTTTAGCTCTGGTGACCTATATATGCAGCGGACCGGAAAGATTTGAACAACTTTGAAAGAGGTCTACCCAAGGATCATTCCTGTGAAGTTTGGTGAAAATCTGCCAAGCGGTTTAGGAGGAGATGTTGTTTGAATGAAAAGTTGACGACGCACGCACACACGCATGACGGACAACGGGCGATCACAAAAGCTCACCATGAGCACTTTGTGGTCAGGTGAGCTAAAAATGATAATATTTGTAACGAATCCTGATAATTTGTACCAGAACAGTAATGATATGAATGCACTGTGTGTGCTAGTGTGTGTTAATTTTTATGAAATAAAGTTGCATGAGGTACATTCAGCCATGTCATATCAACCTTAAAAAAAACATGTAACGTAATACATGTACTAGTTAAAAGACAATATTTAAATATGATTTATAATTTTCCTAGCACATTAGAATCCACAATTTGATGAACTCATTACTTATAACTCGAAAAAATGAACAAACAAAGGCGTCTGTAGTTAATTTGCAAATATTGGGAAAGTACATTTAACTTCCTAAATATCTTACATTTTAAATCCTTGTCTTTATTTAGCGAAAAACGGTTGTATTATTTTAAAACATACCTATGGTTATATATTATAATTATTTTATACATTGTTGAAATCATTGGCGATCTAAGATGGTGGTGTTTTTATACGTTTTAAAAATAAAATGTTTTACAGCAAATATGCACCATGTTTAAATTTTATCGGGTTTTCAATAGCAATAAAACATGTTATGATTAAACGATTAAAAATCTTGCGTCTCAGAACATTTTTTAGCAATTTACAAAATTTAATGAGCATTGTTTTTACAATACATTATAAAAGAGCAAGAATTCTGTATTTTGGGGTGTTTATATTATCCATGAACATGACTGCTAAATACCATGGAAGTATAATACATTTTGTTAAATGACCAGACATGTGTATGTCTGCCACCTGTGGTTTTAGGGCACTTAGAATCAAACTTGACACCATGTTGTTAGTTAGTAACTGTCTGGGCAGTATCTGATAACAATGAGATAATGGGTTTGTGCTAAAACAATTTAAAGGGGCAATTAAATGCCGGATTAAATTATTAAACGATGGGTAGGGTATAAAATATGCACAAGCTGGTGAAAATATACAAATTAAGATTAAGTTAGATACCATTTTATTTTTATAAAAGTGGAATAAAATATATAAGCAGGTAAGGTTTTTTCTGACCTGTTTAGGTTCTGTTAAGGTTTCAATATTTAATTAATGTATTACATAAAGCCTATTTGGCATGATCCATTATAATTGCTTTACATCATTATTTGCTTTAGTGCCCTGTATTCTGGAACAAGTTAACTTAAATACTTTTTTTTTCTTTTGTCACGAACAACAACTTTGCCTTGTATGAGTGTTGCATACATGGATATTGGGCACAATGAATTTAGTTCTTTTAAATGCATCATTAGTAAACAATAATTATAACAAGAGGGCCATGATGGCCCAAAGCGCTCACCTGAGAACTGGTACAGATGAAGACCATACTGTTGTGACAGGTTTGAAAATTAAGGTATCTGAACAATACACAGTGGGGGTAGGATCAATTTTGATTTAAAACATCAGTAAGTGCAATGGGTAAACTAAAGTATGAGTTGGGTAGTGGGTGTGCATTTTTTTGCTTATGGTTCTCAAATCATTTTTCGCGATATTCTTACCTGACCCTTTTTCATTAAATCATTGACAATTCTGGAAAATGCACAAACAGAAGATGTTGATGTCTTTTTCGCAAACAGTTTTGGAAAACTAGTTGCAATGTAATAATTGCGATGGCTGTGCTATAAGGTCAAGTTTTGCTTTTTTTTGATAATTTTCTTTCCAATGATGATAACTGATGTAAATGCAGACTCTGAAGACATCAAAGTTGCATGTACAAATAACTGCATGCAAGTCTTGCAACTGGAAATCAAATTTTATCAATCAATTTTAATGGTCATGCGCAAACTGTGTAAGTTTGGTCAACATTGAATAAAAAATCATGAGTGCAAGCAAATCATTGATAACTTGATGTTTTTTTCCAAACACAAGGGGCAATAACTCTGGTGTTTCTGGCCCAATCATGCTTATATTCTACCTCACCTGTAGTCTTACGTTCATAGACAAACTGTACACTATTAGTGAAGATTGGATGAAAAATGAAGTCTCTATCCTGAATAATGTCCATTTGTGCATATTTTTTTCACAAACAAAGGGCAATAACTCTGGTGTTTCTGGTCCAATCTTGCTTATATTCGACTTCACCTTTAATCTTATGGTCATAGACAAACTGTGCAAGATTGGTAAAGATTGGATGAAAAATGAAGTCTCTATCCTGTATAATGTCCATTTTTGCATATTTTGTTCACAAACAAAGGGCAATAACTCTGGTTTTTCTGGTCCGATCTTCCTTATATTCGACTTCAACTGTAATCTCATGGTAATAGACAAACTGTACAAGATTGGCGAAGATTGGATGAAAAATGTCTCTCTCTATCCTGAATAGTGTCCATTTTGTATATATTTTTAATAAACAAAGGTAATGACTCTGGTGTTTGAAAACAATCTGGCCCATTTTTGACGTCTGCTGCGATCTGATAGTCATACACAAGCTGTGAAAGTCTGGTAAAGATTGGATGGAAAATAAAGTCTTTACATTGGAAAAGGGCACTTTTGCACTTTTTTTGCATCAAAAAGGGGCAATAACTCTGGTGTTACTGGTGTGATCTGACCCAATAACAATCCCATCCGAGATTTTATGGTCTTACCCAAACTGTGCAAGTTAGGTCAAGATTGAATAAAAAATGTAGTCTTCATCGCAATAACGGTCCAAATTGTTGACGGCATACGGACGATGGATGACGCTACAGAGGTCCACTATACCAATAGCTCACCGAGCACTTCGTTCTCAGGTGAGCTAAAAAGAGACGTTTCACAATGAAATATATCTTATTATAACATTATTATGTGCCAACTTGTTTTAATTTGAATTTGAAAATATATCTTATTATAACATTATTATGTGCCAACTTGTTTTAATTTGAATTATTGTGAAAATTAACTAATGTTTTTTTTTAAACAAGATATCTATATAGGCCAATGTTATGCCCACCACCTTTTGCCAACCAGTGGGCGGAGTCTAAACATAGCAGGTGCGCGTGACGTCACATGTCAACGTTCCTATATGGCGGATACAAACAAGTATTCATACCTTGAACAGCAGTTGGCATGACAACAAGATCTCCAACACATTCTTAGTATTAAATTTAAAGTATCGGCAACATCTTAAATTTATAGACGATATAAAGCTGTTTTTAACAGTATCGGTTTCTAAAAACAGTTATTATTTAGAAAAAAAACACAATGAATTCGTTCATCAGGTGGAATCTTTAAACTGAGCAACAAAAACAATTTTTAAGAGTCAATGTCTGACCTATCCAAACCTGTCACCAGCAGTGCTGAATCAACATCAATATTCTACTGTTTGCCAATATTTCAAACGAAATCAGAAAAAAAATGTTGTTACAAAACATTGAACTGACAACAATAGGCAAATCAAAGGTTCAAGCATACACTTTCACTAAGATCAATTAAATTTTATCTGATAAATGAAGATAAGATCACGATTGACATTGGCAACAATTAGGCATTATCAAACAGAAAACTCAACACTTTGTATTAAATTGAACAAAAAATTAAAGAGAGAGTATGAAAATGAAAAAGAAGAAAATGTGCCAATGAAACACCAAGTTTTTAATTAAATCTTCTTTAGCAAAAGTATTCTGAATTTGTTACATGTGTCATATGTTTTTATTCACCAGTGATGTAATAATTTAAGTGGTCTCCTTACATTACCTTTAAGTCGGAAAGTGATGATTGCTTAGTAAGTGTTGACTGCAAATATACGATTACAATAGACATGTATGTATGTATTTAAAGGCCTAGTATAATAATTCTTTATTTGACCCCCCCCCCCAAAAAAAAATCTGGGGTATTGTGCCCATGTGTATTGGCTCACTGCTGTGGTCACAGTGTGTACACAGTGTGGCGACCATTATCAGCTCAATACACTGCTGCAAAGGCAGTGAGCTGATTCAATAAACTGCTGCAAAGGAAGTGAGCTGATTCAATACACTGCTGCAAAGGAAGTGAGCTGATTCAATACACTGCTGCAAAGGAAGTGAACTGATTCAAAAGATTGCAGATAATGATACGAGATTTTATGGTGGATCAATACACAGACTGGAATACCCGCTGGAGAGGCCAGAAATTCTTTACACTAGGCCTTTAAATGCTGTTAAACGATTCATCTGTTGTTTGATATTGACTGATTTATTATTGAGTGTTGTGTGTTACCAAGGTTACCTCTGGTGCCGTGAGAGACTTGAGATGGCCGAGTATCTCGTCCACAAGGGTGCTGCAGATGCCCACCACCTCATTGACGTATTTGGGGTCGGACCCATACAGACTGTCATTGGAGTCCACTAAATACAATAGGACCGCCTTAACAGTGATGTCACCAATTGCTCAATATATAACATAAACGTTATAATTATAATAATTAAATAAAAAATATTGTTTGTAGCTTTAATAGTGTATTTCTTGTACATTATACATTATAAAATATTTGTTCGTAGTTATTTGTATTTTAAATAGGGGTCACACCGTCTGAGTGATGTTTATATACAATATGAATACTCTCATAGGTTTAAATTTACATACACTAAGAAGTTTTTTAATTTCATACATAGAATATTACATTAACAAATTGTTCTGGTTGCCTGCAGTAGTATTGTAAGCTGTAGAGCCTATTACAAATTTGAGACAGTGACCAGAATATTGCAATCAACTATCAAAAGCAATTAACTTATATATACAGTAGATCACCGTTATTTCGAACATCGTTAATCCGAATTCCTCGTTATTTCGAATTATCGCTATTTTGAACCCATAAATCCGTTCCCAACACCTGTTTTTCAGTGCATTTATCAATTGTTAAATCGATGTGTTAATAATAGAGATGGAGAGAATTTTCACACCTTTACTTTAACTGTATCAGCTGTGACAACATTTGCTCTCTGCTTGATTTTCGCACCTTTCCGGAGTTAATGATCGATTAAACCAAGCTGTTGTATTTGTATAATTAAAGCGTGGCAAGCTATCGCTTTAACAAGACTGAATTGCAAACACGGATGTCAAAACGTTTGAGCAATTATTAGGGTTCTGTATTTAAGTTAGACTTGCATTTGTCAGATCATCAGTTCGTATTTACTTGCACTAATATTCATGTCAGAAGCAGTAATAAATACAGAAAACATCAATCCCATTGCCAAGCAATCTGGAGAAGGGCCCGGTAACCAACCCGGGAGGATATCCAGATTGGCAGCAGAGAAGGGCGTTAAACGACGCCATACATCGAAAAACTACCAAGAAAAGTATGGTGCCATCATGGAAATGGAGCGTGGTGCAAAGTCAAAGAAATACGATCGCTGAGGAATTTTATAAAATAAACTCAAGTACATCAAGTTATCGTATTTATTCGTTTTTTATAAGCTCAATCAAAGTGTGTAGTGCAACCGCATCTCTACTATATAACTATGCAATTTTTACAACTTTTTTCTCAAGAAAATCTATAAATGTTTAATTCGAATAATCGTTATTCCGAAGTTTTTTCTCCAGTCCCGACGACTTCGAAATAACGAGTTTTGACTGTATATATATATATATATATATATATATTTATTTATTTGTTTATTAAAGTAGTTGACTTTTGTGTACTTTGCACAAACAGTAGGTCACTTTGTAATGAACTTTTTCTTCAATATCTTTTTTTAATATTACGTTTACTGGTTTATAAACTATTATTTACGGACAAGATCCAATGTCATATATTATATAACATCCTTAACCACCTTTGCCACCATAATAATTTCTTCAATTTTCTCGTCTGGATTGGCAATTATTGCCTTTTAAGCAGAGTCCTCAGGTTAGTTTGACAAGCTCTCACGCTGCAATCATCATGATTACGTTACCAGCAAATAGTGCATTATGCAGACAAATATTACAGACAATCCTCTCATATATTCAGAAAGTATCTCAGTCAATGACACATCGCCAAGACCTCTGCGGTGCCGCAAGATGGTTTCCAGATAATTGCTCGACACAAATCAGCCAAGTGTTCCATATGGAAGTCACCAATATGGATGACAGTGACAAAGCCAGCTGATTTCCAGTTTGTTCAGGCACATGAAGCCTCCCAAAACATCCACCAGTTGCTTGTAAAAACAGGAGCCCCACTAGGAAACCAATTATATCTGTCAAGTTCTAATTTTTACTGACTGGTTGTTTGACAACATCACATGTTTGTGTTTGTGTTGTCATTGAACCCTGAGACATTGCATAACTGCATAACACTTGCATTAAGCTGTAATTATGTACCTTTCTGCTACAGATGTGAGCATAACAAAATACAAATGAGGCGTGTCGTGGGAAAACCGGTCATAATGCATGTGCGTAAAGTGTCGTCCTGGAGTAGCCTGTGCAGTCCGCACAGGCTAATCCGGGACGGCACTTTCCGCCTACAGTGGATTTCCATGAAACAGAAAATACCATAAAAGCGGAAAGTGCCGTCCCAGATTAGCCTGTGCGGACTGCACAGGCTAATCCGGGATGACACTTTACGCACATGCATTCACTCCGGTTTTCTCACGACGCACCACAAATTAACTTTTCAGGACTGTCAGGTATCTATATGTATGAAGGATGTTTACAACCTTAAATGCTGTACATAAAGCAAATGGAATGAAATGCGCTTCTTCTATGCTCACAGTTTGTAACTGAATATAATATATATGTTTAGAAACCAAATGGCCTTTACAAAACTTAATTATAATAACTGCCTTCCATTACATTATAACTGATTACTACATAACTAGTAGATATAGATATAAAACTTCAAAAAAATAACACAAAGTAATAGTTTAAAGAAGTAAAAATGTAAAATATTAAGAAAACTAATCTGTTTGTTATCAGCATATATGGGAACTATTATGTCCAAGGAAAAGGAGTATATCTGGAATATTAGATGCAATAATGGGCAAAGGGTATTTGTGCAGTGGGAAGGGAATATGTCGTGTTACCTTTATTGACATGATACGGGTAGCTCTCCTGACAGGAGGCTGACAGCATGGCAAGTACCCGCGTGTACACAACGACCTTGGCATCCGAGTGAGGCTCCCATGTGTAGTTCTGCAGAATGTTCAGAAGACCCCTCAGTAGGTACACCACACTGGAATCTGGATTGTCCTGTAACCATAGCAACAGGTGTGTTACTGAACATTTCATACTTACCATTTATCTATTATTACTTATCTGTTCTAGTTTTAAAATTAAACATGAGTGTTACTATACAATTCATACTTACTGCTTATCTGCTTATTACTTCATATCTGTTCTAGTTTTAAAACCAATGCACAGTAGAATGAAGCCATAAACGTTTCTAGATATTGAAGCCACGTGTGAAGGAGACATTGAAAAACACAACTATTTGCAGCCTAAAAAATGTTGAAAAACGAAAAGTTGACGTAAGAACAGTAGGCATTTAATTATCTTGATAAAGCCATACAAGATGAAAATAAAACTTTCCAGAATGGTGCAGGAGCTTTAGATGCAATGTATGGCTCAATGTCTCGAAGTTGCATTAAGCCTGTAAAATTAAACCTCATTGATATGCATATTGACAAGATTCTTTTTACTAAATATCCAACGCAGCACTCACATTTGAATATATTACATTACATAGATGTATCTAAAGAAAATCACAGCATGCAACGTTCTTAGCAAATACACATGTTTCTACTTGGGATTGCCAGTAAAAAGCTGCATATTTCAATGAAACATTTTAAGTGCAATGAAGTCTAGTCTTTTCAGTCCAATAAATTACATGGTCTTGTCAATTAGTATGTGATCCACAATGGCAAGCAATGGGGCTGTATTGATCAGTCTCAGCACAGAGCTTTATATTTTTACGGGTACTGATCACTCATATTACTACAAAACCTAATAAACAGATGTACAACAATAGCTACTGCAACAAACTTACTGGTACAACCAACAATGTGGACACAAAATTGCAGATGTAATCTACAAGGAATGGCTCTGAGAACCGATTTTTGCCTTCCATTTCCATTGTCCTTGGTACCTCTGGTATCAGCGAAATTGCAGCTTTAAAGAACGCATCACCTGAAGACCAATCACACAATGAGACCTTATTTAACCCTATATATATGTTTCAACTGCAAGCAATAATATTCATGCAATGAGATCTTATTTTACTCCATAAGTGTGCTTGAAATACAATATCAAAATACATGCGTATAATGAAATGCCATAACGGGTACTGAAGAATGATGACACTTTTTAATTTAGTTTAATTTCAAATATTTTCAAACAGTTATGAGAACACATTTATCTACTCACCCAGAGAAAAGCATTGATTTAGCAGAGCCACCTGACCAGATAGTAAGAACAGTTGCAGCTGTGAGAACACAATTATTTACTCACCCAGACTATAGCACTGATTTATCAATGCCACTTAGCCTGACAGTAAGTATAGTTGTAGCTGTGAAAACACACTCATCTACCCATGCTGACTATAGCACTGATTTAGCAGAGCCACCTGGCCTGACAGTAAGTACAGCTGTAGCTGTGAAAACACAATTTTCTACTCACCCTGACTATAGCTCTGATTTAGCAGAGCCACCTAGCCAGACAGTAAGTACAGTTGCAGCTATGAGAACACACTTATCTACCCATCCTGACTAGCACTGATTTAACAATGCCACCTGACCAGACAGTAAGTATGGCTGTAGCTGTGAAAACTCACTTATTTACTCAACCTGACTATGGCACTGATTTAGCAGAGCCACCTGGCCAGACAGTAAGGACAGATGTGGGAACACACTTAACTACTCACCCTAACTATAGCACTGATTTTGCAGAGCCACATGTCCAGACAGTTAGTACAGCTGTGGGAACACACTTATCTACTCACCCTGACTATAGCACTGATTTAGCAGTGCCACCTGTCCAGACAGTAAGTACAGATGCAGCTTGAGAACACACTCATCTACCCATCCTGACTATAACACTGATTTAGCAGAGCCACCTGTCCAGACAATAAGTACAGCTGTGGGAACACACTTATCTACTCACTCTGACTATAGCACTGACTTAGCAATGCCACCTGATTAGACAGTAAGCACAGCTGTGAGAACACACTTATCTACTCACTCTGACTATAGCACTGACTTAGCAATGCCACCTGTCCAGACAATAAGTACAGCTGTGAGAACACACTTATCTACTCACCCGGACTATAGCACTGACTTAGCAATGCCACCTGACCAAACAGTAAGTACAGCTGCAGCTGTGATAACACACTTATCTACTCACCCTGACTATAGCACTGACTTAGCAATGCTACCTGATTAGACAGTAAGTACAGCTGTGAGAACACACTTATCTACTCACTCTGACTATAGCACTGACTTAGCAATGCCACCTGTCCAGACAGTAAGTACAGCTGTAGCTGTGATAACACACTTATCTACTCACCCTGACTATAGCACTGACTTAGCAATGCCACCTGACCAAACAGTAAGTACAGTTGCAGCTGTGATAACACACTTATCTACTCACCCTGACTATAGCACTGACTTAGCAATGCCACCTGTCCAGACAGTAAGTACAGCTGTGAGAACACGCTTATCTACTCACCCTGACTATAGCACTGATTTAACAGTGCAACCTGTCCAGACAGTAAGTATAGCTGTAGCTGTGAAAGAACTGACTGCAGCGACGGTATGGTGATGAAGCAGTAGGCTGCACACGCCTGTAAGAGAAACAAAAATATTAACAAAGTGTTTTGTTAACCACCAAGGTGTGCATTGGTGTGAAATGAACCCTGTTGAATAAACTTTAACGTTAAAGTTAAACATTCTACATTGATCCCTTTCAGACAGGTACTCAGTAAAATAAGAATTACTCGCCCTAAACTCCAGACAAAGGATCAGAAGACTTTAGACATTGGTCCAACAAACAAAGGTCAAACCATTCTAATCTATTTACATTGAAATGTGTAATTGTAGCTTCTATTGTGGGTTGAACCATAAAAACCTTTGTTCTATTTTAATAAACAGATTACACAGAATGTATCATATACCAAGTTTGATTTGATACATGTATCTGACCACGAACTAAAATGGACACCTTCCCTAGAAAAATCTTCCTGAGAATCTAATACATACATGTACAATATTTCTTTGAACAATTTGATTAAAATTAGTGCTTCTAAACACTGGATTTATCTAACCCAGAAAATGCACTGTTCAGTGTTATGTAACAAAAAACAAAAGAATGGTACACAATAATTAACACATATAGCAATGCAGGCTTTTAAGCTAATTCGAACAAACAAATAAATAGGAACTGAATTACTTAGTGCTGCATGTGATTATGTAATAAAAAGAATATGATGCCAGGACTAATGATCTATAGACATGACAATTATCGATCTGGGGGAGGTATTACCCGAACGAAGTTTCCTGTTTTTCTGGAGTGATTTCCTCCAACCACTTTTCTTGTCTCAATTGATAAATTATTCACACTCTGGAACACAACAAGCATAATGAATACCAACAATACATTGTTTTAGACAGGCATCAGTTAATACTGTGGATGTTCATGCAAATTTGCCATATATAATAAAAGACATATATTTCTGAAAAAATAAGGATGATTTCTCGCCTAATTTCCAATCCAAATCACGGCCTTGAATTAATGCAGAAATTATTTAATAAATTATTCTAGGAATGTTAATAATGGTTGATTTGAATATTTCATTATTATGTTTAAGCTGAATTTAACAAAATTGTTTTTTAAACAAACTATGACAAAAAGCAGTTGCACACACAAAAAACATGTTTGCAAACTCGGTATTTTAGTATACAGCTGTACTTTTCAGTAGAAAAAAATCAAAACATAAAGGTGTATCACAGTTTTCTACAGATTCTGTCTCTTATCAGATCTTAGGCTACAAAAATTAGCGAAGATGGATCCTTCTATCAGATGTTGCATTCCTAAGGGAAATTACCTCTTAATAATATTATATTCAAGATAATGCAGAATATAATTAAAATGGCAAAAACCTATATTATCCTAGAAAAACAAGCAAAAATGAGATTACTCTAAGTCATTATGGCCACTTTGTGTCGGATAGCATGGCATAATCAAGACTGTGAACAAACCTGAATTAACTGCACCAGAACAATGTCAAGGTTTGTGAACAATGCCCTTGATTCAACAATGAAACTCAACTGCTGCTCAAATTCTCGTCCAAACGAGATTTTCAGAACGAAGCCAGATATCAGATTGCTGATAGCTTTTTTCTCGTCTTCCAAGGTCATGGCACTGAAATTGACGACCAGGGCACATATTCACAAAGCTCCTTAGGGAAAACTTAAGTTCATTTCTTAAATTCATGAAATTCCTTAAGTCTGTGGCAGTTTCATTTATAGATCATTGTACATTAAAATGTTACAAACTAATAAATATTGCTTAGATGCTTCATATTTTACCCCTTTGTAAACAGAAATTATTGGATTTCACATACAAAAAAGTATTACTGAAATATCCACTTAAGTACAACTTTAGTTAAGATTTCCCTTAGGAGCTTTGGGAATACCAACCCAAACCAATGAATTAAATTGCGTAACTTCTTGATAGAGCATGATTTGGATAATATCAAAGCTGAAACATGTTCAAAGGCTAAGGCATATATGTTTAATTGTGAAGTTGAAATTGCATTGAAATTTAATCAGAAAAAAACCTATTAACTTTAATATGTATTAGATTATTATACATAGGTTGACCATCCCACATTATTAACAGTTTTACTTTTTTTCATTCATGCAAACCTCCAGAAATATTACATCACAAGTCTTTTTTGCATATGTGTTTAATTGTGAAGTTGAAATTGCATTGGAATTTAATCAGAAAAAAACACTAAACTTAAATAGGTATTAGATTATCATACATAGGTTGACCATCCAACATTATTTACATTTTTACTTTTTTCCTTCATGCTAACCTCCAAAAATATTACAAGTCTTTTTTTCATGACAGCCTAAAGTTAAACAGAAAAAGACCAAATGGATTGTCGTGATGCAATGATGAAAAAATAATATAAATTCAATAAACTTAATAGAATTTCAACCTACATTTTTAAAATCAGTGTTTAAAATCATTCATTCATACACATGACACAGCAACAATAACCATAAAACTAAATTCAAAACATATATTTTATTGTATAAAAGCAAGATCAATTTCACCCAAGATTATTTTTAAAGGCCTATATAAAAGATGGTTTGTAGATATAATTCTCCAACCACAATGGGAAAACCATAACATAATACTAGTATTGCTGATTAAAATTGAATTGCTATGTGGCTGGCAACTGATAACGACAAAAGAAAGGACTTTAACATATGTGGCAGGTTCTCTAACATTCTGTACTCTATTAAAAACAATATTAATATTAAATAGAACCAAAAAAAATGGAACAGTCACTTACTTCACAGAGTCATGCATGGTCTTACATATGAACATCATGGCGTTGATGATGACAGGGTCATTGGTAGGGGTCAGCTGGTACCTGAAACCAGCAAACAGTGCAAGCCATGAGAATAGCCACAGTGCTGTAGTGGATGTGGTGTCCACCTTGCGATTTCAAGACTGTGAGTTTGATCCCTATTCAGGAAGTGTTCGAGTGATCTTTCTTACAGCCAACAAAATACTGGTTTTCTACCGAGGAAACTGACTAGAAAATGTTGCAATAAGCCTTAGGCTTACAGCACAATTAAATAGGTTCAGAGTTAAGACTAGACTAATGAGAATAACATGAGGAAATTCAAGAAGATTTCAAACAGTACTATTCTGGGTTTGTCTCAGACCCAGTGTCTGGATTAGGAACAAGCAGGGCTCACAAAGGCTGATTTTTTTCTGAATTTATGTAGGGTTGTTAAAATAATGTTCAGTTTGAGGAGTTTTCTTAGGATACATAATAAACCAGATTTTTCTTAGCCAAGGCCAAAAAAATTAATTGTGTGTTTCAGACATGGGTCTCAAAAACGTTAGGTAAGATCGGGATTGAGTTTGTTTGTTTTTTTTTTGTTTTTTTTAAAGACACATTTCGGTCAAAATATTGATTTTACGGAAAACAATCATCACTAAAACTTTAGTGTCGGGGAGTTTTCGCTTGGTAGGGTCGGGCTGCCCAAAACACATAATTTGAGGTGCGTCGTGGGAAAACCGGACTTAATGCATGTGCGTAAAGTGTCGTCCTGGATCACTTTGCGCTTTTATGGTATTTTCTGTTTCAAGAAAGTCTCTTTTAAACATAAATCAACTGTAGGCGGAAAGTGCCGTCCTGGATTAGCCTGTGCGGACTTAGCACTAAAACGGCCTGGGGAAGGCCTTGAGTTACTAATTATGCTAACTATATTATTTATATTCAATACCTCTACTGCTATTGAGTGTGTATGTATTTCCTAAACTATCAATGCAGGCAGCTATTCATGCCTATACAAGGCAACCCTACCTCTGGCAAAAGCCTCAGCTATGGTCTTGTACAAGGCAACGCTTTCTGGCAAAAGCCTCAGCTATGGTCTTGTACAAGGCAACCCTACCTGGCAAAAGCCTCAGCTATGGTCTTGTACAAGGCAACCCTACCTGGCAAAAGCCTCAGCTATGGTCTTGTACAAGGTAACGCTACCTGGCAAAAGCCTCAGCTATGGTCTTGTACAAGGCAACCCTACCTGGCAAAAGCCTCAGCTATGGTCTTGTACAAGGCAACCCTACCTGGCAAAAGCCTCAGCTATGGTCTTGTACAAGGCAACCCTACCTGGCAAAAGCCTCAGCTATGGTCTTGTACAAGGTAATGCTACCTGGCAAAAGCCTCAGCTATGGTCTTGTACAAGGTAACGCTACCTGGCAAAAGCCTCAGCTATGGTCTTGTACAAGGCAACGCTACCTGGCAAAAGCCTCAGCTATGGTCTTGTACAAGGCAACCCTACCTGGCAAAAGCCTCAGCTATGGTCTTGTACAAGGCAACCCTACCTGGCAAAAGCCTCAGCTATGGTCTTGTACAAGGTAACGCTACCTGGCAAAAGCCTCAGCTATGGTCTTGTACAAGGCAACCCTACCTGGCAAAAGCCTCAGCTATGGTCTTGCACACATCCACCCGTACACTCTCCTTTTGAAACATGTCGATAAATGGCAGAAACTTCTCCTGTAAACAAACCAAACCACTATTACATATAAAAGTGACTCATGTTCTACCGCATTTCTTCATTTCATGTCATATCGTAGTGTGTCATGTTGTGGGTCATGCTTTGCAGTACAATGCAATCATGTCACACTATATTGTGATATGAAATGATATAATGTGTCATGTAATCATGTCTTGATTTATTGTGCCATCTCATATGGCATTGTGCCGTATTATTATGTATTGTGCCATTGCTAATTATATGGTGACATGTCATACCATATTTTGTCATGGTATGTTGTACTGTGGCATGCCATGTTGTTTGTAATACTTGTTGCATTATGTCATGCCTTACAATATTGTCTCACGTCATGATCTATTGTGACATGCCAAACTATACTAAGTTATGTCATGTTGTAGTGTATCATGTGATGTTGTTTTGTGTCATAACATGTTGAAGTGTATCATGTGATGTTTTTTCGAGTCATGTCATGCTGTATTGTATCATGTCATGTTGACCAATTATGTCATGAATAACAATACTGTGCCATGAACAATATCATGATCCAGAGTCCAGAATAAGTATCTATAAAATTGGCAAGCTTTTACTAAATTTTTCATAAGTACCCGAGTTTTTTTATCTGGATGTTTCCAATAAAACATGTATCATTACTAGTCTATTTATTGTAAGTATGATATACAGAGTTTTAAACCACTTCAAATTCAACAATTTATGTGTTTTTCTTCCTATATCAATTTAACAAAAACATTCAGCAGAGCCTTTATCACCAAGTAAAATCATTTTGAAATGTGACAAACACATCAAATATTTTTGTAATCATAGCAACCAGTAACCATAAAGCAGAGAAGGAAGTGTTAGACAAGTATCTTTCATGTACATAATAGATAGTTTAAGTTGTCAACCTAAACCTTCAAGTATGACAGCTGGAAACTGTTGTTTTGTAATTATCAGTATCTGTAGGAAAAACAGAGAATAACACATATACATACCATATATACAAACTAACAGGTGAAACTATTTGTGTGAATCAATCAGGGAAAAGTGCACTTAAATAAGAAACATGGTTCAAGTAACTAAATAATTTGTATTTTATTTTATGTCAAACCTTGCAAATAAAATGCAAACATGTCTTCGAAATTGTTCCAACAGAAAGGAAATTTTTAACTATTTTAACTTTTTCATGAAAAATACTTCAGTACTTCGTATTCTGCATCTGATATATGACCGATCAATGAGATTTGATAAACACTGCATTTAGTCATTCAGAAAGTCATTAGTTCATTATTTGTTGGATGTGTCTTGTAAAAATAACTGCATTTTTTTCTCTAAGTGGTGTTGTCAGACACTGAACAGAGTAGGTGTGGTGATAAGACCAATAGCAATCTGTCAATTAAGTATATCTGTAGAGATCTGTATAACAAATTAGAATTACAATATATCAAACCAAAAATGCTCCCATTGTTGGACAGCCATTAGTCCTAAATTAGCTACAGGTATAGCGCGGAAACATTGACCTGACCTTCATGAACTCTATAAGCAAAATTACACACTTGAATTATTTCCTACATTTGTACTCAGTTTCGTTTAGTTTAAACCTATTTATCTTAGCTCGATTGCATCGAAAGCCTCAGGCTTATAGAGACACTCTCGAGTCCATTTCCTGGGTAGAACCAGTACTCGGTGTCTTTAGGGGAGATCTTGAAAACGCACCCAGAAAGCAGATCAAACCCGGGACCTCCCGATTGCTAGGCGGACACCATATTCACTACGCCACCGCGACCTTACTCAGTTTTGTTTGTGCACGTGTTCACATGTTTACCGATACCATAACTGTATTTGCAGCAAAATACTCTTACATTTATATAACTCGAGTCCATTACAGAAACTAAAATATTCATAAAGAGTTTCGTATCCAGAAGGAATATAGATATATAATCACAGAAAAATCACACTCTTTCTTCCTGATATTTCACCCAACAGGACTTTATCAAGTTTATGACTATGAATTAACTCTTCATATTTGCAGATAACAAAGTTATAGTATCATGTCAAAGTAAACAGGAAAAAAAAACTTGGTCATAAACTTTGATAAAGCTCTTTTGGGCAAAATATCAGAAAGAAAGAGTGTTTTTTTCTGTGATTAAAATATTCATCATAACTGATTTGTGATTTATTAATATGTAAAGGTCAGTGTCAGGTTAACGTGTCCATGCTATACCTACAACTGCCAATGACGAACGAAAATCTACCCCCCAGTGCAAGCTATACCTACAACTTCCAATGACGAACGAAAATCTACCCACCAATGCAAGCTATACCTACAACTTCCAATGACGAACGAAAATCTACCCACCAATGCAAGCTATACCTACAACTTCCAATGACGAACGAAAATCTACCCACCAATGCAAGCTATACCTACAACTTCCAATGACGAACGAAAATCTACCCACCAATGCAAGCTATACCTACAACTTCCAATGACGAACGAAAATCTACCCACCAGTGCAAACAGAGTGGAGAAGTCATGGATGTGCACAAGAATCTTCGACACAATAGACTGGAGTTGTGGGTAAAACTCTTCGAAAGCTCGGTCGGGGGTCATGTGCTTGATTACGTCATTCAGCACAGTGTTCACCTCGCGTTTCTGCAAGCAGACGAAAATTACAACAAGAAGTTACATTGTCTTTAATACGAGTAAATGTTCACGAATTAGTTATTCTTAAGTTTAGTGAATTAGTTATTCTTACAGTATAATGAATAGTTGTACTTAAAGTAAAGTTCCGAATAGTGAGTATTGCAGAAACTTGTAAGCAGAAAACCTAAATAATCATTTAAGGGATTAAATAATTTTAATAATTTTCAGAATATTTTGTCAATAACACAGGCTTCAGCACACAATACTTACTGGTCTTACATGTATATACTGGTAATAATTATTTGCCAAAGATGCACGTATCTTCAGACTACCTAAAATTTTATGCATTGCATTAAAAGTAAATGCAATGCATTAAATTTTCAACCCAAAGGATTCCATTTATTATTCATCAAAAATTACTTTGTACCCAAAACATTTCAAGTGCAAAGAAATGGAATGTGACTTTTATTAAAGCACATGATCTTTAATCTTTTAGGTTTAAATACACTGAATGTTACTAGAAATGTACCCCAAAATGTTTCACGATGAATTCCATCCATGCTTCCGCGCAGCCTATGTAATCCTGAAATTGTGGAAAGACATAAAAATAACAATAACAATACATAATAATTCACAAGAGGCCCTTTATGTAATATAGACATAAAATCTTTCTTGTGGTTAAATAAATCATAAATGTATTTCATTCACATCTTTATGAAAGAAGTTGTATTTAGTCTTAAGATCTTCTAACAATTATCCACCAAAAACAACATGTTGCTCATATGGGGAATGGTACACAATACAGGTATGTTATTATAAATATTAATATATGTTTTACTTTCGTTCTCCAATATAGTGAATCAAATAAAACTTGATTATTAAATAGTTTCAGTGTTATAACAAGAGGGCCATGATGGCCCAAAGCGCTCACCCGAGAACTGTTACAGATGAAGACCATACTGTTGTGACAGGTTTGAAAATTCAGATATCTGAACAATACACAAAGGGGGGTAGGATCAATTTGATTCAAAACATGCAATGGGCAAAGTACGAGTTGGGTAGTGGATGAGCGGTGTTTTTGCTAATGGTTCTCAAATCACTTTTCTCAATATTCTTACCTGACCCTATTTCATTTAATCAGTGACAATTCTGGAAAATGCAGAAACAGTAGATTTTTATGTCTTTTTCACAGACAGTTTTGGAAAACTAGCTGCAATGCAATAATTGAGATGGCTGTGCTATAAGGTCAAGTTTTGCTTTTTATTTGATAATTTTCAGTCCAATGATGATAAATGATGTCAATGCAGGCTCTGAAGACATCAATGTTGCATGTACAAATAACTGCATGCAAGTCTTGCAACTGTTGGAAATCAAACTTTATCAATAAATTTTTATGGTCATACACAAACTCTGTAAGTTTGGTCAACATTGAATCAAAAATTGTGTGCAAGCCAATCATTGATAACTTTTTGATGCTTTTTTCCAAACACAAGAGGCAATTACTCTGGTGTTTCTGGCCTGATCATGCTTTCATTTAACTTCACCTGTAGTCTTAAGTTCATAGACAAACTGTACATGTTTGGTGAAGATTGGATGAAAAATGAAGTCTCTATCCTGAATAATGTCCATTTTTGCATATTTGTTTCACAAACAAAGGGCAATAACTCTGGTGTTTATAGTCTAATCTTGCTTATATTCCACTACATCTTTAATCTTATGGTCATAGACAAACTGTGCAAGACTGGTGAATATTGTACCAAAAATGAAGTATCTATCCTGAATAATGTCATTTTTTGCATATTTTTTTTCACAAACAAAGGGCAATAACTTTTTTTTGTTTCATTTCCGATCTTGCTTATATTCGACTTCAACTGTAATCTCATGGTAATAGACAAACTGTGCAAGATATTGGTGAAGATTGGATGAAAAATGAAGTCTCTATCCTGAATAATGTCCATTTTTGTATATTTTTTTAATAAACAAAGGGCAATAACTCTGGTGTTTGTAACATTTTTGGCATATGCTGAGATCTGATGGTCATACACAAACTGTGAAAGTTTGGTAAAGATTGGATGGAAAATAAAGTCTATACGTTGGAAAATAGCATTTTTGCACTTTTTTTGCACAACAAAGGGGCAATAACTCTGGCATTCCTGGTCCGATTGAGCCCATTATCGAACTCTTCCAAGATTTTATGGTCATACATAAACCGTGCAATTTTGGTCAAGATTGAATAAAAAATGTAGTCTTTATCCCGATAACAGTCCAAATTGTTGACGGCACCTTGACGACGGACGAGGGAAAGAACGGACAACGCCGGAGAGGTCCCCTATACCAATAGCTCACCGAGCACTTCGTGCTCAGGTGAGCTAAAAACAGAAGATCTGTCTTCAAAGTAAGTACACATTATTATTACAATTAAATGGACTTAAAACAAGGTTTGTCACAGGATGTGACGTATGCCTATGATGCATATGCTTGTCAGAGGAAGGCAACACAATGTCAGTTACATGCTGGAAAAATACGCTTCCTACAAAAAGAGTTATGGTCCTTGTACTCTGCACTTCCTCTCAACATCCTCCATCAATATACATGGTTTTATTTTAAATCACTTCAATACTAATGGAGTTATGCACTGCACAAGAAAATTAACTGGAAATTAACAATAACTGCATACATATTGAAGAAAGAGTTGTGGTCCTTGTACATGGTTCATACTAAAGTCTTGCATACAAATTCAGAGACTTTTCAAGGTTAGAGTTGTGATTTTCAAGGCAAATATTTTTACATTTATAGACTTTAAAAACAACTTTGCAACGGTCATCTATAAGCCACTTAAACATTTGGGACCAGTTTATGTGTTATTTTTACATCAAATTAACTGAAATGTTGAAGACAAAATATTATCTTTACAAAATAATCAGTAGCCTTTACTGTTAAAAACAAATAAGTGCAACACAACTACGACACCAAAACATCACTGAATCAAACCAAGAATTGGACGCTTAGACCTATGGATTTCTCAAAATTAAGAAGCGATTCCTAACACTGCCAAATACATTAAAGTTGTCTTACATTTTCTGCAAGTAACTTAACTTGCCTGCAATGGTACTCTGCCTAGGAACTTTGCACAAAAATGTGCAGGTGCAGTTTTAATTATAGAATGATGATTGGTCACGGTAAAGTCCACGTGCGCCCACTATCACTTTGGCAGCTTTGTCTTAGTTTTAAACTTGTATGGAGTCCTCTAGCTTTGTAAAAAAAATGCCATCATTTGCAAAAGGCGCAGTAAGCTCAACATTTTTTTACATTTTCGACTACTATGCGTCTGCAGTCTACTTTTATGTGATGACAGTGCACTTTCGCCCATGTAGAAAAATTAATCATTTTAACAGAACATTGACAATTTGTTTCATTCAATTCAATTCAATCTTTATATCTTTTATAACACAATAAAGATTGAATTGACTTCAACCAACTGTAGTTCTAAAGTCATTTCTGTTAGAATGAACACTGTTTTCAGTGTTTACCCATCATGATAATTTTTACTTGGTGCCGCCATTTGCAATTATGATGTAGTACACAAGGCCTCGATTCGTACCCAAATTATAACAAACCTCCAGCGTATTATTACTTCCGCATGGACAAACTTTTTTTTTCAAAAACAAAAAAAACCTAAATTTATCGTCGTGTATTTTTTCATGTACTTATGCTTTGATTATGGCAAATGTAAATTCAAGGTTGTTTTCAAAAATTCAAGGACTTTGTGTCAAATTCAAGTACCGTTTTGGCATTTTTTTCAAGGCTATACCCAATTTAAGGACTTTTCAAGAACAACTACGTTTTTAAGGACTTTTAAAGACCGGTGCGAACCCTGTTGCACGCTGCACTTTTTGTCATTGTTCTATATCATTATATGAAGTTTCATTTGAATCCCTTCCATACAAATGGAGTAATGCTCCGCACAAGAAAATTAATGCTTCATATAAGAAAAAAAACAAACAGCAATAACTCCGTAAATATTGAAGGAAGAGTTGTGGTCCTTGTGCTCTGCACTTCCTCTCATTGTCCTCTATCACCATAATGAAGTTTCATTTGAATCCCTTCAATACTAATGGAGTTATGCTCCACACAAGAACATTAAACAAAGGGCAATAACTCCATAAATATTGAAGAAAGAGTTATGGTCCTTGTGCATTGCACTTCATCTCATTGTGCTGTATCAAAATATGAAGTTTCATTTCAATGCCTTCAATACTAATGGAGTTATGCTCCACACAAGAAAATTAATGCATCACATAAGGAAACAAAACAACGGGCAATAACTCTGTAAATATTGAAGAAAGAGTTGTGGTCCTTATGCTCTGCACTTCCTCTCATTGTCCTTTATCATTATATGAAGTTTCATTTGAATGCCTTCAATACTAATGGAGTTATGCTCCGCACAAGATTATTAATGCTTCACATAAGGAAATAAAACAAAGGGCAATAAATCCAAAAATACTGATGAAATAGTTGTGGTCCTTGTGCTCTGCACTTCCTCTGATTGTCCTCTATCATTATATGAAGTTTCATTTGAATCCCTTCAAAACTAATGGAATAATGCTCCGCACAAGAAAATTAAACAAATGGCAATTACTCCATCAATATTGAAGAAAGAATTAAGGTCCTTGTGATTTGCACTTCCTCTCATTGTCCTGTATCATTATATGAAGTTTCATTTGAATGCCTTCAATACTAATGGAGTTATGCTCCGCACAAGAAAATTAATGCTTCACATAAGGACATAATACAAAGGCCAATAACTGTGTAAATATTGAAGAAAGAGTTGGTGTCCTTGTGCTCTGCATTTCGTTTCATTGTCCCATATCATTTTATGAAGTTTCATTTGAATCCCTTCAATACTTATGGAGTTATGCTCCACACAAGAAAATGTAACAAAGGGCAATAACTTTGTATCTAAATATTGAAGAAAGAGTTGTGGTCCTTGCACTCTGCACATCCTCTTATTGTCCTCTATCATTATATGAAGTTTCATTTGAATCCCTTCAATACTCATGGAGTTATGCTCCGCACAAGAAGCGTGAACGACGGACGGACAGACAGACAGACGGACGGACGATGCGATTGCTATAAAAAAGCCACAGACGCAGACGCCCCCACCTAGGTATGCAGCCTGTTCCACATGGCGCCGCTTTGTCTATATGCATACAAATTGTTTTGCAAAAGGAGAATTGTCCTTTTATATTGTACTTTCTGCTTATGTATTCTCTTATTCTGTGAAGTAAGTTGAGGTATAACTAATTTCCAATCCATAGTTTTAGTCCTGACAAAAAAATCAATAAACTGTTGTTAATTAATTTTTTTGGTAATTATAAGTTATGCTTCTTGTATGCTTCACTTACTCTTGCTATCTTACATCATTCTGTTAAGAATCAACCAAATGCATTTATCGTTTTTGAATTATGCTTTGCACAGTTATCAATAAGGGAAGTAATTCACTAACTTCACAAGTCCGGTTTTTGCATGTGACACACCATCTGGTGATGGTGATAATTTCTGCCAATTTATCAGAAAATCCCTGCATGCATGACAGTATTATGCTTTGACAATTATTTGACCTTTGACTTTGATTAGTGGCCCTGACCTTTCAGCTACAGACCTGATTCATGCATGCCACATGTCGTCTCTTCATGCTTATCACTCTTGCCAAGTAATTTGAAAATTCTTCCATGCCTTACAAAATTACACTCACAGACAATTGCTTAAACTCTTATATTTGACCTTTGACCTTTAAGTGTGACCTTGACCTTGTACCTACGGACTTGGTTCTTGCACCCGACACTCTGTCTCACCATGCTTAACACTTGTGCCAAGTTATTTGAAAGTCCTCCAATGCTGTACAAAATGATGCTCCAGACAGGGTTTATGGCTTAAATTCTTATATCTGACCTTTGACCTTTAAGTATGACCTTGACCTTGGACCTAGGGCCCTGTTTCTTGTCCGCAACACACAGTCGCCAGACAAGAATCCAAACATAGGTACATACGCACACATGAACATACATACACACATACATATGTACACACATACATATGTACCCACGGACAGGGAAAACACTATATGCCTCCCCCCACCCCAATCATTGAAAAATTGATGATGGGGCATACAAAAATGCTGAACAAAATCACAGTGTCACATACCGCAGGATTCTTCAGTTTCATTATGGGCTTCCAGACCTCGTTCAACACCGCCAGTTTCTTGTCCTCCGGGGGATCTGCAATGGCCAGACAGGTCCCTAGGGTCCTGAACAGCAGGTGCTGCAAACAAACAGGGACCACAGAATGTAAGGGGCCAATGATGAGTGCTGCAAACAAACAGGGACCAGAATGTAAGGGGCCAATGATGAGCACTGCCAACAAACAGGGGCCACAGAATGTAATGGGCCAAGGATGAGTGTTGCAAACAAACATGGGCCATAAGATGTAAGTGGACAGTACACACTGAATGAGGCAAACAAACATGGGCCATATAAGTTAAGGGGCCAATTCTGAGTGCTGGAAACAAACTGGGGCCACAAAATGTCAGTGACTGATACTAATAGTAATGAAGGCTACAGAAGATATGAGGTTGACACATGAACCACTGGTGTTGTTAATAAACAGGGGCCAGAAAATGCATGAGGCTAATGCTGATAGTAAAAGGAAGGCTATATGAGATGGTAGAGTGATACAATTATTTTTGCACCCAGGAATGAAATAAAGAGAAATAAAACTTTTATCAAAAATAACGTCAAAGAAATTACACATTTAATCTTCCAATTAAAACTTGCACTTGGATTTCATTAGTACTCTTTTACACTTCATGGATGTAATACTACAGAAAACATAAAAAAAAATTAATTGCAGTATCATCAAGAATTAATAAAACTTCAATCAAGTGCCAAGAAGACACATATGATGAAGCTAGTGGCTGATATTTTTTGAAGCAACTCTCGTAAGAATTTATGTTTATTACCAGATTAACTTAAATGCCAGTCTGCACATGCTCTACTGTGTCATCTTTCACCCATTAATGAAATGTCAATGCACCAGCGAACATTTCCCTAATGCCAAATATCATATAAAATGATCACATTTAGTTTCTTAATTCTGTGCATTAAACTTAAGAACATGTATTATGTGTTGTAATGAGAAATAGTTATGTATCACAAATGTAACATCAAATGCCATAAATGATATTTCAGAACATTAGTGCATAGTTTTAATGAGAAATGATAGAATTTCAAATACCACAAGATATGTGAAGAAATAACAGGCTATAAATTGAGAAAATACTCACAAATTAAACCATATTTTGTTGGCATTAAAACAGTATTGCCTGTAAGGCTTGAATGGAAACTCAAGGCATCTAATGAACTGTTCAGAGAATCTACAGAAAAGCAAGCCTGCATGTCAAAGTGTCTGAAAGGGTTTTAATGACGTTTACATTATACGTAGGCTAAAATTCCAACAACTAAATTTATGACACACTGCAGTACTGGACCCATATCCAATTTATGACACACTGCAGTACTGGACCCATATCCAATTTATGACACACTGCAGTACTGGACCCATATCCAATTTATGACATACTGCAGTACTGGACCCATTTCCAATTTATGACACACTGCAGTACTGGACCCATATCCAATTTATGACACACTGCAGTATTGGACCCATATCCAATTTATGACACAATGCAGTACTGGACCCATTCCAATTTATGACACACTGCAGTACTGGACCCATATCCAATTTATGACACACTGCAGTACTGGACCCAGATCCAATTTATGACAAACTGCAGTACTGGACCCATATCCAATTTATGACACACTGCAGTACTAGACCCATATCCAATTTATGACACACTGCAGTACTGGACCCATATCCAATTTATGACAAACTGCAGTACTGGACCAATATCCAATTTATGACACACTGCAGTATTGGACCCATATCCAATTTATGACACACTGCAGTACTGGACCCATATCCAATTTATGACACACTGCAGTACTGGACCCATATCCAATTTATGACACACTGCAGTATTGGACCCATATCCAATTTATGACACACTGCAGTACTGGACCCATTCCAATTTATGACACACTGCAGTATTGGACCCATATCCAATTTATGACACACTGCAGTACTGGACCCATATCCAATTTATGACACACTGCAGTACTGGACCCATATCCAATTTATGACACACTGCAGTATTGGACCCATATCCAATTTATGACACACTGCAGTACTGGACCCATTCCAATTTATGACACACTGCAGTACTGGACCCATATCCAATTTATGACACACTGCAGTACTGGACCCAGATCCAGTTTATGACAAACTGCAGTACTGGACCCATATCCAATTTATGACACACTGCAGTACTAGACCCATATCCAATTTATGACACACTGCAGTACTGGACCCATATCCAATTTATGACAAACTGCAGTACTGGACCAATATCCAATTTATGACACACTGCAGTATTGGACCCATATCCAATTTATGACACACTGCAGTATTGGACCCATATCCAATTTATGACACACTGCAGTACTGGACCCATATCCAATTTATGACACACTGCAGTACTGGACCCATATCCACAATGCTCCTAAGTAAAACCTCAAGAGAATTTCTTAAAATCATCAAATTCCTTAACTCTGTTGCTCATTTATTTAAAGTTTATTTTTTCTTAAATGGTTTTAATCTGGTAAATAATGAACAGATGCTTCTTATAATCTTATTTTACCATGGTTCAAAACTAACATATTGATTTTCACAAGGAAAATATCATTTGAATTTTTCCCTTAAATGTGACTTAAGTTAAAATCTTTCTTAGGAGCTTTAAGGATATGGCCCCAGTGCTACAAAAGGTTCAATTTGGCACTACCATTCAAATAGCAACTATTCGTATATAAAAATAGCAATTCTCCAGATAGCAACAAAAGCATCATAGAAATTGGGAGTTATAATATTTAATCTAATGGTAAATTAAATGTCTTAAAATGCTATTAAAATAACTGTAACCATTTCTTAACAGTGTAACTACTTAGGCCAGAGATTTTTAAACTATAGTTTCCCTGACATTCTGACATTTGTGGAAAAACTGTATAATTGGAGACGGAAATACAATAAAATATAAAATTATAATATAAACACAAAGTTGTTTACAATAAAAATGACAATAACAATAATAATACAATGCAACGTTTTTTTATAATTATAAAAACATGAATAAGTCAATGTGATTTACGTTAAATTAATATATGTTTCACTGTGTTTTCACACTATTACCATGAGTTGAAGACAATTTTTGAGCCAAAGGAATACAGAGTCAGTGAAAGACAAAACATTTTTATTCATTTTATGGCTCATTATTATTACAATATTGGTAGTGTTCCATTTTTTTATTGCATTAAAAAAATTAGGTCTGCGGATAGGAGGAACTAAACAAGAGCTGTCAGAGGACAGCGCGCTCGACTATTCAAAGTATTTCAGTTGGTACATATTTTGGATAGTGAAAGGGGCATAAATTTGTTAAAATACAATATTTGTAAGTGAAGCCTTGTATAGTTTATACATTGATGTAACAAAAACTTTAACCACAAAGTCTATGTAAAAAGTGGGCTAACTCTGTCAAAATACAAAACAGAGTTACGGGTAATGTTGCCCCTGATACTAGAGTTGATGACAAAGGTTAGTTCCAAGTTTCAAGTGAATAACTTATGTAGTTTTGAAGTAACAAAACTTTTGAATATAAACTTTAACCAGAAAAATCTATGTGAAAAAGGGGCATAACCCTGTCAAAATACAAAACAGAGTTGTGGGTAATGTTGCCCCTGATACTAGAGTCGATGACAAAGGTTAGTTTCAAGTTTCAAGTTAATAACTTATGTAGTTTTGAAGTTACCAAACTTTTGAATATAAACTTTAAACAGAAAATCTAAGTGAAAAGGGAGCATAACTCTGTCAAAATACAAAATAGAGTTATGGGTAATGTTGCCTCTGGTACTAGAGCTGATGATAAAGGTTAGTTCCAAGTTTCAAGTGAATAACTTATGTAGTTTTGAAGTTAACAAACTATGAATATAAACTTTAAGCAGAATATCTATGTGAAAAAGGGACATAACTCTATCAAAATAAAAAATAGAGTTATGGGAAATGTTCACCCTGATACTGGAGTTGATGACAAAGGTATAATCCAAGTTTCAAGTGAATAGCTTTTGTAGTATTGAAGTTACAAAACTTTTGAATATTAACTTTAACCAGAAAATCTATGTGAAAACGGGGCATAACTCTGTCAAATACAAAACAGAGTTATGGGAAATGTTGCCCTTGATACTGGAGTTGATGACACAATTAGTTATAAGTTTCAAGTGAATAACTTATGCAGTTTGGATGTTACAAAACTTTTTAATATAAACTTTAACCAGAATATCTAAGTGAAAAAGGGGGCATAACTATGTCAAAATACAAAACAGAGTTATGTGAAATGTTGCCCCTGACACTGGATTTGATGACAAAGGTTAGTTCCAAGTTTCAAGTGAATAACTTATGTAGTTTTGAAGTTACAAAACTTTTGAATATGAACTTTAACCAGAAAATCTATGTGAAAAAGGGGCATAACTCTGTCAAAATACAAAACAGAGCTATGGGTAACGTTGCCTCTGATATTGGAGTTGATGACAAAGGCTAGTTACAAGTTTCAAGTGAATAACTTATGTAGTTTTGAAGTTACAATACTTTTAGAATATAAACTTTAAAAAATTCAGACGCGGACGCCGACAACAACACCGGGGGTAGTAGGAAAGCTCACCTATTCTTCTAATAGTCGAGCTAAAAATCAACAAATTCTGGCTTCAATAAAGCCTCAACATGCATAAGATTTAGCAAAACCTACTGTGACAGTGAAACATTTTAACATCTTATAACAATAACTGTGTCGTGCAAAATGGAAGTGTCACCTTGGGAAATCCTGTCTCCTCGCATTCTTTGATCATCTCGATAAACTCCATGACACGCGAGGCGATGTACAGAGGCTTGAAGGCAGATATCAAAGAGTTCAGCAACAACGCACTGAAATACATAATGTGAAAAACACTCGTTCAAATACATTAATCAGATTAAATTTCCACATGAAAATTATTATAAGTGTGTGTACTACGCTCTTTTTTTCATTACAATTAATTAATTGAGTTAATTACATTGAATTGATATAAGCTACAGGTATATCATCTATGTTTGGAATGGAGATATATCGTGTTCCAAAAAAAACCATGACACAAATTACACCAAGGCTGAGAGTGACTAAATGTGAACAGTCTATGTGGCTGAATAGCTCCCAAACATGAAAGAAATCAGTTAAGGAAATCAAACTTTGATTCAAAATAAAAGTTGGAATTTTGAGCTTATGTTTAATGAATTGTAATGATAACAGGGCTTCCATTAAGGGAAGTTTGGGAGTAATTTACTCCCAGTTTTTGTCACAGGACTTCCAAAATTGCAGCCATGGAAGTTGCAGCACTTCCAAAATTTCAACCATGGAAGTTCCATCATGTAAGGATGAACAAGTTAAAAGAAAAATAAAGTAATTTATCTAAATGTTAACCGCTTTCACTGAATAAATTGGCATATAAGCACTTAATGAAAAAGAACTGGCCTTAAAAACACCTTGAATTTTATACAGTACTTAATTTTATTTCTGAAATGCTCAGGACTTATTATGTAGCGCAATGCTGTCAAAACTTCCAAATATTACGAGCAAAACTTCCAAAATCAGAGGCCTGGAAGTTCAAACTTCCAGTTTTCAAAACTTAATGAAAGCCCTGGATAAAGTTGTGAAACTAATGTTATGAACAAGGATATCAGTGAAACTGATGGATGCTCCCCAATGAGCTTTGTTAAGTAATGGGAATGCAATGAGAAGGGCAGAGATATTAATAGGGAAAGATCTAGGATCTAAAAAGGTACAAGGGGCTACTAAAATAGAGCAGGGGGGAACACCAGACCAGTTTGTTGATATTTTTTAATAATTTTCTAAATCCAGGGTTTTCATTAGTCTAATGCTTCTAATTTAGGTTTAAAAACATAGTGTATTCATCGAAGTTGAATATTTGCAAGAATGTGTTGAATTGCAAAATATATTCAACATTTTTTCTGTGTTGACCAGCCCAGAGGGGCAGCAGGGGGGAGCCCAAAAGGAGCAGGGTGCAGCACCCTGCTATTTCGGTCTAGAAATTTCCCTATACTGAAATAGCTAAAATTCACTGGAATTGCAGGACCGAAAACGTAGTCAAAACTGTATTTAAGCATGACACACAGATAGCATACAAACATGCAGATAAGCAAAATTGTAAAACAAATCTGACCCTTAATAATACTCATACTATTGCATTCCTTGAAAATTAGATGACCTTTAGCACAATAATCAATGAACTAAGATGACCTCTTATTATAAGAGTCTTCATGGGCACCTTTCAACATCATGCCATTTCCCAATCAAAATAAACCTAAAGATCCTTTTCCCACTACTGTATAGCGCAATATTTCTGCGGAGTCAAATGTTCGCGTTGTCATAAAATGGCGCAATCTGCACCAACCGCCAAGAAAAAACTATTACCAATATATTTGCTCCTACTACTGTTATGATAATAATGGTGCGATACTTGTGTAGCAGTTTGTTTTTGTCCCAGTCAGATAGTTTTCACATGTTCTTTTAAAGTCACTATAAATTTACTTGGTATACACTTTAGGAGAAATTTATGCTTAGCGTTCATCGTAGTCTGCCACAGTTGAGATAAAAATAGTCAAATAAACCGTTGATAATACGGGGTGGCTTTGTATTATTTTATCAAAAATCATTAAAGTGTGTTTTTTAAATTTTCACTTACTCATGTTACTCATTTTCAATGGAAGCACTAAAAGCACAGTATTCGATTTTTAAATTTTGATTATAATGTTTTTTTATTGGTGGTGTTTAGATTTGGCACTATCATGGTTGACCGAAAATATAGCCAAAACTATACCCCCCCAAAAAAAAATTGTACTTATACAGTATTTCCATCTTTAAAGTTCAAAATATCAGTAATGAGCTCGTCGTCGGTGACCGAGGGCTGATTCAGTACGTTTGCAACATTTATTGATTAAAGAGTGTAGTGGCATATCACATGTGGGTATTCGACGATGTAATGAGCTCTGACTTTGCACACTGGTACCTGTTACACTGCTGCCTGGACTTGTGCAGGATGTCTGTAAGGCTCCCGTCGGAGGCCTTGTTAGCGATACACTGCAGCAACCAGTCGAGGCCCGGGGAGAACAGCGTCAGGTAGCGAGGCATTTCAAGCTTCTGTATCGCCAGGATGTTCTGCACACTGTCCCCACCTACCTGAAGAAAAAGTTACAACCTGACACCTTTTTTTTGCTGATTTGATAATTAGATGTAGCTGTATAAAATGTGAAACTCCATTTTTGAAATAAGCCAATGTCCAGGATTTCATAGAGACAATGACAAATACATTTATTTACACTTTGAACTTTGCTAAAGGTCAAATTAAAGTCATACACAATTGTATGTACAAATTGAACTTCGTTACAGGTCATCAGAAATCATACAAAATGTATTTACCCATTGAACTTTGTTACAGGTCAGAAATAACCCAAAAAATAAGTCACAAGCTAGGCTAGATCTACTACCCATGGTAGTCATACATACCTGTGGGAAAGTTGCCAGAAAGTCTTCGAACATCGGGGACAGATGGTCTCGGATACTTGGCGCTACCACCATTCCAACCTACATGTATGTAGATATGCAACATTTTACACGTTCAGTGCATTACTGATACATGTCATACACAAGTTTTCATCAGTTTAACTTTGAGCTAGCAAGACTCATACAACTGAACAAACAATGTTAAAAACTCTTAGTTTAAAACAAATCATCAAACATTTTGCAGAAAATTACTAATAATTAATTACAAAATTCAATGTTCTGCAATGTTCTGTTACACATTTGTTTCTAATGCACAACTGTAAGAGACATGTAATTATTATAAGAAACTGGTATAACATGAGAAGAAAGCAAATTAAATTTTACTGAATTATACTAACAAAAAATATTAATGTCATAAGACAGGATAAAACATCGCATGATTAAATTGTATTACATCGTCGCAGTCTATTTTATTGCTATCATAATGCACACAAACAATAAAATGAACCAATTAAAATCTTTAAAGCATACCCTACTGAGGAAGCACTTGGCATACAGCGCCACCAAGGGATCACCAACACCTCGAATCATCACCGACAGTCGCTGCAGGGCATCAGCATACTCACTGGGGACGTATGGCAATATTATAGACAGGAAAGTTATGATGAAAGTTTGTTTGGTCAACTGCTATCCATGAGAAAGTTATTATCTTGGTTATTATACAGACATGTCTACAAGGAAAGAATATTTCGTGTGATTTAAATATCCAGTACAAAAAGAATGAAAGGAAAAACTGCAGATATTAGAAGCACTTTTTAGCCATGTCACAGGAACCATACACATATTTGTCTGCCTTACGCCTTCCTTAAAAACAATTATGTTTTCAGTAACGCGACCAAGTCACGAAATTGGGCATCACTCACATATTTTATAGGCTTCCGTGCAATTTTTTTTGTCCGCAAAATTTCTGTGTTTTCATTTGGTTCCTGTGTTTTCTTTCCGGTATTTTAAGTTTCTTTGAGAAAAATTTAAAGAAACAAAGCTTACTTTTGATAAATGTGATTTGCCCTTATATGTTGTGTTAAGGAACATTAGTCCGTGTCTAAAAGTCTTCTTCATGTGTTCCCACCAAAAAATAAATCGACCTACCTAGCCACCTTGAAAATTCTGGGTCACGTTACCGCAAACAAACAATTTTTTAAGGGTGGCCTTACCCGGGGTTGAGGAAGCTGTAACATTTCATGATGGCTGCCTCCACATAGAACCTGGGTATCAGCTCCCGGATGGAGGCAATCTTGAAGAACCAGTTCCGACAGGTTTCCTTCGCTGAATCTGGCACCTGCTCTGGGGTGAAATTCTCTGAAAAGATGTTGTTATGTGTTACTGATAGTAATACGACTATAATACCAATCATACACAGTGAGAGAACTACTCTAAAACAAAAATTTCATATCATACATGCATTTCATATCAATTGATACTACAAGTAATATATTTTCTTACTTGATTCAAACAAATCTTTTGACAGATTTTGTCATATTAAATAATATATGGAGAACATTTTCATTAGACATTTTTTGAATGACATAGTTATTTGTATGTTGGCTAATGGATCACTTGATTTGTTTATTGGTTGGTCGTTTTGTTGGTATTTGGTTGGCTGGTCAGTTTTCTGGTGTAGTTGCATAATTGATAAACCTAATGCTTGATTGATTGTTGGAGAGATTAGCTGACTGACACTATTCTACAGCGCTTTTCTTCTCTGTAAATTTGATACCAGAAAATGGTACCATTTACAATATGCTTTAACTACCAGATTTCCCAATTTGAAGTTTAAAAATTCCCCAAACTCTGAAAAAAAATCCAAAAAGATCCCATACCGATCGATGATGAACCTGTATTTAACCTCCTCAAAACAATAAATACAAGTGACAGGATCAATGAAAGAAGTTGTTCAAGAGTGTATTTAATGTTCTTATTTTGTTTTTCATCCTTTTTGGCAATTTTTTATGACATTGATAACATTCCCAATTTGGCTTAAAACAATCCTAATTGTCCCAATTTGAACGATACTGGTACCATTCCCAAATTAGTAAGCAAAACCGCTTTTGTATCACATGCTGCATACACTGGGAGATATACCTGGTAGCTTGACAGGAACCCCGCTGCCTGGGGGGTAGTACTGGGCCTTGTCCCTCAACCTCTCGTATACCAGCTTACCTGCAGGGGAAATACAATTACTTTCAACAACAGATGCTCAAGAAACTAGATTTGATGTCACATCATATTTTTAAAACAGATAATAATTTAGGAATTTTGTTTAAGAAGATTTAACCTTTGTCGAACCAAAACAATAAGTCACTGTTACATTGAAACCTGAGCCTCAAAACATGTGCATATGAGCATTTAAGAATATAATTTTGTGTAACAGGTGTAAAATGTTTGTTGCAAATGATGTAACTAACACCCAATAAACAAAGAATTATATGTCTATGATTTTTATATTAGTACATAGTCTTTGACAAATAAATAAATCAATAATACACTGATAATTAATACTAGTCAATTATGTCTTTAATAAAACACTGCTCACAAATTGGGAAATACAGATGTTTTTACAAGATGGCTCCTTCAAACAATGACGTTCTGGCATCCTTAAAGACCAGATGAACTCTCAATTAAATCTCCTTGAATGGTTAATACTATGTCAGGGTTTTCCCCAGGAATATTTTAAGGGACGGGGTGGGCTTGGGAGTGGTCTCCCATGTCTACGTTGTTAGAAAATTTCACGTTTGAGTAACATTATTGGTGCAATTTGGCGTATACTTCAAGGTGTGTACACTAATATATTGCAAAACAATAAATTACGCTGCCTTGACGGTGTTCTTGGTGACGTAGGGTCTAACTCCGGTGTGTAAGTGTGCACTTCTGTACATACTTTCTTCGAAAAAAAACGAATCTAAAGAACCTGTATCTACTGCCTTTCGTTTTGACATTTTACCGATTAATGAAAATCATAAAAAGCAAAATTTGCTCAAATACCATGATAGATGGGATTTACAAAAATAATTATTCTAATTTAAAAGGTGAGATAATAATTAATGTAATGAAAAGAAAAAAAATCATTTAAACATTTTATTCATGTCTCTAATTTCATAAACTACAAACATTTAGTTTTCAAAGTTTTCAGATAAAAAAGAGACGCATACAGTATGTGCTAATTAAAGTGCATTAAAGTATCGATTAACGCTCCACTTGCTATCTTACCTACCCGGTAAGTTAGTCTATTAACTACGGCAATCGAGAACCGCCTCCTCAAAATTGATTACCTTTGACAAGCGAGCTGCACGTGTAGATAATAAACAATGTTTTCACAGTTTATTGGTTTATATTTATGACATGTCGAGCGGCTGATTAAGGCATGTCGCTGTAATTAAGGAATGTCGGAAGACCACCCCAGATTACGAAGGGATGTCACTAGTGACACGCCATATTGGCCTGGGGGAAACCCTGTATGTTATGCCAATAGTTGTTCATGAGTCTACCAATACTAAATATAAGATAAATAAACCCCAGAAACATCAGCAGGAGAGAAACCCGTATTTACATCGCCAGGTCCTTTATTTGAGGCAAGTGACCAATTTCCTATACAACACAGTACCATACACACAAGACAACACAAAACATAAATACAACAAACATTATTAAAAAATAATTTTTGATTTATCATTGTGTATCGGCCAATAAACAATGATTTAAAGTTCTGATGCATAGGAATTAAACCACAAGGGCGTTCGCCAAAAGTTGTTTAATAGCCACACATCAGAACGACAAAGAGTTGTTTATTGGCCAATAAACAACGATAATGCAAAAATGATTTCAATTCTAACATGATTTGACATTTATTTTTGCAATTGTAATTGGAACTACTTTTGCCGATGCTCCGCTCAGAATTGGGACTTAAAATACACAAATTTACAGTTCACAGCATTTTGTCTTTGTTCTCTGCAAAATCTGAACTTGAATTAAACAGCCACAAGCATAAGTCCTGAAATTATACAGTACAAAACCTGAAACATTTGTGTTAAGCACAACTGGTATTTTCTAATAAAATTACATCATCAAATTGAGGAGGCACTGTTATTACCAGTACTAGAAATGTGGCGCGTCGTGAGAAAACCAGTCTTAATGCATGTGCGTAAAGTGTCGTCCCGGATTAGCCTGTGCAGTCCGCACAGGCTAATCCAGCACGGCACTTTCCGCTTGTATGGTGTTTTCTGTTTCAAGGAAGTCTCTTCTAAACATAAATCCACTGTAGGCGGAAAGTGCCGTCCTGGATTAGCCTGTGCGGACTTCACAGGCTAATCCGGGACGACACTTAACGCACATGCATTAAGTCCGGTTTTCCCACGACGCTGCTCAAATGTGATATGACTGCAGAAATGGTTCTTGAAGTTTAATGACGAATCCGCTGTAAATCTTAATTAAGCTAATGGCACAGCAGTTTAATGGTTTCCTGATTACACAAACTGTAGTTTTTAGAAAACAGACACATTAAGACTTCATTGAAAGGCCAATGAAAGGTGGGTGGATTGTTGCCCAAAAATACACAAATATGCACTCGCTATTTAAGAAAATGATCTGCTCAATTACCACTGCTTTACTATGATATTCACTTAATGAGAAGTCCCCATTGGGTACAATAATATAAAATCACTGCCTTGACACAAAAATGTCACAAAAAGAAGCTGAAATAATAATAATTTAACTACAAACTGATTAAAAATGTATAATAATTTTGATGTTCGGTATAAAGTACTAGTACATGTAAAGGGAATGTGGAAAACAACTTATGGAAAAATGAGTTACCAAACACATTCTTACCCATAATGCCTGTATTAAGCAAGTATTTTTACTTTGAATTCTGCTTTGGCCTTGAATAGTGTGTTCCACTTATGAGGTATGTTACCACAGCAATAAAACTTGATAGAGGTAATATTATGCTAGAACTTGATACCATAAAAAAAAAATCCATGAAAAAATCCTATAATAAACTTAATTTCAAGGCCGGAGATTGCAATAAAGTTAATGTATGTGACCTTTTACCGAGATACAACCTAAATTACCACTGTTAACAATTTATGGTTTACTATCCAAGGTTCAAGTAATTAAAGGGTTACATATGATACGTATCATGAAAACATCCATATTCACAGTGCAGGCTCTAATTTCACAAGCTTTATCATTAGTTAATGTTCAGGCTAAATCATGCCTTTAACACTGCATTACGTGAAGTAAGAATAAGACATCAAACATAGAATGGACATGATTTTTGTTCTTTTTTTACATAAAACTGAGTAGTTCATGCTGTTGATGTAAGCTTGTTATATTATGTCAATACTTTTGGTATAAATAGCATTTTTCCATGACTTTTTCATTAAAACTGACTGTGTCTTTGATCATTTTCACTGTATTTATAAACTGGGTTCATGCACGCATGGACACAGTTCAATTTTTTTGTGAAAACTTTTAAAGCATTCAAGTATGCAGTTTGGTGGTAAAATCAATTTTACTGATGCAGTTATATACACAGGTGTCTATTGCACTAATTACTCCGCAAAATTCTTAAATTACAAATGGTAAACTGCATATAAAACATTGCTGTAATAAAACAGTCTATTCTATGTTTGACGTCTTATTCCAACTTCACATAATAGTGTGTTCTCTGAAGAATTACATAATGACAAATAATTTTTCTTTTTATACGCATGTATTGTGCATAACATAGGCCGCAAGTTTCTAGTTTCCTGATTATATGGTAAAAACTATATCATTTCTAAAGTTAGCTGAAGCGTTTACAACTTTGACAAGGTCAATGAAGCATGATAAGGTCGCTGTAATTACCCAAGCTTTATTTATGATGAAATACTAAACAATCGCCGTCCTTATTAACATATGCGCTTGTACTTTTCTTAAAAGTGCATTTTAGTTTTGAAAACGGTACTACAGCTGAACTTTGTTATCTCGAACTCGTTTAAGTCGAAGTTCCAAATAAGTCAAATTAATAAATTGTCTGTCTCAAATTGTTAACAACCTTGGCAAGACATATTTGACTACAGTCCAAATTTGTCACATACCACAAACATCTTACCACTTCTTGTCATGGGTTTTAATGATTATGCACGTCATTCAATTGAGTAAATGATTTTTCGTTTACAGTACATTAAATCTATGCATACATTATTCCTATTTTATTGTTTGATTTATCTATCAGTTAGACACACTATTTTTATTAGAGTCTGAATTCGGATAAGGCCGATTTCCAACAGGGAAAGATCTAGAGCGAAATCACAGCGTGCTGCACTCTGCTCCTTTTTAGTTCCCCCCCCCCTGCTGCCCCTGTGGGCTGGCCAACACAGAAATATCTTTTCAAATTAAATATAATTTTGCAAACATTCGATGAAAAATGAATAGACTGTGCTTTAAACCTTAATTACGGGGTAGAAGCATTAGAATTATGAAAACCCTGGATTTGGCAAATCATTAGTAAATGTCACAAACTGGTCAGGTTTTCCACCCTGCTCCTTTGTAGGAGCACCCTGTACTTTTTCTGATCCTAGATCTTTTTCTATCCAATATGTTGAAGTCATTTCGAATTCTCTGTGACTTCCTGATAAGAAACTACATACTATATACTCATAAATATTTAGAACATTTTTGTAGAGCAATTTTAAGGAATTAAGTGAAAAGCTAATAAATTTAAAAAAAAAAAAATTGTGTATTTTAGAACTTTTGACAGGGCCTATGCAACACAAGCAGTATTCTAATCATCTTGTCTTTTTACAGGGCTACTGTATCCATTCCAAAATGTTTTCATCAGTAAATAAACTGAACTCCGCAAGTCGGATGTGTTGTTTTACATATCTGAAGTATGATAGGAGCAGTTATGCCGAAAACCGAATTTAACATTAGTTTTATGCGTACCAACACTTCCCTAAAGTTTCGTAATGATTGCACAAAAACTTTTCAAGTTATTGTCTGCACAAACTAAAGGGTACGCTGTCACCACAGCCACCAAAGTAACCCCTATATAACGCCTTTCAGGCGACAAAAAAATCAAAGTTAAGTGAAATTAAATGTTTACCACTTGAACTCTTTTGTTTCAAGGCATTGGCATTTTGTATCAAGTATTGGTAATAACAAATAAAGGATACAGAGGCTATTTGTAGTATAAAACATTATCGAATTTGACAAGATTGTAAATACTATAAGCATGGTATATACTTACCAAATGTGTCCAAGATGTCAGTGATGAGAACAAACTTGCTCGGATAGAACTGTATCACACTAACATCAGCAAGCAGTTTGGCACACTGGAATTGGTAAAGAGTGGCTAATACATAGTGTGGGTCAATCAAAAATTATACTTGCTTGATCCATATTGTTAAAATTTTGCTTAACCAATCTGCTCTATTATTTTTAATGATTATTTACAGTCAATCTCAATAAGCTGAACTTTGTTATCTTAAATTCGCGTAAGTTGAAGTTTTGGATAAGTCGAAGTTTCAGATAAGTCAAAGTAGTAAAAATTTCCAGAGTTTCTTCCTCCTTATTTTATATAATATAAATGATGCATGTTGTGGAAAAACCGGGCTTAATGCACGTGCATAAAATGGCATTCCGGATCAACATGTGCAGTCTGCATAGGCTGATCCGGAATGACACTTTCCGCTTTCGTGGTATTTTCTGTTTCAAAGTCTCTTCTAAACATAAATCCACTTTAGGTGAAAAGTGCCGTCCTGGATTAGCCTGTGCGACTGCACAGGCTGATCCGGGACGACACTTTAAGCATACGTATTAAGCCCGGTTTTCCCATGACATGCCTCAAATATGGATATCTTGAACTTTAAACTCCAATTTTTGGTTATGTCAATGTGGTTTCCTATCCAAACTTATATTTCCCACTTATTTATTTGTGTTTATCTCGAACTGTTCACACCTGTGGAAAGACGTATGCGATCAAAGTCCAAGTTTTTCATACACTGCAAACATCTTAACACTACTTTTCACAGGTTTGAGTGATAAAACAAGTTTTTAATTGAGTAAATGCTCTTTGGTATACATTCCAATTTAATACGTAAAACCATTATTATTCGTCGGACACTAATTTTCGTGGATTTTCGTGGGTCAGCTCAACCAAAAATTCAAATGTACGACGAACGTTTATGTCCGAAGTCTTATATCCGAAATTATTAGTATCTGCACTACTGTGACGTCAGACTAAAGGGGTGCAACTACTTTTGACCCATGTTTGGGTGATTGTGTTACCTCCCTCGATAATTATTTACTGTGAATACTGACATGATGTTAAATTATACTTTTACTATGTTTGAAAAAACAAATAATTGTATGATGTTTCCGTCTTGAAAGAACTGACAGAATAATTGAAAGTACAGATTGTTCAATTGTCACGCACGTATCGATATTCGCAGTTTGTCACTTGTTAATTGTCATGCGCTTAACTGGCTTCGCGTCAAACTTCCGTTAATAGGATCCACTGTTCTATTACAATTATACAAATAACTATGGGTACCACTATTAATTGGACTGTTTATTGCGATACTGGTATATTGCACCTTTGTTTAACCCCGCTAATTGGTATGGTGTTGTTACACTAGTTCCCACATTATCAAAAGATTGATATGATAAGATACGGACAATGCGGGTAATTGACACATTGTTGTTTTAGCGGATGTCAACTGAGCGCAAAGGTTGTTAGAATAAACCAAAAGCACATAGATACAGTATTTTTTTTAGGTTTTTGGCAAAAAATTGAAATCCACGAATTTAAGATCCAATGAATATGCCCGATTTTACGAATCCACGACATTTTATGTCAACTAAATTAAATGAATCCACAGACTCGCTATGTTATATATAGTATGGTTTATCAATACTTTAAACTCAGTACTTAAATACAGTCTCTATTGGGATGTCAAACTTCTGATATGTCGCAGTTGTTTCAGATCCCCAACAACTACGAGATAATGGAGTTCAGCTGTAGTTTTATGAGGCGAAATGTTAGTCAAATACTCAAAGTCATAGGAATGAACTATTGTGAGCTTGTGTCTAATAGAAGCATGAGCTTTGTGTTCAGAAACCCTGAGCTTTATGTTCAGGAACCCTTTTAGTTCCATTAACATGGTGTACAAAATAAAGTATTTAAGATGAGAATAAAAACTTGGAAGATAGAATTGAAGGTCTACAGAAATATTCAAGACTTAGTTTACATTGAAATAGTGATAAATTATGATTTAAAAATTATATTTCCCCTTTGATGTCAAAAGCATTTTAGTACGTGCATAATTATATCATAAGGATGTCAACAGCATTTACATGTTTTAACAGGAGATAACAGTGATATGAAATACATTCTTTGTACAATTTTGGTATCTTCATTTCCCACGATCGACATAAATGTTCCTTTTTGAATGGTCCCTGTCACAATGCCCCCTAATGGCTAGCAACAGACTGCTATCTACCTGATGGCAATTTTCATACAATACTTAACCCATACCCTCTAAGAGTGTTACCACATGCAAATAATTGACCTGTAGCCATTTATATGTCTATGTACAGGGTAAAATACTTGATCTGTACTCACTAAATTGCAATAATCTTACAACCTTAAAACACCCAACATGTACCCACCTGGATGGCATTTTTTTCAGTCGTACCACCTTAAAACACACGACCCATACCCACCTTGATGGCAATTTTCATAGTCTTGCCATCTAAAAATAATTAAGCCGCAACTATCTGGTTGGCACTTTGCAGTCTAACAATTTTAAAATACTTGACCTAGAGCATCATCTCTGATGATGTTCAGTGTAAAATACTCGACCTGTACCCACCTGTATGGCATTTCAAGCGTCTTACCACCTGAAAATACCTGACTGGTACCCACCTGTATGGCATTTTCAGAGTCTTACCACCTTAAAACACCCAACCTGTACCCACCTGGATGGCATTTCAAGAGTCTTACCATCTTAAAATACCTGACTGGTACCCACCTGGATGGCAATTTTCTGACTCTTATCACCTTAAAATACCCAGCCTGTAACCGACTGGATGGCAATGTTCTGACTCTGATCACCTTTAAATAGCTGACCTGTACCCACTTGGATGGCAATTTTCTGACTCTTATCACCTTAAAATACCCAACTTGTACTCACCTGGATGGCAAAGTTCTGACTCTTATCACCTTTAAATACCTGACCTGTACCCACTTGGATGGCAATTTTCATACTCTTATCACCTTAAAATACCCAACTTGTACTCACTTGGATGGCAATTTTCAGTGCCTTGACCCGCTGGTCCTGGTCCCAGGCCTGGATGAGGTGCTGGTTCAGATCCTCTATACGGGACACGTACTCCTGCTGACTCAGGTTCAACATCTCCTGCACCGAACCCTACAACATACCGGATATCACAGCATGTGCATGCTTAGTTGTAACAATGTGGGTATTTTGGTTAATGATTGTAAATTATTTAAATTTAAAGAGCTTTATATGACTTTTTGAATGTAATTGTGTATGGAAACAATAATGTCTACCCATGATATGCTATAATTATTCACATTTAATTGCTGCTGTAGTTGAATTGTAATTTGTTGTTGTTGTTTGTTTTTTTGTTTTTTTTGAATCACGTTATTTAGTAACAAAGCCAGTCTTTCATCTCTGATTAACAAAAAGAACTCAGTGTCTTGCTTATTTAATTATTGACATAAGTATTTCCTGTTTTATGTTGGATAACTTTTAAGAACCCTAAACAGGAGAGTAAGATACAACTTACTCATCTTCACATGGCTACTGTTCGCATACATTGCAATTTACTCTGGGTACTTTTGAACTTAGCCTGGAACTTAAAGACTCAGCTACACTCTTGATAATTAAAAGAAATACAATACATAATTTTGTCATACAGAGTGCAGCATTGTGAAATACAACAAGAGCTGTCGGAGGACAGCACGCTCCACTTTTCTTGTGCTTGTCAGAGTTACTGGCATTTCTCTTCTAAAACAAGAAATATGAAAATTCCACGAAAACCAAACTTTTTTAACGAATGCATTAAAGTCAGCACATCAATAAAATGTTTAGTAAAAGTGACCTTGACCTTGACCCCACCCACCCCATATGCAATCCCAAGCGAGGTCTCGATATAAGGTATCTATGTATTAAGTTTCATTAAAATATTTCAATACATTCTCAAGTTATTGATCGGAAACTGTCTTTCTATTTTTAGTAACAGTGACCTTGACCTTAACCCCACCCACCCCATACGCAATCCCAAGTGAGGTCTTGATATAAGGTATCTAGGTATAAAGTCATTAAAATATCTCAATGCATTCTCAAATTATTGAGCAGAAACCGTTTTTCTATTTTAGCAACAGTGACCTTAACCTTGACCCTATATGCAATCCCAAGAGAGGTCTACATATAAGGTATGTATGTTTTAAGTTTCATTAAAAAATCTCAATTCGTTCTCAAGTTATTGAGTAGAAACCGTTTTCTATTTTTAGTAACAGTGACCTTGACCCCACCCACCCCATATGCAATCCCAAGTGAGGTCTCGATATAAGGTATGTATGTATAAAGTTTCATTAAAATATCTTAATGCGTTCTCAAGTTATTGAGCGGAAACCGTTTTTCTATTTTTAGTTACAGTGACCTTGACCCCACCCACCCCATATGCAATTCCAAGCGAGGTCTCGATATAATGTATCTATGTTTGCAGTTTCATTATAATAGCTTCACCCGTTCTCGAGTTAGAGAGTGGAAACGAAAAGTTGAGAAACTAGCTTACCGAAAAACTTGAACCTAGCTTCTATGTACAATTTCTAAGTGTAAAAAGGCCCATTATTTTGACAAATTTCAAACTAGAGGTATCAAAATTGGACCATGAGTTCATTTTAGTATAAGGAATAAGTGTTCTAAGTTTGAATGAAATCCCTTACGCTATTCCTGATAAACCAGCTTACCGAAAAACTTTAACCAGTCCATATAGTTTATGTAAAATTTCTAAGTGTAAAAAGGCCCATAATTTTGACAAATTTCAAACTTGAGTTACCAAACTTGGCCAATATGTTCATTTAATGTGGGGAATAAATATTTTAAGTTTGAATGAAATCCCTCAAGCCATTCCTGAGAAACTAGCTTACCAAAAAACTTTAACCTAGCTCGGACGCCGACGACGGGGCGAGTAGAATAGCATGGCTTTTCTTCGAAGAGTCGAGCTAAAAAGGGTTTTACATGAAATATGCAGCTAAGCAGATAACACAGGTTCAATGTCTGACTGTTATGAACAATAATTTGACAATTAGTATACTGGCACATACCTCTTCAAAATCATCAAGCTGTTCCAAGCGATTCCTGACCTTGTCTGACATTGTATTGGACGACTGAGTCTTGATGGCCACTGGAAAACCAACATCATAAACCACATGTATGCAATCAACACAACATGTTTATACATTTATTATATATATTTATATTTTAAATCTTAACAACATACATGCTTCTGTCCGTAAAATACATGTCAACAGAAAGAAATCCCGTATTATGCTCCTCGCTATTTTTCCGCTCCTGTATTACAATACTAGCTGGACTAGTAGAGTTATGTAAACAAATATAATCTATACATACAATGATTAGTCAATATTGTAGTTTTTAAACAAATAAAATAAGGTAAGCGCACATTTGAAATTTATCGTGGTATATAATAAAAGGAATACATGTGCTACGCTCCATTTGTTCCACGATTATGTATTAGTCATCACACAAGCCACTCGACTACATGTAATACATTGTCTTGGAACAATTCACTAGCGTATATTCTGTATGTACAACATACTATGAAGTATGAAGCAATTATCTGTTTTATAATAAAGTACCAGAATGCCATTCAATCTAGACACAACGTTGCAACAATAATTATTAGTTAATATAAGTGTTTGACCAAAGAACATGAAAGATTATTATTGCAACAAAAAACCTCCTGACATATAATTGTTACTTGTTCAAAATGTAGGATGGACTTATCACAATAATTTTCATAACAAATTCATGGCAGAGTAACAACATATTTCTCAATTTAAACAAAAATCAGTTATGAAAACTTACCACATCAGAAGTATATCTGTGTTTATTTTTTGAACAGTACAAGAATGTGCTGTTATTAAATTACATCTTTCGACTTAACAATCTCTAACCCTGCATACCATGTTCTTTGTCAGTAGCAGACAGAAAGCTGGTTGTGATTGACAATTTCTCTGAGGTCGTGTAACGCGCCAATATGTCTGCCCTTTTCGCAGACCATGGTTCAAACGAGTCATCCAGTGAAGCAGTCCGTGGCTTTGTGCCTTCTTCCTGTGGCGGAATATAGGCAACAATGGTATTACAATGGAAGTATGGATAAAAGCACTAAATATTTAACTGCACCACACAATTTACTTAACCAGAAGTGATTGTTTAAAAACTTATCAGAAACATGATTGAGGCATTACGTCTTCAAAACGATCTTTAGAACACTTAATAGCAAGAAATGGACTGCTAACATGGCTACCACCATATCTATTATATGCATGGTCGATATTATTCTACTGATCTTGCGATTGAAGATATTGATTAATATCTACAACAAAATAAAAAGAAAAGAAAAAAAAAGAAATAACTTTGGACCACATGACATTCAGCCCTGATGAACAACGACCAAAGATACTCACTGTAAAGCTGTATGTTCTGGCCTTTGCAGCAGGAAGTGAAGCTTCTACAGCTATTGCAGACAAGGGGTCCAGCCCCTCACCCAGAGGCCCCATGGCACTCAAAGGATCCATCATGGATAAGGGGTCAGAGCCCAGTGATGAGGAGTTGCTTCCTTGGGGGGATTTGCCAGGCTTTTTGCTGGAAACACCTTTCTTGTCCACATTTTTAACTTCTGACACCTAAATGGATGCATGTACATAAGCACTATGTAGTTAAACAATAATTATCATAGAAAATATCACTGTTATTTGCATTCACTACAATGAACAAATAACATACAAGCAAATGTATGGTGGTGATGGTTTATTAAAATAATTGATCAATTTCTCCAAATCTTTAATTTCTATCTACAAGCTATTACCGTTATTGCTTTCAGAGGATGGTTATCTGTTTCAACAGCTGGAAGCCTTTCAGTTTCTCTTTCTAACTCATAGTTTCTTTTTCTCGGAGACCTGACACAAAAAATTAATTATATCTTAAATAAGTCATTATGCGTGTCATAGGTGTAGTGATGGTTGATCTAGTCTGTATTATAAAAAAAAAATACAGCAAATGCATTTATACTTGCCCTCAATACTCGGTATATGGAATTGTATACAGTTAAGTTGCCATGTAAGTTATTTATGCATTTATTTAGATCCATATTGTTTATATTTTTAATTAGCAGCAAATCAGTTTGAAACATATAAATAATGTTATGAAAGACCACATAATCTAATGCCAGCTCAAGGTTAAAGTTAATCATATATATTGTAAGGTTCTTCCTGGGCAGTATTTAAAATGCAATTTTCCTGTCAAGGTTGCTGTTTTCCAATAAATTTACTTGTGAATATGTAGCACTTGGCAATAGTAAAATTAATAACTATTAAAACAAAAGAACCACCTACGGGTGGTGGACGCTCGACTTTCCCGTATCTTATATTATTCTGGCCTTTTGTTACTAGAATGGGTTCATCACTGTGATGAAGTGTGTTGAACTTCAAGTCAATAACTCTTATAGATCATGAGAAATTTGAACTTAAGCTAAAATTTTAAGTTGAAAAAATGGCACTAACTCCACCAAAATCCTTGATATAGTTACCTCATCTTGTCTACAGAATGGATTCATAACTGTGATCAAGTATTTTGAGTTTCAAGTCAATGCCTCTTATAGTTAGTGTGAAATTAGACCTAAAGCGAAAATTGTAAGTTGAAAAAAGGCAATTATTCAATCGAAATCCTTGATAGTTACCTCCTGTTGTCTACAGAATAAATTCATCACTGTGATCAAGTACTTTGAGTTTCAAGTCAATACCTCGTACAGGTATTGAGAACTTTGACCTAAAGCCAAAATTGTAAGTTGAAAAAAGGGTAATAACTACAAAAAATCCTTATAATAGTTACTTCCTCACGTCTGCAGAATGTGGTTAGCACCATAAACAAGTATCTTGCGGTTCAATTTAATGTCTTTCATAGTTATTGAGAAACTTTAAGTTTAACAAAAAATGTCAAAATATTCTAAGTTGTAAGTCCAAACAAGGGCAGATAACTCTGGAAATACAATCACAGGGTTACCTGCCTTGTTGCAATGAATGACCCTTTTGATAGTGAACAAGTATTGAAAGTTTCAAATGGATACCTTTGATAGTTTTGAGAAATACCCCTGAGAAAAAAATAACCAAAAAACTTAACAAATGCAGATGATGACGCAGACACAGACTACAGAGTGACGACAATAACTCGACTTTTTTTTCTTCCAAAAGTCTAGCTAATAATTTTTATTAAATGTTATACAATGGGAGATCAATTCATTTAAATTAATAACAATCATGAATGTATAAGTTGTTATTATTAGTGGTGTCTATAGTGTATTGAGTGGTTTGTAACCTTCTGACCGAACTTCACTTCACTGCTAAAATTTGCAAAAGTTTGAATATATGATATTTTTCTCATTCTCGTCGAAAAGCCATCATGAGCTTATGATTAAATGTAAATGAATTAAAACAAGATGTATTCATTATTTCAGATAGAAAACACCTAAATTTAACAAAAGGGAGTTACCATTCAATAGCAGCCATTTTGTTCAAGTCACATGATCAACGCTTGTTTCGCTTTTCGAAGAAATAATGTAATCGATTGCAGATGTCATTAATATCGCAGAAATAAATAATTGTGCTATTGTTTTATTTAATTAATTAATAAATATTGACGAATTTCTTTTAAAAATAGTTACTTGTCTAAAATATTTTATCTGAACAACAGTTTCTGTTGTCTTTGTCTTGGGAATCCAACAAAAACTGTTACAACTCATTCTTTAAATAAAAACAAATGAGTCATTAGATCTGAAGAACAAGCGAATGAGCTCAGCCAGTTTTTGTTGAATTGATTTTCCTCAATCAACAATGAGTTCTACAGGTGAGATTTCATGTTTATTCTTTTATTTCATGTAAAAAATTTGTGAATATATTTCATTTAACATAATTAGTCATAATTGCAGTTTACTAACAAATGTCAACTTTTGGCAGTCATTGAGTCAATAACGAAACATTAATGATTAAAGCCCAAAAGGGGATTCTGAAACTGACTGGCTCATTAAGTCATTGAATTAGTCCAAATATAGGAATATCATTGACTGAGATGAAGTTTAAAACTGTTCACATAGTTTACTGGATTCCACGTGTTGAATGCTGGATACATATAAATTAATTTGTTTGGAATTAAACATCGTACATTTTTTTATTTGCTTAATTTTAATAACTTTATATGATCACCCAGTGAATATTTTAGCACTGATTGGATGGTTAATATAATGCTAACCCTAACCCTATTTCAATTTTAAAATATCTAAAATGTGTGCAAGATCATGTAGTGTTTGTAAATCATTAAGATTTGGTTGTGTCCTTAATGTTGGTAGCATATAATAATAATATATATGACATAATAGATAGTATAACTAGTTGTGACATCAGTAATAATGAATCACAGAAATTCTGTAATTTGAGGGTGAAATGACACTTTTCCTTGGGGAAGCAATGTTGGCTGACGCGTGTAACTGAAAGTGTTTCTCAGAGACAGCATGTGTATGTTTCTTAACGAAAATTATGACACACAGTGTGGTTCATTTCCTGAACTTTAACATGATTTAGTTGATAAACACACACATAAACTTTTACTTCGTTGGAAAACATACACACTCTCTGTGCGACACGCACACACAATAAAATGCGAAAACTCCTTTTTAATATATTATGTATGTTTTTCTGTGCACACACAATAAACTGTGAAAAAATCCTTAATAAAAATATGTATGTTTTTAGCTCACCCGAGCACGAAGTGCTCGGCGAGCTATTGGAATAGGGGACCTCTCCGGCGGCGTCTATCGTCCGTTGTCTGTGCCGTCAACAATTTGGACCGTTATCGCGATAAAGACTACATTTTTTATTCAATCTTGACCTTACTTGCACAGTTTGTGTAAGACCATACAATCTTGGATGGGATTGTTAGTGGGTCAGATCACACCTTTAACACCAGAGTTATTGCTCCTTTTCATGCAAAAAAAAGTGCAAAATTGCCCTTTTCCAATGTATAGACTTTATTTTCCATCCAGTCTTAACCAAACTTTCACATTTTGTGTATGACCATCAGATCTCTGCAGATGCCAAAAATGGGCCAGATCGTGTTTCAAACACCAGAGTTATTGCCCTTTGTTTATTAAAAAAATATTTAAAAAATGGACATTATTAAGGATAGAGAGAGACATTTTTCATCCTATCTTCACCAATCTTGCACAGTTTGTCTATTACCATGAGATTACAGTTGAAGTCAATATAAGAAAGATCGGACCAGAAACACCAGAGGTAGTGCCCTTTGTTTGTGAAAAAAATATGCAAAAATGGACATTATTCAGGATAGAGACTTCATTTTTCATCCAATCTTCACCAATGATGCACATGTTGTCTATGACCATAAGATTAAAGGTGAAGTCGAATATAAGCAAGATTGGACCAGAAACATCAGAGTTAGTGCCCTTTTTTTGTGAAAAAAATATGCAACAATGGACATTATTCAGGATAGAAACTTCATTTTTCATCCAATCTTCACCAATCTTGTACAGTTTGTCTATGAACGTAAGAATACAGGTGAAGTCGAATATAAGCATGATCATGCAAGAAAAACCAGACTTATTGCCCCTTGTGTTTGGAAAAAAGCATCAACAAGTTATCAATGATTGGCTTGCACACACCATTTTTCATTCAATTTTGACCAAACTTACACAGTTTGTGCATGACCATAAAAATTGATTGATAAAATTTGATTTCCAACAGTTGCAAGACTTGCATGCAGTTATTTGTACATGCAACATGGATGTCTTCAGAGCCTGCATTAACATCATTTATCATCATTGGACAGAAAATTATCAAAGAAAAAGCAAAACTTTACCTTATAGCACAGCTGTCGCAATTGACCTTACCTTGAGATTTTATTGAAATTCAGAAAGCTAGAACCTAATTGTTTGACGGACATGTCTTGTAAAAACATTCGTTTACTCTTAACAGTGTTTGACGGATTTTGTCCTGGGTAGGCGTGGTTATAAATCCCACAGCGTATCGTCAATTATCACATTGCAACTGGTTCTCCAAAAGTGTTTATGAAAAAGACATCAAAATCTACTGTTTGTGCATTTCCAGAATTGTCAATGACTAAATGAAAAAGGGTCATTTTGTAAAAATATTGATAAAAATGATTTGAGAACCATTAGCAAACAAACGCACATCCACTACCCAACTCATACTTTAGTTAGCCCATTGCACTAACCGATGTTTTAAATCAAAATTGATTCTATCCCCCTCTGCGTATTGTTCAGATACCTTAATTTTCAAACCTGTCACAACAGTATGGTCTTCATCTGTACCAGTTCTCAGGTGAGCGCTTTGGGCCATCATGACCCTCTTGTTGATGAAATTATGCAAGAAAACATAAAACGCATACTTTTATGGCATTAACTGCACTAAAACATACAGCATAACAACAAGAGGCATTTGTATTATAGAAAATAACATTTACCATCGTGTAACTACTGTTTGATCACCATGACAATTACAAAAGTCCAAGAAATACATAAAATTGTACCCAACACGTGGTCAACTTGAAGGAATGTTAGCACGCTTTTATTGAGGAAAATACACACGCTGTCTTTGAGGAACACCTTTAGTTAACACGCGTCAGCCCCCAGTGGGCTTTTATTCAGGAACATACATATGCTGTCTTTGAGGAACACCCTTAGTTAACACGTGTCAGCCCCCAGTGAGCTTTTATTGAGGAACATACACACGCTGTCTTTGAGGAATACCTTTACTTAACACGTGTCAGCCCCCAGTGGGCTTTTATTGAGGAACATACACATGCTGTCTTTGAGAAACACCTTTAGTTAACACGCGTCAGCCCCCAGTGGGCTTTTATTGAGGAACATACACACGCTGTCTTTGAGGAACACCTTTAGTTAACACGTGTCAGCCCCCAGTGGGCTTTTATTGAGGAACATGCACATGCTGTCTTTGAGAAACACCTTTAGTTAACACGCGTCAGCCCCCAGTGGGCTTTTATTGAGGAACATACACACGCTGTCGTTGAGGAACACCTTTAGTTAACACGCGTCAACCCCCAGTGGGCTTTTATTGAGGAACATACACACGCTGTCATTGAGGAACACCTTTAGTTAACACGTGTCAGCCCCCAGTGGGCTTTTATTGAGGAACATGCACATGCTGTCTTTGAGAAACACCTTTAGTTAACACGCGTCAGCCCCCAGTGGGCTTTTATTGAGGAACATACACACGCTGTCTTTGAGGAACACCTTTAGTTAACACGTGTCAGCCCCCAGTGGGCTTTTATTGAGGAACATGCACATGTTGTCTTTGAGAAACACCTTTAGTTAACACGCGTCAGCCCCCAATGGGAAGGAGGTTAACTTTAAATAGTATGATAACAATGCTGACCTTATCAGCTATATATTTATATATTAATAGTCTATAATATTATATGTCAACTATTGTTATTGTTGTTGGTATTGTTATTATCATACACAACAGAAAACATAGTGTACTGTGTAGAGTGAATCTTCATCACATGTTTAAAAGAACTATGTCTGTCTATGCAAAAGTGATCCTATAGCAATGTAAATATTAAATAATATATTAAAGCAAACATTTAAGCTTCTAAATAAGAAGAAAGTATAAATAATATATAACATTATGAGATATAAAAAAAATATACCCAACAAAAATGCTTTGAAAAATCAAAACCCAAATATGTTCAAACTGATGGCATAGGTAGTGAGCTGACATTCTGAACAGTTTCTGACTGAAGGACTGACTCAGTGGTTATTTTGCAGCAGAACAAATCGTCTTCTGAAAAAGATCTAAGGTAGCAGGACTGAATGTCCTGTAAAATTTGCAAAAATTCCAAAAACAGACCCAGACCCATTTTATGTCCTGACCGGGCCTGGCTAGCTCAGTTGATAGAGCGCTGGACTGTCAATGCGGGGATCGTGAATTCGAATCCCAGTCTGGCCACATAACTTGTGTGGGGATTGGTCATGAAAAATTATTTATACAGCCATTCTCCCCCTACCTCTGATTCAAGTAGGGCAGTTGTCAGTTACTGTCATAAGTTTGTGCACTTAGTACTGGTAAACCGCTTAGATCGGCTAAGCTTGCCCAGGAAAAGTGTGAGTAGGTTAACTGACCGCCGTGATATGAATGAAATACTGTTAAAAACGTCGAAAAATCCAAAAAAAAATTATGTCCTGTGGATGTCAATTCAGTGCTATGATTCTGACACAAACACAGGGTCCAGTAATCCCCAAACACGAAATTACTGGGAGCCTGGTAGGAGAACAAATGGCAGCAAATTGGTTCTCTAACCATATTCTGATACATGTTATTTAGATAATCTAAAATTAGCCTTTTTGGCCGTTTCCAAGTCCAACTGTTTTCATCCGATTTTCACCAAACTTGATGAAAATGTTTGAGGGCATAATATCTTAGCCAAGTTTGATGATCAACCTAATCACCCCAGGAACTGCAGAGTTATGGCCCTTGATTTACCTAAAACTGGCCTTTTTGCACTTTCTGCTCTCTGTGTCCAACAGTTTTTATCCAACCATAACCAGACTTGATATTTTAAAGATTGCTTTTAACCTACAGTAGGTTTAACTGTTTTACAAACCGCTCTTGTTACTGTTTACAGTACTGCTAATCTCAGGAAGTGTGCAGTCGGGAATTGTGAATAGCATCAAGGCTGGCAAGCTTTTCTTGTGCTATAAATCAGTTTATAAACACATAAACCCGTGTCAATTCATACTGAGTAAATGTTTTTATACATTATATCCTCAGATTTTATCATGCTGCAGTATATTTTCAGAAATCAGATTTATTTCACTTACCTATATTATAGTATATTATATTATAGGCGTCTCAAAAAGGATTAACATCAATAGGATCAGGGCTCAGCCTAGGGACACATTTTAGGGAGAAGTCAATTCTCCCTCAGTTCAGTTTAGGGAGAAGTGAGGCCACTTCAAGGAGAAGCGTTTTCCAAAAAGCGCTTAACCATAATTTTGCTTGTTACCATCATCAGACCATGTCAGTCATTATCATAGTACCAAGTCCATCATCATCAGGTCATTATCATCATCAAATTCTCCATAAATTAATAACAATATATTTTCAAGTTGTATTACATTATTCTAGTTTCCAAGTTTTTTTTCACAGTTTTCATTCTAGCAATACACACATCAATACAAGTTTAAATTTAAACTATTTTTTTTAGCTAAACGTTCACAGTGCATCATAAAACATTTTTTTTTTGGAATTAAAAATTAATTATATATTAATTATATTTTGTTAGTTATATTAATTCTTTTTTTTTTTAAATAAAACACTTCGTTAAAATTACCTTGCAATTATTTATATAATTTCAAACAATAAAATCCGTTAAAAACACCAGTCATTAATAATAACACGTTAGATTGGGCTTTCAAATCGGCAATAGCAACAGTGTCGGTTTCACTGCAAAAAGTCTGTGATGTGACTGCCCAGATGGGGCCATTGTCTAGCAGTTTGTAGAACTAAGCATGTAACACAATTAGCTCATGGTCAGTGAGAAAAGCATCAATCAATACCACTGTACCTGAACAATGCAAGCACTGTAGATAGAGCATTAATGAATTAGTGTTCCAGAAGAAATGTCAAGGGTGTGTACAAAATCAGACCGTTTCTTTAATGCATGGAATAAAATGGATATTTAAATGGGGTGATGAAATAAACGTCTTGGAATTAAAATGGAAACTGTATTACCAGGGAAATTATTGGATATTTACATGAATATTTACATCTAGTATGGATTGATGTGTTTTGCGTATTAGGTAATTATGTGCGTTATTGAAATTTACTTTGATTACGTTCTCTTTTTGATGGAAGTTGACTTCAAAGCTTTTATGACTGGTGTTTGATTGATAATTATTACTATGCAAAGTTTAAAACAGACGGCGAATTGGACTTCTCCTTGATGACATTTATGGGCGATGTCAATAGCTCCAGGGCGAAGTTATCGCCCACGTCGCCTTCACGGCTATGCCCTGAGGATGAAGGAAATAGTAGGGGATGATTTAATGAAGTACAATGTAGATCTATTCATGTTGCACATCCTTTGAAATCTATTTATCAATTTATTGATGAACCTCTGTTAGATCATATTGTGTAACTGTATTGAACTCTATCTTTAGGATCAATGATATGTATTAATAGAAAATTGTGGCTTGCTATTTCAGTTACAAGTGAAGCAAAAAAATAATAATTTCCGTGTTTCAGGCAGTCCTACCTAGCAAAAAAAAAGTTTTAAGCGAGGACTATTTTTGAAATGCATATTCGTCAGATTTTAGATAATTGTCAATGTTTTTTTACCGAAATGTGTCATTAAGCAAATGTTAAAAAAACTCAATCCCTACCCTACCTAACATTTTTGAGACCGTTGCCTGACGCACACAATTTTTTTTGGGGGGGGAGGCTGGGGGGGTGCCTGATGGTCATTCATTCTATATTTTCAGTGAAAATATTTGTTTCTTCGTATATACAGTACTAATGTAAGTCTCAAATATTCTGTTAATTATATCACATTCTGGCTGGACTCCACACAAGAACAAGTTCATGTAAGTTCATTGACTGGTCAACAGTCTAGTGTGCAGCTGGCCAGTTCAATATTTACATGTACCGTTCCATAATCCACATTGTGCTCAAACACTTGCATTCAGTTACTGCTTCTTACATGAAGGTTTCCAAACTTTAAAGAATAGCATAGCTTTTCATTTACCAGTGCTGATAAGGAAATATTTTCTGTGACTGAATGTAATGCATGTTCCCCCCCCCCACGCAGATACAATTCATGTAATATGATAAAGCTGTCCACATAATTTGATAACTGCCATAATGCTTCTTATTTTATACTTAATCTTTCAATTGTAATTTATTTGTTCCACAACAAATATACATTGAATATTTAAAATATAATGTATGTTTTACCATTTGATCAGTGTCATTAATAATAGTGTTTAGATTTGTTAATAGATTATCCCAATGGTAGCCAGTGTAAAAGTGTGACAAACAGCTTTCAGTCAATTTCAAGGCATTATGATGTTATTCAAAATGTTGGGATGTCAATACCTATAGTCACAGTCCTTGGAAACTGGCTTGGGTGACATTGCCAAATGAATATGATAAATAAAATGATTTTGTTACAACAGTAAACAGTCTGTGTTACATTCTTGTTTACAGCTTGCATTTTCTTTTGCAATATACTGATCGAACAAGTGATTTGTTATTTTATGCCCCCAGCATCTTGGCAGGAGGCATAAAGTGATCGTCCTGTCCGTCCTTACGTCCGTGACAAGTTGAGTAGATTTTACCATTTTGTCTAGCACCAACAACGCTTACTACAACACTTGGATACTTACGCAGTTGTTGCTTATGACCATTCCCTATCCAACCTCACTTTGACCTTGACCTAATTTGGACTTATAATAATAATTCAAAAGTGCAATTTCTTGGTTAACTAGATTTTACCGTTTCGTCTAGCAACTGACACCAACACCGCTTACTTCAACACTTGGATGTTAATCATTTTTTACTTATGACCGTTCCCAATCCACCCCTAGCACCCAACCTCACCTTGACCTTGACCTAATTTGCACTTAGAATAATTCAAATGGGCTGTTTCTTGCTTAACTAGATTTTACCATTTTGTCTAGCACCAACACCTCTTGCTACAACACTTGGATACTTATACAGTTGTTGCTTATGACCATCCCCAATCCACCCATATCACCCAACTTCACTTTGACCTTGACGTTGACCTAATTTGGACTAAGAAATGTGCTACCCAGCACCAACTGGGGGCATGTGTGTTTATCAAACACAGAATCTTGTTTTCCCATTGAAGTTTTACACTAAACAAACATTGTGCCGCTAGTAGAATGTTGTAACTGCAGGTTAATGTTTGTTTTGCAGTTCATTTAACTATACCCGGTGACTTCGTAAACGTCAGCAAACACCTAATAACTGTTCTATCATCTCTGGCTATCCATGTTTTAAATGTGAAGATGAATGGCCTGAATCATGATTGTTTTCAGTGAATTGCTCTTTTTCAGTATTATAGCAATAATTGCACAAAAGTGTCATTCTTAAAAGCATTTAAGGTCACTGTATTTAATATTTTATGCAGTCAGTGATAATTTGTATTTATCATGTTAAAAATGTGTGTATCGTCTTCATGTTGACTGTCATTTAAAAATTGAATGCTTAATGAAGTATACAGGATTTCAAATGGGAAGACATTTATAGGCTAGTTTCATAGTGTACCTTTAATCCAGTGCTCATGTGTCATTCTGGTCATACCTGATTCTCCATTTCAGATGACACAGATGCCTCTCCGATGGCCAGTGACAAAACAGACGCTAAAGGGGGCGAGGGGGGAGGTCATATGCCACCCATGCCTTCAGCTTCGGGGTACATAGTCAGCGCTATTATTTCCTTCCCTAAGTCTTGTTATTAAACTTGTCAACAACTTGCAAAATAGATTGCTCTTTCACTACTAATCTGTTATTCTTTGTGTATGTTTTATAAGGTAAACATACAACATTCATGTAATTCTGCAGTTAGAGTGCATTGACTTCCATTCATTTGACATATTCCATTCTGAAAAAAAAAAAGACAACCAATGAAAAGGTTTATGTATTTTATGTGCCATAAGCTGAATTTTTTATCTGTTCAATCTTTCACCTTCGTGTGATAATTCTTGAATGCCCTGTTCTGTTTTCAGTGGTTTGGGTGATAAGTTTCACAATGTCATGACTTTCGAGGACTTTACCGCGGATGAATACAAGATGGACCACCCAAACAGAGGCCGTGCTATCATCATAAACAATGAAAAGTTTGATGAGGAACTGGGCCTCGGACCTAGGACTGGAACATTCCAGGACGCAGTGGCCCTGAATGAACGATTTGAGGACATGGGCTTTAATGTGGAACTGTGTAACAATATGTCTGTCCAACAAATGTTAGACATACTGCAAAAAGGTGTGTAACACATCGTCTAATGAGAGTGCCCAATATCAAATTTGTTTGATGTAAATTTGTTTTAATTTATTTTAAATGATAAATCTCCTTAAAGTAGTTGTTTTTGTTGTAAAATAAATAAATAAGTAAATGACTGTACCGATTGTATGAATCTTTTTTAAATGACTATATTGTAACATATTTCTATTGTAGCGGCCAGTGATCATGAGTATAACAGGGACTCGGACTGCTTTATGTGTGCTATACTCACTCATGGTGAAGAGGGCTATGTTTTCGGGGTGGACGCCAAAATTGAAACCAAGCAGCTTTTAGAACCTTTCAAGGGCAATAATTGCAGTAGTCTGGTGGGGAAGCCCAAAATTTTTATTATTCAGGTATGACGGTTTAAAATAATTTTATATGAAAGCAACTTGTATTGTGGCACGTCATGAGAAAACCGGTCATAATGCATGTGCGTAAAGTGTCTTCCCGGATTAGCCTGTGCAGTCCGCACAGGCTAATCGGGGACGGCACTTTCAGCTTTTATGGTATTTTCTGTTTCAAGAAAGTCTCTTCTAAACATAAATCCACTGTAGGCGGAAAGTGCTGTCCCGGATTAGCCTGTGCAGACTGCACATGCTAATCCGGGACGACACTTTACGTACATGCATTAAGTCCGGTTTTGCCACGACGGGCCACTATTGTAATTGGTAATATGTTAAGGCACCATAGATTTGCCATAGCCCTGTTTACGTCTGTGGTATCATAATGGCCTAAAATGTAAGTGCAAATGACATTGCCCAGATTCCTGGTTATAAGTTCAAATAGTAATTTTTGAAGACTATTGAACTATATTTTATTGAAAAAATTTATTCTCTAAATGGTAAGTGTCTATCTGCATTTGCAATGCAAACAGTAGGTCTTAGACTATTGTATTGTTTGCTACTTTTCTTGTTTCTTGGAGAAAACGTCACCATCATGAACTGTTGTTTAACCTCTTCTAAACTTATTTTGTCAAAAACAAACAAATAAGGCAATATAAGAGTTTGTTACCCCTATTTGTTTCAACCTCTCTATAGTCACATAATACCGTTGTGATTTCAGGCGTGCCAAGGTAGCCAGTTTGATGAGGGGGTGCCAGTGGACGTGGCCGATGCCAAGGCCAAGCCTGCCCGGGAGGTGCAGGTGTTCAAGATCCCGTCAGAGGCAGACTTCCTCATCGCATACTCTGTAGTGCCAGGTAAAGTCTGATCATCTGATAATTGTTCTGAAACCTCAACTCATTTTTAGTCATATTTTCAGCCGACTGATTTCTGTCGGCCATTGTTATACAGGACTAGTGCTGCATCGTTTATTGTCCATCTTCTACCTGTTAATTGTTCAGAAATGATAACTCGCTTTAAGTGATATTTTCTTCATTACGCACTATGTACTGCCTGGTATGGTAGTCCTGTACAGAGGTCACATGGGTAAATGTTTTCAAGTACTCATTTTAGTATTTTTTGAAAGTTTTTGCCCAAAAGAAACTGCAATAAAAACAATGTTTTCAGTATTAAAAGAACCATATGCAGTAATAGGATATATGTCATTCTGCCACTTTTCTGTATGGTAGTCCTGTACAGAGGTCACATGGGTAAATGTTTTCAAGTACTCATTTTAGTATTTTTGAAAGTTTTTGCCCAAAAGAAACTGCAATAAAAACAAAGTTTTCAGTATTAAAAGAACCATATGCAGTAATAGGATATATGTCATTCTGCCACTTTCAGGTTATTTTTCGTGGCGTAACAGCACCAACGGTTCCTGGTTCATCCAGGCCCTGTCACGTGTGCTGGCCCTCCACTGGCAGGACATGGACCTGCTCACCATCATGACCCGCGTCAACAAGATCGTCGCGTACGAGTTCGAGTCTCAAACCAACAAGGAATTCATGAATCAGAAGAAGCAAATCCCGTGCATTACCTCCATGCTGACGAAGGAAGTCAAGTTTAAGCCCAAGAAATAAATCTGCCTGTTGTTTCTGTGATAATTATGTGTGTATTTGTGTCATTGTGTGTATCTTGGTACTTCTTTTTTTCTGGGATATGAATGTCATGCAATCAGTGTGCAGTTTGAATGTCAAGGTTCATGTCATACAGGGATATATGTTAAATACTCGGCCAGGCACCAATGGCAGGTTGTTTTGCAGCTGGGCGACAGGGTTTAATCAGTAATGAGCTCAGTTGGCTACTGCATATTTAAGGATTATTTCATATTACATAGTTATAATGCATACAACACAACTATATCGTACATAATTGCCTTTAACAGTTTTGTTTTGGTTTAAAAGCAAGACAGTTCCAAATCAACACAAACCATTTGAGTTTGTTTTTTTGACAGTGTAATTGTGTTGACACCTTTGTCATTTTCTCAAGAAAGTTCTATTGAGGTCAAGTGACTTGTGATTTCAAAGCAGGGCTGAATTTTCAAGGGTAGCCAGCCCAGATGGCTCGTAACCCCTGACTGTTAGTTTATATCCCTATAGTAGTAACAAAACTGCAATAACAGAGCAAACAATATAAATATTTCAACACATAGCAAATACAAGTTAATTGTGCATCATTGTGTAATTTCATGTATACTTCTTGATTATTTGTTTTCAATGTCTTATTCTAAGAATAACATTTGATATTGATGTTTGTTCACTCTGCCCCCATAAATTGAAAATGCATTTACTATTTATTGATTCTTTACATTTAAATGTTAAAACTGTTATGTGAGTGTATTGCAATGAACTGAATCAAAGTGAACAAAAAGTGAATTTCGCACATTGTCTCAAATCTGTGACTATCCAATTGTTATGTTACTTTATGGATAATTTGAGTTCATCTTCTATATCTTATATCAAAGTACATGTACTTATTTTCTACGCTTTTTGATTCTAATTACTATGTGAGTCAAGTGTCTGTTGTGTGTATGTAATTAAAACTTGTACACTGCATGTTATTGCAAGTTAACATCCTTATTATGAGTGTTTATTTGTTTGCACATATTTTGGTGAAGTTATTTTTGATATTATTATCCCAATGAAGTGCTCATTTTTGCTTATTCGCATAAATACAAGTGCATTCAATTTTCTGTTTGTATGCATAGTAGAGAAATGTAGAGCCAATTATACTTCCGAGGTGGCGCTAATGACAGGAAGTAGTAGGAAAAAGTAAACAGTGACAGTGTTCTGCCGTGGATGCGGCCTTGCGCCATTGGCGCAAAAATGAATTATTTGTCCCCACCAAATTTTCGTAAGCGGGTCCGCGGGCGCACACAATTTACAAGTAAATCATTCGGCGTATTTAGTAAAATTTATATCATTGATCGTGACGTCAATTTATTACCAATTTTTTCATTAGAACACTAATTCATTAACGCTTTATAGGCAGCGCTTGAACAGTTCAGATACAGTAGTATCAATCGATAATTGTACACGCGGTCCACATGCTAAGCGTGAAACACGCTTTTCGGCGATAAACTGCTGGACGACAGCCGCATTTCGGCAGAAACATCAAAGTCTTTTGAAGTCGAATTACCAACACCGTTGCTATGAGTGTTGCTAACGACTTACAGTTTTGGAAGCCCGTCTAATTGATGATGTAACACTGTTACACTTTGTAGTTTTAACAGGTTTCATTATTAACGCCTTGTGTTTATAACGGATTTTATTGTTTGTTCAAATTAAAATTAATAATGCAAGGTTATAAGGTATTTAAGAAGGCATTGTAATATTGATCAACAGAACGTTATGAATTAATTAAGAACACAGTATTATGTATTAATCCTTTTTTGAACAGAAAATAAAAAAACTAACATGAATGAAAACAGCTAGTACGTACTTTTCAAAACAAAAATCTGCTTTGGGAATATTCATGAGGTGAACAACTTTTTTGTCTGTGTCCCTACATTTTTGTAATTTGTCCCCACTTTTTAAGCCAAGAGGGCCCTTGTCCCAGATAGTCCAAATTCATGGCAGAACACTGCAGTGATAGAAGGTGAGTTGGTTTTATGACCATTTTAGACACTTCACGATCGGACAATGTAGTGCAATTCGGAAATAATTTTACCTTCCAACAATGTAGAGAAGTATGAAGTCGTAAAATTGTCATAAAACATATAAAACCAACTCGCCTTCTATCACTCTTTACTTTTTACTACTACTTCCTGTCATTAGCGCCACCTCCGAAGTATAATTGGCTCTTTTTTCAATGCATCTCCAAAAAGAGGTGGCGCCAGTGATTACAGACAGTGTACCTGCTTGTCAAAATTAGTGGCAAGTTCAAAACCTTGTTGAATTTTTTAACACTGACCGTCTGTATGGTATAAGGGTTTTTTTGCCAAACATTTCTAGTTTGTTAATATCAGGTAATTTTTTAGAAAATCTAAATGTTGATCATATCATTGTTTTGTTTTTAGTTTTAAATTCTGAGCAATTATTTGTGAACCGAAGTGTGTTCTTTAATTATTTAAATATGCTTGTTGACCTTGCCAGACCAATTTTTTATTTATTATTCTGATTGCAGTGTCCAACACAGTGTTTGTTATTTTTGGAAAGAATACCATGAGCTGTACTTGTATTTGTGTTACAATTTTTGTCAAATCATAATAAATGAAGAATATTGAGGTGAACAAATATTTAAGTGTTGAAAAACAAAGTTTGCATCATTCTTACGGTATAGATCAGACAAATTGACCTGTTACTTATGAACTTTATTAGCATACTTTCTTGAATTATTTCCTTTATTTATACTTGATTGTGTTTGTGCACATGCTACTGTACTTTAAAAGGAATATTCTGACATTAATTTTATTCGATTCCAGTATGGAAAATAAAATATTGATCGTAATCATTTTGTAATATATTCCTGCATAATGCTCAGTGTCAGGTTAATTTTTCCGTGCTATTACTGGCCTGACCAGTTCTATGTGATTTTCTTGATGTGAATTATGGCATTGACAGCGGTGCAATTCTTTGCCTATGGTGCCTTACTGGTAGTTATATTTTTACATTGTGTGAATTGAACATCTTCCAATAGGATTGTTCGTCATTGATTAATTTGCATGTAAAAAAAAATTGTAAAATCTATTTTCAAAATTCGAAGGGAGATAAATGTCATTGAATCATGTTAAATTAGACTCGGTGTTAACAACTATGTTTGTAGTTGCATTTGTTTACTGTATTGAACATATCTACTATTGTTTTGTACAGTATTTCTCATATTTTTGGCATTTTTTTTTTAGTTGGCTCGCAAAGGAATATTATTTTTAGTTATCAGATCAAATATGTGTTACGTTTGAAGCTTTATTGCTAACTGTACCTGACTGGAATAAATGGGACAATTAAATGTTGAGAACCCACATTTAAATGTGTATGTTATGTTATTGGATGTGTATTTTGTAAGTTAGTAAATAAAGAAATGTTCATTTCACACTGTTCATTTGCCTTACTGTTATTAATCTCTAATCATAGAATGTTGAATTCCTGAAATAGTTCAGTTTTCGTTAGATACCGGTAAAAACTAATATGTATTTTGACTGCACACTGCAGTAAAGGATAGTACTGGCGCATTGTGTCAAATAACGTCTGCTAACCTAATACGTGTCTACTACAGATGCACTATAAAAAATAGTCAATGATTGAATCTTGCTTTTCTCTTTTCCACTGATTTATCAAGCTGTCAATTAAAACTTGCAAATAAAAAACATTGCTCCTCAAGGATTGACACAAAACACAGATCATTATCTGTTTACATTTATGTTATTTCAGGCAGTTTCCCAGATAAAAACAACAACAAAGAAAAATATCGGAGTTTTATTCCAGGGACTTAACAAACATAAATATACCTGCATCACAACATCTCTGCAGCAGAACTACCTTGTCTATTTACATAATATATACATGTGTGAAACTTGTGATCTAGGTATGAGTAAAACTGGCTGAAGGCTGGGTTGCAAACACAACATCAAAATAAATAAAACACTAAAATATGTACACTGTTAATGTGAGTAACTTGTGTGTGAAGAGTATCTGAAACATTAGCATCGGTACTATGATCAGCACACAATGTCTTGACTTCATAAAATGCTAAAAGAACAGTACCAAACATGTAATGTTTCATAAACAATGAAAAACGTTAAAATTTGACAAGTAAAAATCTAAAAACAAAAATCAACTTTTACTGCTTGAATATATTAATAATTCATTAAATGCACTATAAAAAAATAAATTAAAAAAATTAAATTAAAATATGATATCAGCTGATATAAAAACTGCTATCCTGTATGTCAGAACATTAACCTAGGCAACATCTGGTACAAAGATCCCAATCGAAACCTAATCTTAGCAGATAAAGCAGTTACTAATAATATTGTAAAAAACCTTTTCCGAAAACCGAAATGAAAAGGTAGCATACATTAAAAAAAAAACACGAACAGTATATTAAATATTAATAAAATAGCACCATAACGTGTCTATATACATAACAGATTTTACAACATCACATGCATTGCATTCTAAATGCTCTGGTCTGTCTACATCTTACAAACATCATTTCAAAGAACAGACACAGAGATGAAAGACAATATGACCTGTGTTGCTTATATAAGCACTACAAAAGCCGTGCAACACTTCGATCTGAACATTTTATAAACATACAGGCGGGAGACTAAAACAAGAGCTGTCAGAGGACAGCACGCTCAACTATTTGAAGTATTTCAGTTGGTACATATTTTGGATACTGAAAGGGGCATACATTTGTTAAAATACAATATTTTTAAGTGAAGCCTTGTATAGTTTATACATTTTTGGAGAAAGGTTAGTTTCAAGTGAATAACTTGCGTAGTTTTTAAGTAACAAAACATTTGAATATAAACTTGAACAAAAAAATCTAAGTGAAAAGGGGGACACAACTCTGTCCAAATACAAAATAGAGTTATGGGTAATGTTGCCCCTGGTACTACAGTTGATGATAAAGGTTAGTGAATAACTTAATGTAGTTTTGAAGTCACAAAACTTCTGAATATAAACTTTAAACAGAAAATCTATGTGAAAAAGGGACATAACTCTATCAAAATACAAAATAGAGTTAAGGGGAATGTTCACCCTGATACTGGAGTTGATCACAAAGGTATATTCAAAGTTTCAAGTGAATAGCTTTTGTAGTATTGAAGTTACAAAACTTTGGAATATTAACTTTAACCAGAACATCTAAGTGAAAAAGGGGCATAACTCTGTAAAAATACAAAACAGAGTTATGGGGAATGTTGCCCCTGACACTGGAGTTGATGACAACGGTTAGTTCCAAATTTCAAGGGAATAACTTACGTAGTTTTGAAGTTACAACTTTTGAATATAAACTTTAACCAGAAAATCTATGTGAAAAAGGGGCATAACCCTGTCAAAATACAAAACAGAGTTATACGGAATGTTGCCCTTGACACTGGAGTTGATGATAAAGGTTAGTTCCAAGTTTCAAGGGAATAACTTGTGTAGTTTTGAAGTTACAAAACTTAAATATAAACTTTAACAAGAAAATCTAAGTGAATAAGGGGCATAACTCTGTCACAATACAAAACAGAGTTATGGGGAATGTTGCCCCTGACACTGGAGTTGATGACAAAGGTATATTCCAAGTTTCAAGTGAATAACTTATGTAGTTTTGAAGTTACAAGGCTTTTGAATAAAAACTTTTAACCAAATTCAGACGTGGACACCGACGCCGGGGGTATTAGGAATGCTCACCTATTCTTTGAATAGTCGAGCTAAAAAGGGTGAATTTTAATTCACTGATTAAAGCATATGCTCCAATCAGCTTGACACTATCACATATCACACTAAACCAATATCACATATCACACTACGCCTACTACATGAAAATCCCCTTCCAAATTGAATTTCTTCATGATCTCTTGTTTGGGGTCATACTCCAGCGAGCTGCCACTGGTTTCCAAGGAAACATTTGGCACATTTAAATTCTGTGAAGACACGTTAATTTCTTTATGCAAATACTTCATATTATTTAACATTTCCTTGTGGCTAAGACGCACATTTTCATACAATTTATCAGAGGAGATTCTATCAAAGGAATCATCAGAAAAGTCATCACCTTTCCCAGGTGAGGTATTCCTTGTCATTTCTTCTTTAAGGTTATTGCACATAAAGTCATTCTTTTCTCTGACACCACAGTCGGTTTTTTTATCCCCTCCTGTATTTTCTAGGACTCTCGGAGAACTAAATCCACTGTCCCCAAGTAACATGTCTTTTGTGTTCATCTCTTGCCGGGACTGTGGACGTTTATTTATCACAGTACCAAGACTTTGCTCACTCCCGGTTCCATCTATTGCACTATCATGTGAACTTTGACCTTGACTTGAGTTGGAGGTCAAGGTCTCTCTTTCACTTCCATGTTCAGACCGCCTGTCACTCTCTTTAGGGTCTAAATGAGAATTTTTAGAAGGCACTGGAGAAAATGGCCTTTCCAGTCTACTCTGGCCATCTTCCGTCACTCTGTCTTGAAGGTGACTTCTATGTGTTCTATCAGGCAATTTTGGTTTCCGTTCATCAGAAATGTGTACATTTGCATATATGTGACCTTGACCTAAACTATGACTTTTTCCTAAACCATGACACTTTCCTAAGCTATGTGTCCCCTGCCTACCAGGCATAGTACTGTTGGGCACATGCCTGTAGGAGCCAGTTCTAAGTGCTGCCCTGTCAAGTGGCTTATCAGCCACAGGGTGACGGTATGAGTTAGACCGGTTATATCTGTCAGTTGACATTTTGTCTGCAACTGACCTGCGATACTGCACACTCTGCAAATGATTTGATTCTGTGGATTCGAGGCCAGCACAATTAACTCCGCTACTATGAGACAAACCAATGGTCCTATGTTTGTTCTTTAATTGGCCTTGATATTCAAAACTGATGTCATTGTCAGCTGTTTTTCCAGGTGAAGAAAATGGCTGACTCATTCCACTTATGTGCCTGCTTGGAAAGTAGCTTGAATGTCTGTCTTGTCGAGATTGTTTCTTCGACTTATGTGGCCTTCTACCAGGCTTTGATTTGACACCCTTTTCACGCTTGTCTTTGTCAACTGTGCTCTCGTGCTTAGGTTCAATAGTGTCATCGTTCATTTCGGATCTTTCACGTATGGAGCTGAAACGTGGCGTTGAACTGATTACAGGATGACTGACATAGTTTGAATGCAACAGTTCTCTGGACGGTGAAGAAAATTTTACAGGTAGGGAGCTCAGTTTTATCTGTTTTTGACCACAGCTGTTTCTGAATGTATTTGTTTGATCATCATCAATATACGTATCATCCCCTGGTTGATTTGCAATGACTACCGACAGTCTGTCTTTATTTTTATGAGATTTCTGTTTCGCCTTTTTGTTTGCTAACCCCGTTTCAACAAGTTTAGTGTTGTGTGTTGATAATTTCTCATCAAACGTTAATCCTTGCTCCGGCATGGAGCTGGGTCCCAGCAGCACACTGTTGGTTCCACTGTATGTAGAGAACTGCTGAAGGTAGTGCCAGGTACCGGACTTGGTCATCTGCTGCTGTACCCAGCTCTTTGTGCGGATCTGCCGATCCACCTGCTGCTGGTACCACAACCACTCTGGGGGCGGAAACTGTGCGGAAAACGTGGCATACTCCACTGCAGGCTTTTTGCATTCCACTGGTTTTTCAGACTGCTTTTTCTTGTTTCTTCCAAATAATTTGGAAAAAAATGATGACTTCTCTGAAAAACAATTTCCAAAATAGCATGAAAATTTTGAAATCAATACTAATTAGTGACAGTGTAAAAATATGTTATTTTTTTAACAAAACACTGATCAATGCACATGTTGTATAACTAACAACATGACTGCACGAAATTTAACTGATTTGTTGTAAATTATAGGCAAACAAATGTAAGGAAAGTCTTGTATAAATTGTAAAGTGTATAAAATCTCATTTTCTGTGAAAGTCAACTACTGGTGTATTTAATTTACATTTACTAAAGTTATGCAAATATACCTTTGGTTATTTTAGCTTTAGCCTCTTTTTTGTTTTCTTTGGCCTCATTTTTCTTCTGCTTGTCATTGCGCCCATTAACAGACGAGCTCCATTTCAAGGAGCAAACTTCAGAGTTGTCTTCCCTGCGACCCCTGTCACGTGACCTCTTCACACTGACGCTCATGCTGCGGTGCACACGGGGCGCTGGCATATCAATCTACCAAAGAAAATGCAACAGTTGCAAGTAGGTGTATCAGACAGACTTGCGCAGATATAATATTCTATTAAACATTAAAATACAACATACAATTACAATCAAATAAAATTCTTATTGGTAAAATATTGACTGTCATTTTTATTATAATTATTCTTATTATTTGTTTATGAAGTTTACTCAGTAGTTTGTTAATAAACAATACTAATTAACAACCTTCTTTTTTTTCGAAAATACGCAAGTTTACATCAGTTTGCATGGAAACATCTATGGAATCTGAGGTCACATTTACTTGCAAACATGACCGAGCCTTTTTAACAGGTTTCAGCAGCACATGCTTTAACACCAACCTGCAGTCTATCATTGCTGACAGAGTGTCGCTTGTCTTTCCAATCACATGAATCCCCCTGGCCAATCAAATTCTCCTCTGTATCCACCTGGCAGGAAATTGATCTCATTGGTTGACGAGACTGCTGACTGTAATACAAGCAAATAATGTTCACATTTGTATAGACATTAATATTTCTATGAAGCATTACCGGTATCGTAAAACATCAAACTATTTAAACAGGGATTTGTGAAGATTCATGCACTATGAAACTGGAAGATATGTAGAAAACTAATGCATGTTCCATTCTTAAAAGGTTAACAGAAGTACAAGATTAAATCATAGTTCATTAACATAAAGTAATTTCAGTGCACAGCAATTATGTCATAATGTACACATATAAATGACTGGAAGCTTTTTATTATTTCTGTGAAAGATTTTGTAATTTTGTCAAATGAACAAATATACAATATTAACATCTTTTTTTCAATTATGGCACGTCGTGGGAAAACCGGTCTTAATACATGTGCGTAAAGTGTCGTATCGGATTAGCCTGTGCAGTCCGCACAGGCTAATCCGGGACGGCACTTTCCGCTTTTATGGTATTTTCTGTTTCGAGGGGGTCTCTTCTAAACATAAATCCACTGTAAGCGGAAAGTGCCGTCCCGGATTAGCCTGTGCGGATTGCACAGGCTAATCCGGGACGACACTTTACGCACATGCATTAAGTCCGGTTTTCCCATGACGCGCCACAATTATAACCAAACATACACATAAATCAATGTTACCTGAACATGGCCGGTATGTACATTGGATGAAGGTGTGTCCACGGAGACATCAGGCCAGTTGACTGCAAATCATCTCCATGCATGCGAAACGTGTCCGGAGTCACCACAAAATAACCACAGCCTGCAAAGAGAAAATAAATTTGCAGGTATAATAACGGGTTTGCTCATAAATATTTTTATAGACAAATACAATGACAGAATATTCAATTTTTTGTGACGGAAATTTTGATGGATTACAAAATCCCTGTACAGCCTGATGTAGTAGAAAAAGGATATATATTGTTTGAATATAATTTGTGCTATAGTAAAATAGAAAAGGCAGAGAAAACGACTAGTATTTCTCATATTTACTGGTGGATTCTTCATGGGAGAGAACTGCAATTAATCAAATGTTTGAAGCAGGCAAGAGTTGTCCACCTTAGCATGGTGTTTTGTTGAAAAGCCATTGATTGGGTAGCTGGAGTCCAGTGATAAAAGGGGCAGCATGAGCCTGATTTATGGATGAAAAATACCATAAAACTGCCCACAACTGTGGGGCATATAAAGGCCAGTCACTTGTAAAATCAATGCACTCAATGGAATTCAATTATCAAAGGGGTGAAGTCTTGATGGTGTAAACTGTGAGAAGTTTTTAGAGAATGCATACTTTGGGTATCAAATCTATCTTTGTTATCAGCAAGGTGTATGAGAGATGGGAAAGTTACTTTTATTACCCTAACATACTGGAAAGATTCATTGTGTGAGATGATAACATTACTTTGTAAAGACTTCATATGATCCAATAAACATGATTCAAGTAAGACTCCTTCAACGGGGGGGGGGGGGGGGGGGGGGAAAATGGCCATAAATCAGAGTCATTTGAATATTTAAATCCTGTACAAACATGTTTGCAATCTTCTCTCCACTAGTCGGGCAAACATTTTATGGGTCATGATATTCAGCATATATGAAACAATATATTTATTAGATCATTTCTATATATATTTAAAACAGATTTTCAATATTTTGTAAATCAAATTAAGAGCAGGTTATTAACATCTTGCAACTTGACTCCCTAGTATCATTTTACACAAACAACATATTGCTTTATTTAAAAAGGTATTAAATTGTATTCATGTTCCAAAAATCTGTAATTAAGTTCCTTTATAAAAATTCTCAAATGCTCCCAAATCCATGAGTCATTGACCATGCAGAAACAATATCTACCATTTTGTGACACAGCAGTTCTATTGAATTGAGAAATTACTTTTTAATGTGGTTTATATTTCCAAAACTGGTCATTAATTGAGGTTAAAGGGGACAAGTTCTTAATGTGAACAGGGTCAAGAGGGCGTATTTTCACCCTGAAAGATACCAGTGCGTCAAAAGTTGACATGAAAAGCTCAGCCAAATATGGAGTGCTCACTTCATCATACTGAAAGAAAAGTACTTAATATCTTTCATTGACACAAAAAAGAATGGGATATTATAGAATATGTTTACAGCAGCAATATACAAGGCATTTCAACAGTAGGATTATACTGATGTTTATCAGTGGATTCTGGTATGATACTGTCTGCTGTAAAATTTGGCCTCATTTTTTATGGGAAATAAATAGCAATTATGGGAGCAATTCATCCAGGCTTTCTATTTTGTGCATTCTTCATCAATCAAGAGAAGTGCTTTGCTATCAGATAATCTCACATAGTTTGGCATCTTCTCAAACAATCAAAATATTTTCAAGAAATGGCTGTGACTGCTTATCAAAAGAATAGACGGCGTCTACTAGGATTTTTTACGGTACACTTATAAACGAAGTTTGTGTGTACTTGTTATAGCAGTTATAATGTAACTGATATAAAATATTAGTTATTATTTAAGAAATCAGTAACGGTATATTTAACCATTATATTGCTAAATAAATGCATATTTATATTGAACTTTACATTTTGTGAAAAAAATGCAATCTGGAAAAAATAAGTTATTATTACATAACATTCTATTATATAAACAAGAGCTGTCAGAGGACAGCGTGCTCGACTATTCGAAGTATTTCAGTTGGTACATATTTTGGATAGTGAAAGGGGCATAAATTTGTTAAAATACAATATTTTTAAGTGAAGCCTTGTATAGTTGATAAATTTTTGGAACAAAAGCTTTAACCACAAAGTCTGTGTAAAAAGTGGGCTAATTCTGTCAAATACAAAACAGAGTTATGGGTAATGTTGCCCCTGATACTAGAGTTGATGACAAAGGTTAGTTCCGAGTTTAAGTGAATAACTTACGTAGTTTTGAAGTTACCAAACTTTTGACTATAAACTTTAAACAGAAAATCTATGTGAAAAAGGAACGTAACTCTATCAAAATACAAAATAGAGTTATGGGGAATATTTACCCTGATACTGGAGTTGATGACAAAGGTATATTCCAAGTTTCAAGTGAATAGCTTTTGTAGTATTGAAGTTACAAAACTTCAGAATATTAACTTTTAAACGGAAAATCTATGTGAAAAAAGGGGCATAACTCTGTCAAATACAAAACAGAGTTATGGGGAATGTTGCCCCTGATACTGGAGTTGATGACAAAGGTTAGTTCCAAGTTTCAAGTGAATAACTTATGTAGTTTTGAAGTAACAAAACTTCTGAATATAAACTTTAACCAGAAAATCTAAGTGAAAAAGGGGCATAACTCTGTCAAAATACAAAACAGAGTTATGGGTAATGTTGCCCCTGATACTAGACTTGATGACAAAGGTTAGTTCCAAGTTTCAAGTGAATAACTTATGTAGTTTTGAAGTTACCAAACTTTTGAATATAAACTTTAACCAGAAAATCGAAGTGAAAAGGGGGCATAACTCTGTCAAAATACAAAACAGAGTTTTACGGAATGTTGCCCTTGATACTGGAGTGGATGACAAAGGTTAGTTACAAGTTTCAAGTGAATAGCTTATGTAGTTTTGAAGTAACAAAACTTTGAATATAAACTTTAACCAGAAAATCTAAGTGAAAAAGGGACATAACTCTGTCAAAATACAAAACAGAGTTATGGGGAATGTTGCCCCTGACACTGGAGTTGATGACAAAGGTATAATCCAAGTTTCAAGTCAATAACTTGTGTAGTTTTGAAGTTACAAGACTTTTGAATAAAAACTTTAACCAAATTCAGACATGGACGCGTACGCCGACGCCGGCGGTAGTAGGAAAGCTCATCTATTCATAGAATAATCAAGCTAAAAATGTCTAAAAAAATCAAAGTAACTGATTTGTTTTCAATTTGTTTTAAATATAGTATAATACAATCGATTTTCTGGAATTGCATCAAATTTACTGTTTTGGTTTTCTCCATAATTAACTTTAGGTATATGTAAGTACTAGGTGGCACCAAGCTGCTCACATGAGGCCATCCCCATGGTGTAGCTTCAGAAAACAACCAGGAAGCTGATAGAACTACATCATAGTCAGATTAAATCAAGTAAGAACTAACTCATCAATCACCTTACTTGGATCTAATTTCATTTCACCTAGACTGCAGTGCATTGCCTAGCAAGTCTGCTTGTTTGATCTATTACTCTGGAATGGGTCCAGGTCTTTGTGAGCAACCTGCACATGTAAATTGTTTATGCAACGCATATAAACTAATTCTAATGAATGGTTTAGTTTAAATGGCAAAAACAGAAGAGAAATGTTCTCTGATGCCTCTTATCTCAGAGTCGTTATTGCGTTATTGGGTTTAGTCTGATGTTTCCCCAGTTAACTTGGCACTTATATGTTTTCTCAATCTACAATTAATGTTGATACCACCCTTAGAATGTAGTAAATGCACATGTTTCAAATTAAAGGAATTAATGCTGATTACTTTCAGATTCTCTGCAGTCTGAAACAACATAATGAGCAATTTATTTCATTTTAAGTAAGTCTTATTATCTTAGAGCCCAATTTTCAGGAAAACAATGCATCAGCTGCAAGTGTGAGGAAAAACAAAGTTGTAAAAGAACAATTAATATGGAGTGCATTTTATTCCTAAATCATAAAAGTTTGCTGTTTATTATTAAACACTTACCAAACTAAAACTGAATGATTTACAGAATAAGAACAATGTTATGATTCTAGTTTAAGGCTAACATGTTTAAACGGAGTCATATCATGTTTTGCTGAAAAACGGTTACAAAATTCAGAGACACTTAAACAGTATTGTAAAAGACTCGAAATTCCATGGTCCGTTTTTAGTCGGGCCCAAAATTATCACGAGTGACAAACGTGTCACGTTTCCTTCTACCGTAAACCTAACAACTTTTTGTTATTTGAAGTATTATTTACAGCCTCTTTTGTTAGTATACCCTTTAATCCTTTAAACATTTTCCACAGAAAGTAATGTTCTGTACCGTAATAGCAAAAACAAAGCATATATACTATAAATGAGGCGTGTCGTGGGAAAATCTGGCTTAATGCATGTGCGTAAAGTGTCGTTCCGGATCAGCCTGTGCAGTCTGCACAGGCTGATCCGGGACAACACTTTCCGCTTTTATGGTATTTTCTGTTACAAGGAAGTCTCTTCTAAACATAAATCCACTGTATGCGGAAAGTGCGGTCTTGGATTTGGCTGTGCGGACTGCACAGGCTAATCTGGGACGACACTTTACTCACATGCATTAAGCCCGGTTTTCCCGCGACACACCTTAAATGTAGTTTTTTATTTTCACCAATTATCCAATAAGTACTACGATTGCAATAGTGGTAATGATTATAAACAATTAAAACACTAATCACATGCCCATATGAACATAATTTATCGAATAACAAAAGGCCCCATAAGTAGACTGAGTGTTACCTAATGATTCTAGAACGACGAGAATAGTGGGTTGGAATGCGACATCATTTCGCGAATCTGATGCGCACTGGACATAAACAATTCATAAAGAATGATTACTTTCAGTTTCATAACAACAATGATGCTTTTGCTTTAAAAATGCTAGAGGAAAACCGTTTAAACGTTTCAATTAATTTATTTCGTTTAAATCTTTACAAAAAATGGAAAAAGTGTTAGCCTTATACTAGTTATCGGTATTTCTGGCACTCCATAATGCACCTTCAATATAGCAAAAAGTCCGGTAAAGAAGCTTTTATTTTTGTAAATTATTAATATGCCTGGTACAATATTAACTACAAAAGAAATTTATCAATGTTTTAACACTGAAGAATAAGTTCTTACTTTATTTCAAAATTGCATTTAGTGCATTAATACAACCATTCTTGTTCACTGCATTCTTGGCATTCACATTGTATTTCAAAACATTTCTTTTCTTAAACTCAAACTTAGGCCGATTAATTGATACAAAACATTAAAATTTCTTTGTGGCATTAACTATTGTTATTAAAAAAAATCTGTAACAACTGCAACTAACCACTAGAACTCCGCCAGTCAGATGTGTCGCCTGGCGGGGCATAACTCAAGTACGATTACAGATTACAGCAATAATGCCAAAAACCAAACTTAACTTCCTTTTATGCCTACTAACACTTCGATAAAGTTTCATAAATGATTGCACAAAAACTTCTCAAGTAATTGTCTGCACAAGCCGTATTTGAACTATTTATTTTTTTTTAAAGGGAGGGGGGCATAACTCAGTTACGATATGAGCAATTATGCTGAAAACCAAACTTGACATTCCTTTTATGATTACAAACACTATCCAACAAATTGATGAAGACTGAACAAAAACTTTTTCAGTAATTGTCTTATTTGAAGTATTTTTTTTAAGGGGGCATAACTCAAGTACAATAAAACAGAACTAAACCTTTATTTCATGCCTACTAACACTTCCCTAAAGTTTCATAATGATTGCTCAAAAACTTTTCAAGTTATTACCAGCACAAACTAAATGGGACGCCGCTGCCATGATTTAAAAAATATTTATGGTATCAGCAAAAAGCCCAGATTGTGAAACATCGTCAAGTAGAAGAAACTTAAACAACATAAACATTTCTTATAAATTAAAACTTAAATGGAAGATCTGGTGTTTAAAATATTTCCACTATGGGCATTTTCTAGTAGACAACATAAAACCAAACACAATGGTTCAATACTCCAAACTGGGATGTTTACAGGTTCTTTAAGGTCAGTAGTCTATCTAAATATGCCTCCAGACAAAATAGTCGATGATTTCAAGTGTCTCACTAGGACCATAAAATGTGAGAAGTAGACGAGAAAACTGTTAAGTGTTGATATATCTGCTTTAAATGTTTCAGTCATTAAAATGTCAAATAATTGCAACTACTTCTGGTTGTAAAACAAGTAATACATTTTTACTTTAACACTGAAAACATCTGAACGATACATGGATCGATCTACCTGAATGACTTGAACATAACAAAAAGGCTATCAGAGAGACAATAAATAAAACTACTAAAAGGCCATGTCTCACTGAGTTTCTAATTACAGTAGTGTTGACATAGGAAGAAAACAATGGTATTTTGAACTCATGAATAAGAAACAAGAGGGCCATGATGGCCCAAAGCGCTCACCTGAGAACTGGTACAGATCAAGACCATACTGTTAGAAAATTAAGGAAAATGAACAATATGCAAAGGCGAATGGGATCATTTTGATTTAAAACATCGGTTATAGTGCAATGGGCGAACTAAAGTATGAGTTGGGTAGTGGATGTGCGGTGTTTTTGCGTAAAGTTCTCAAATAATTTTTCTCGATATTCTTACCTGACCCTTTCTCATTACCGTAACCGTTCGAATATAATACGCACTTTTTTACCAGAAAATTTTTATCAAAAGAAGCGGGTGCATATTATACTTGAATGTAAAGAGTTTACCGGATAATTTTATCATTTATGTCCAAATATTTGCTTAACCCTTTTCCTTATATACACATGTGAACCCGACAGTACCAATTACTGGATACATACGACTTTTCACGTCTCTATCCATTACCCGATCATCCCGTGTATTCGCGACTTTTATTTTTAAAAGCAAATTCTGGCCAATATTGACGATAAATGTGTTTAAGAATTACATAAACACAAAAACGTTCGCCATTTTTCGAAAGTATCGACTGCATTTTGGGATTGTTTCTATTTAAAGATATGCTTAATTGACGTCCAATCGAACGAGGGTATTCCCATTGAACATGCGTAAATCATGTACTGCAATGTGCGCGCATCGGGTAACGGTCATATTTTTAAAATAGTGACCAATCCAGTAATAAATTAAAGTAAGACGTATAAACCATTTTCTGAAAATAGGGTGAATTTTCTGTGTAAATACAAAGGGGGATCACTGTGCATGTTTGAAAATAATACTAAACCGTATATTAGTAGATTATATTTATTTATAATGCCTATTGTTCTTGTTTGCTTTATTATTTTTTACTGAAATGAATAAAATTTATAAAAACGCTGCATGTTTGTTTGTTTAGTGTAATTATGGCACCAGACCAAGCCTATTTATGGCAACAAATTGCCCACTACAGACGTATCAATGAAATTGTCAAATACCCAATAATTACCGATAACAATATATCGACTGGGTACGAAAGTAAATGATAATGATATTACGCAATTTCCACAAGACGTAAATACATTGACACAAAAATATCACTGGCGTCGCTTTTTTGTTGATTGTAGATTTGGACACAGGCTCTGGAATTTCAATGGGTATTATACTCGGAATTTAAAATTTTACCGAAATTTTCGGGCCAAAGTCAGGGGTGCGTATTACACGAGTGCGTATTATATTCGAACGCTTACTGTAAGACAGTGACAATTCTGAAAAATGCAGAAACAGTAGATTTAGATGTCTTTTTCACAGACAGTTTTAGAGAACTAGTTCCAATGCAATACTTGCGATGGCTGTGCTATAAGGTCAAGTTTTGCTTTTTCTTTCATAACTTTCTGTCCAATGATGATAAATGATGTTAATGCAGGCTCTGAAGACATCAATGTTGCATGTACAAATAACTGCATGCAAGGTTTGCAACTCTTGAAAATCAAATTTTATCAATCAATTTTTATTGGTCATGCACAAACTGTGTAAGTTTGGGCAACTTTGATAAAAATGTGTGTGTGCAAGCCAATCATTGATAACTGATGATGTTTTTTTCCAATTACAAGGGGCAATAACTCCGGTGTTTCTGGCCTGATCATGCTTATATTCGACTTCACCTGTAGTCTTACGTTCATAGACAAACTGTGAATGATTGGTGAAGATTGGATGAAAAATGAAGTCTCTATCCTGAATAATGTCAATTTTTGTACATTTCATTCACAAACAAAGAGCAATAAATCTGGGGTTTCTGGCCCAATTTTGCTTATATTCAACTTCACTTTTAATCTAATGGTCATAGGCAAACTGTGCAAGATTGGTGAAGATTGGGTGAAAAATGAAGTCTCTATCCTGAATAATGTCCGTTGTTGCAATTTTTTTTCACAAACAAAGGGCAATAACTCCGGTGTTCTGGCCCAATCTTGCTTATATTCGACTTCAACTGTAATCTCATGGTAACAGACAAACTGCGGATGATTGAACACAATCTGGCCCGTTTTTGCATCTGCTGAGATCTGATGGTCATACACAAACTGTGAAAGTTTGGTAAAGATTGGATAGAAAATAAAGTCTATATGTTGGAAAAAGGCATTTTTGCATTTTTTTTGCATGAAAAGGGGGCAATAACTCTAGTGTTACTGGTGTGATCTGACCCAATAACAATCCCATACAAAGTTTTATGGTCATACACAAACTGTGCAAGTTTGGTTAACATTGGATGAAAAGTGAAATCTCCAGTGTGAATACGAACCCAATTGTTGACGGCACACGGACGACAGACGACGGACGACGCAGGAGAGGTCCCCTATACCATTAGCTCACCGAGCACTTCGTGCTCAGGTAGGCTTATGATAAAACTATACCAAACTATACAAGAACAGTGTTCTGGCGAGGTATCACAAAAGATGAGACATTTGTCTCAAAGCTCATGAAAAATTGGGGACATTCCCAATTTTTTTCAGACACAAACAAAATACACCTACAATTTCCTACAAATGATAAAATCAATAACAATATTTATTTACCTTGACTAATTGTGTATTGTATTAAGTGTCAGTGGTTGGTATGAGTTTAACCAACAGCAGTTAACATTAGAAACACAGTTAATGTTGTTGTTTTTTGGGGGGGGGTTTTATTATAAACTAATAAACTTAAAATTAGTGATTTTCAATGGAAAACGTTATTCTTTTTGTGCTTAATAAAAAGTGAACGCATCATAAAATTTCCTTCAACATTATAGGCAAGCCAACTGTGCTTTTTAAACCAAGAATTTTGGAATTTTTGTTCAGGTTTTTAGGTCAAATTCGTTGCACTGTCACTTCGAGTTTCTGTCAAAGAAACTTCTAGACCGTCACCGCCTTTATTGATAGGGTTGCAGGCAGCTTGCGAAGCAACGGTCAGACTCGTATCATTACCAACAAACTCTTATGTTTTGAAGTTTTGCGAGGAGAAATTACTCAATATAACGTTCAAGGCTTTTTTTCTTAGGCAACGCAGCAGACAACTACATCTTGGAAAACAAAGTGAATACTCTTCAATATGGAGATAAAGCTCGAACGCATCATGTTATCGATTGGCTAAGATTGTAGCGCCATATTTAATTAAACCAATCAGAAAGCAGACCTCAATCGGATGTTTGATTCGTACTTGGTACACTTTGAGAGATTTGTTATTTGTTCCCAAATTGTTTTGCATTTCTGACGATTCGTCCCATGAAATTTTGTATGCGACAAAAATCGCTTTTAGACCAATTTTTTTGCGACATTTATGAAAAATAAGCGATAAAATCGGAATTTCACGGCCTGGTCAGAACACTGCAAGTATTAGCTGCATTGACACATTAGATTTTTTAAATTGACAATGGCTTTTTAAATTGATAGATGAACCAAACCAGAATTGAAAACAAGTAAAACTCAAAATTCAAAAGTGATGTTCAAATAATATTCATGAAATAATAATAATTTATAAATAAATGTTCATAAATTGTATTTGCTTTTAAATATGCCCAAAGTGATATGAGTGTTTGTTCACTATATGAATCAATTATTAAATTCATTTAAGTGTCTGCAAATCTAGCTACATTAAAGCCGACAAACCAATTACAGTAACAGCATGCATGCTTAGGAAACCAATAAATGTTTTGTCTTTCTTTTTGTCTTTTTATTATATCTTGGGCTATCCTCGAACAATACAGCTTTTACTATGCTTTGACATCATTACAATGCTCAGTTGTCAATATTATAAAGTAATCCAAATATATGCACAAAAATGAATTAATTTCAACTGCTATTGCAAAAGTTCTAATTAAAGACACAAAAATCTTTAAATAGGCCAAGTACTACCTATGACACAAGAAATAAATTGCCTGCCATTACGCAAAATACAAACATGTCAAGCCTCTAAAACAAGATTTTATAGATTCTGTGCAAACACTGAAAGAATATGCAATTGTTCAACTGCAAAATGCCAGCTTTTGCAAACGTGGTATTTTAGTTGATATGCAATTTAACTCCAAAATAATAATTAATATGGACCAGGTCAAAGATGGTATCTTCTATTATCTATTTTTCTTATTCAGTATAAAAAAAAAAAAAAAAATTAGTTTTGAAACACTTTTCATTAACAGAATGATTACTTCACTTCTATCACATTTCTTCAAAAGACCAAACAGTAACACCAAAAGTATGTTCGTGGCACATGTAGTACCTGAAAATTATTAATTTACTATGGAAAAATAAAACACATGCTATTTATGACAAGAAAGCCTGCACCATAAGTGCATATTGGAAATGTTTTTTTCCGACTTCAAAACTTACGAATTCCCATTTAATTTAATATTGTGTAAAATATTTACATTGCCACAGTATAGGATTTCTAAAGTCCTAATATGAACTCGTTAGCAAATAAATTCTGTGAACAGTTTGTTCTCCAAAGAAAATGGCATAAGAATTAAAGCAGTGGATATCTTCCCACAACATAGAACGAGGATGCTACTATGCGACTTATCAAACTGAAGTTAATCAGGGAGACTTCATTGCCTATAAAAGAAAGCATACAGTTTTTGATGCTTTTGCAATGTTGTTATTGTTGTTATTGCCTACGACCATTCTCCCCCTACCTCTGATTCAAGTAGGGCAGTTGTCAGTTACTGGCATAGGTATGTGCACCTAGTATTGGTAAACTGCTTAGATCGGCTAAGCTTGCCCAGGAAAGTGTGAGTAGGTTAACTGACTGCCGTGATATGCCTGAAATACTGTTAAAAACGGAAAAAAATCCAAAAATAAGAAACAAAACAAACAAACAAAAGGGAGGTGGCCAAGCAAACCAAACATTTAAGCAAGCTAACCATGGCTGGCATACCTGTATGAAAGACTTTCCGCTCTCGAATAAGCTGGCCGAGGGTGTCATACACAAGCTGGTTGCTAGGGAGATGTATCCCCTGGTAACAGTGCTTGAGGCGCTCACAGACCGTGTCGAGGGTGGCCACAATCTGGCTGTTGTTCAGGTCCATGATGATAAGGCACAGAGCCTCTGGCAGGGGGATGAACTGAGTCTGCGGTATCACCTGCATCTCTATGCCGTTCACATCACCTGCAACCATCAACATGTCTGTCTTTATATTAAACTCAGCATTAATGCGCTCACAAGCCTCACATCACCTACAACCATTAACAGTTTGCTCTTTATTATAGCTTTACAGCAATAATGGTCTTAAGCTATTTGCTATGGTAGATTATACTTCCCACCTTGGTTTGTTAAAATTCTGCCAAAACATTTTACATGATGTATTCTATAGATAGTCTTATTACTTCCTGTCAAGATCATGATGCGCCAGCCCACAGAAACATTTTAGATGCCTACAATAAAATGACGAGCTTTTTAAGATTTTCATAAATTTTATAGACCTTTTTATCATGAGTAGCTAAAAATGAATAATTACAGCACCTAATATTATACCAGCACCTAATTTTTTAACAGCATCTAATGTTATACAAGCACCTAAAACTGTCCACATAAATTAAATGAACTTGAGTTAAGTAAAGGTCTCAGATCTATGACAGGCAGTTTGAAACTATTTATACATTTGTAAGCATTCTCAATTCAGTGCAAACACATTCTTTTAGGCAAGCATTTATGAAGTCAATGAATTTATTAGGATGATAGGTGCTTCAGGTAATTGACAGGTGCAATCTAATAGTTAAAGCAAACAGAAATCTGTCACTTGCGATACTATACCCATCTTTGTGAAGTCAGATTTAACAAGCAGGTGTAAAATATCACATTCCATCAATAGGAAATTTTAATAACTGATCTGAATGATTAAAAATCAATTTAATAAAGAGCAGAATTCATTAGAAACACTCTTCTACTTGACTGACATCAACATGATTATGAACGAAAACTGAGACGAATTGATTAAAACTTAATATGCTTAAGAGGTAACTGACGTCATTTCTTTACACTGATTTTCAAATGTCTACTTTGATTTCAAAATCAGCAGTCAATAAGTCGCTGTTTTCTTGAGAACTTAAAACAATCCTCACACTGGTTTTCAATGTCTAAATGCTGCTTTGTTTGTACTGAAAATGCGTCTCAAAATATCGCTGTTTGTACAGTTTACACATGCAACTTCCATAGATGTTTGGCTTTACACTTAGCTCATGACATGTTGACAATTTGTATACCCATCCATCTTGCGGTTGCTGGGATTTCATTGTGTCATAAAGAATGTTCCCTACTTTGATGTCCAAAGAGCTCAGTATGAGGCCTGTTTAATACCCTATTTTATAAGATGATTAGGTAAAAAGCTTTCTGAACTGCCCCACTCATTTTATAAATGAACAATTAATACTTTGCTGTAAAATATTTGACTATGTCTCGGTTGGCACTAAGAAATATTAATTAAAAACCAACAATTTTTATTTTGCAAATATATCGTTATTTGAAATATATCCCCAGAAAGTGTGAAAATATGCTAAATTTTCAAATAGTTTCACATATTTAAGTAGCCAATTAGACATTTTAGTAGCCAGTGACAATTTGGCTACTGGTAGCGCTAACATAGTATGTTTTAGTAGCCAGTGACAATTTGGCTACTGGTAGCGCTAACATAGTATGTTTTAGTAGCCAGTGACAATTTGGCTACTGGTAGCGCTAACATAGTATGTTTTAGTAGCCAGTGACAATTTGGCTACTGGTAGCGCTAACATAGTATGTTTTAGTAACCGATTGACAGCAGGATGCAGCACCCTTCTATCTTGCTTGCTCTGGATCTTTTTCTATTTATAAGTGCAGCACCCTTCTATCTTGCTTGCTCTGGATCTTTTTCTATTTATAAGTGCAGCACCCTTCTATCTTGCTTGCTCTGGATCTTTTTCTATTTATAAGTGCAGCACCCTTCTATCTTGCTTGCTCTGGATGTTTTTCTATTTATAAGTGCAGAAATGCTTGGTGTATTCTATGAACATTAATACTGTAACCTAATTATTTTGCGGTTGTTTTTTTTCTTTAAAAATTTACTTTGCTACATCATTATCCCTCTCTAATTTCTAGACAAATCAACTGAGCATTTTAGTTCATAATTCAAGACTTCATAAATCTTGTTAGCGCATACATTTTTATGTACATTCCCAAGATGCATCCCAGGATGCTAAGAATGAATCACACCTCCGCATTAAACATCACTATCCATATCTCAAACGATGCCGACCATTTCCTCATCAGATTTTTTTGCCTGAAGTCTTGTTTCTATAAAAATTTCCACACAATTTCCAGTGGTGGTGCCGGGGTATTTCACTGGGACTGGTGCCATAGGAACCAGGTGCTACTATCATTTACTGCGGACCTGGTCTATCCAAGAGGAAAAACCATGCCTACTGCTGGCAGAGTGCCGTCTTTTTGTCTGAAATCTTGTCACAAATCTATCAGCAGGCACATTCATCTAATAACTCCTGTTAAATGTTGTAACTGAAAAGTGGTGGAATTTTTAAAACAGATACAAAACATCTAGCTTTCAAATTTGTACTACAATTCATTTGAAATTATTAAACACTTCACTGCTCGTTATGATTATATAAATAGAGGATCATTCATATTTGGAATCTTGAATAAAATACACAAATACCAAAACTGAAACCACTGATGGTCCCTAAATTGAATTTATACATATAATAATGCATAAGCTTATATTTGCAAATTTTGGACGTGTTTCTAACTGAAGCTCTTATATTAAAATTCATCAAAATAATCACAGAGCAGAATATATCAATTTGCCTAAACAGGTGAAATCGCATGTTCTTATAATTCACAATTTCGAACGTGTTTCAAAGTGTGAAGATCTTATATTAAAATTTATATGAATAATCACAGATTAGAATGTATCGGAGCCTAAACAGGGAAAATTAAATAACTGAAATGAAAGCTAAACTGTAGCAATTCACTGTTAAAGACACTTAGAATTTTATCTGTAATGTTCACTACTAATAAATCAATTTTGTGCATGCAACAGCTTCAAACTGTCAGTTATATAAGACTGTTTCACGCCTTCACTTTTGACTGGTTTCTGATACTGCACTAAAGTTTATTGGTATCTTTGAATATAGATGAATATCTAAACCTCTTAACTCATTCAGTCAGACAGCTTTCCATGACATTGTCAATTTATGTTGTAAAACTTCTCACATTCAACTATCATGCCAATAAGCATAGTTCCCCATAATAGTTCAGCTTTGAATAGATGGACAAAGTTAATGTTCAGCAATCAACAACCCTCTGTGGTTATGCACCCATAAATATTAAGGCTCCAAACAAAATTGAGGGTTTCAATGTCTGGTAAATTCATATGTTCAAGGTGTTATTGTCAACAATGTAAAAATGGAGTGACTTGTCGATTATTAAAGATCAAATATCATTTCCCACCAAGCATAACAATTAAACAAGATCTCTTTTTAATTGAATAATGCATACTGAAATTCCACCTGTATAGTATTAAAATAATCTTATTCTACAATAATCTTATTTTCTTTCAAAAAAAAGTTGGCAGCTTGAGTCACAAACATTACTTAATGCATTAAAATATCTTAAAAAAGAGCTTTGATGTTAATCAACAAACAATGCATTGCAGAAAAGATCAGAAGTAACAACATACATGAAATGTCACTTCATGTACAAGTTGTCTGGGTGTCAGAATAAATCCAAGCAATAATTCTTGAGATAATAACAATTGGATAATCTCATGTAGGGGATTATCTTTTCCTTTCCTTAATCCCTTTATGCGACATTGAGACTTTGAGTGATATTACCTGATCATGATGAAGATAAGCTTGATATATTATGTATTACTTTATAATGACGCTTAAAGAAACTTACTCACAGTCACGTTAAATGTCATAAAATGTCAACAACTGCAAAAACATCCCAAATATTACATAAAAAAAAGTATACAAATGTAAGACACTTTAAAAATAACTAAAAATCAAACAGACAAAACTAATTTTATCACATGCTATACCTTGTTTCCCGTGTAATACAACCATTATGAATATTTCTATCTTACATATGTGTAAGATTACATTTTGAGTGTTTTCATTGGCTACGTATTCTGTAACTGACCAATCACATGACGTTATTTTGGTGAAATGATGTCATCAACATGAAATGATGTCACGTCAGTACTCAACTTTAAGAATTTACCAACTTATTTTGGTAAAATTAGAAGGGTTTTATTTCGTTTAAAAGCATGTGATAACAAATATCTGACACTCGTTGTCATTTCATACCATAAGTTATTAAACAAGTTCAGGAAATTCGTTAGTAAGCTCACCAAAGGTTCGCTTACTAACAAAATTCCTGAACTCGTTTAATAAATTATGGTATGAAATGACAACTCGTATCAGATCCCATATATCCCATATATATGCTATTGGTGTGATTAAAGGCAGGTTATGTTCAGTTCATTTAATGTAAAGACACTAACTACTGGGTGCAAGACATATGACTTGACACCCTCTATAATCGCTACTACAAAGGCCTTTTTCACATAAAATTATTCTTAACTGATAACTTTCGAAAGTATGGTCACAGTGACCATATCTTTGATTTTTCTAAAAGGCGATTGATCAATACTTCAATCTGCCTATCAATTTATCATATTTCCACACAGTGGAGATTTACCAGTATTGAATTTGCCATTGTTACTAGTTGTGCAAAGATTAGCTGCCTTATGTCCCTTTATTATTTGTGTGCCACCTCCCACTGCCACCACCTTTCCCTGGCTTTGTTTGAAACAGGTCCCTCAATACAGCGCCAGATAATCCTAAAGGATTTACCTGGTTCAATTCTGGGATCAGAATTTATCCTTAATTAAAGAATAGATTTTTTTAACAATTCTAAAATGTCATTATGATAAAGGAAAGTCCCAAAGGCACACATGACCTAAGAATTCCCTGAAGGCTAAAACATTGTAAACACATGGTGCTCTGAAATATTTTTAGTGAACAAACAAATGTAAAATTCCCATTAAGGAGAATGTGAACATTAAAAAGACAATTGACAACAGTCATAAACGGGATGTCTGCTTGTGTAACGATTGTAATAAATCAGTACATGTTGTCCAATTAATTGCTCCTAAATAATTCGCCTTCACTATAAACTACATACCTGATAACCTTCCAACATACGATTGCAATATACTTATTTTCTTACTTGTGTTTTCTTATCAAGTAAACTGGTGACCATTTTATGATTACAGAATAACATGCTGTCAATTTCTGAACAATGATATTGCATTATCTTATGCACTCTTCCATTGTATTCACATAGGATATTTATTTATTTCATGTTTTACTCATTAATCCAACAACTGCATGGTATGAGAAAAACACTCGAAAATGTCATAAAATTGTATGAGGAATACTCAGTACCACCACAGTATTTCTCCTGAATAGTCAGAGCTTGCAGGTACATGTATTCTGTACAAACTTGACATGTAATAAGAATACAGAAAGAAATCAGTAATCAGTATATGTTAATGTGATTTACAAATGTGGTAATAATCTCAAACCCTAGATATTGTAAAAACAACATTATATAAATATTCTCCGTACCTTTGTGTTTGTACAGGAAATTGTACATTATGTTATTCCCAAACATTGAAAAATTATGCTTCATACAGAAACATACACAAAATAGTTTCTAAAACGCTTCAATGTTAATTCAAAATTAGTTACTGAATGATTGGTTATGATTTTTCCCAAATTAATCATGTGTGACTCCTGTTCATTTAAATTTATGTAGATCCGCTTCATCAAAAATACATTAAAATGCCATACACACCTGTTTTATGACATCAATAGGATTATTTTAAGTCTGAAAGAAGCCCACAGCATGGTGTTCAATATGTTATTTGTAGGAAAAAATCATTTATCAATATGCACAGGCTTAATACTGAATATAATTATAATTTTATGGTATTAAAACATTCAGGAGCTGATGTCAAAAAAATAATATGTATAAAAAAAATATTGTATCAGGTATATTCTTCACCTGTGAAGGAATTAGTTATGTTATAGTGCATGTTTACTTCATCAACCCAGCTTGGTGTTTAAATAAAACTGTGCAAAAATGTTTATAATTTATTAGTATGTAAAAACTGATGCTTGTTATTGAAAAATACATATTTTATATTCGCTAAAGCTTATAAATAAACATTCATGATTATTATGAAACATGACACATGTACTTCCATAAATAACTATGCTACAATAACAAAAAGTGTATGTACATAAAAGGACAGTTACCATCTTAAACCCCCTTAAGATCTCCTACAGTTATCTAGTGAACAGAAGTTTAAATACCTAAACAGATGGGGCAGGTAAACATGACATATTTAATTGCTTTATTGTTCCCCACAGTCCAGAACTGTTCACACCTGAGCATGACCTATCTAAGACAGTTGAACACTGCACCAATAATTATCTGTTTCTGCACTGAAGTATTGCACAAAATATTTCATTTATGCTACACACACATACAGAATTTTAAACAGTACAATATGATTTGTATTTTAATGAAGTATTGTTGAAAATAACTATTTTCTATTGTTTTCAAACTAATTTCACACATTTTGCAGACTAATTTCAAAAACCCATATTTTTTATAAATAAGCCAATATTTATGGCATGAAAACATTTTTATATGATATCTGTTTGTTTTTGTTTGTTGAGACATCCATCTGTGTGAAACTTCATACTGTCAGTCAAAAGAACTGTGAAATTCTATTGGCAGTGGGCAGACAGATCTGCTAGTCACTCAATTTATTGTCACACTTTATTACCCATGGGATAAAATTGGCACAATGCTGTTAAGTAACACTTGCAGCGTAAGTAACTGCTTGCAGCAATTTTACAAGGATTTTTCCAATGATAATTGATGTTCTCTTGTTATAATTTGGACCATTAATGATGTTGTGTTCTATAAAAATGGACATCTAAAGCACCATAAGGCCAACCTTAAAAAAACTGTTTGCCATTGCCTACCCAAGGTTGCTGGTATCGGGTAGGTAGGTTTGTTTTTTGTTGTTGTTGTTTTTTAATGCAAATTTATTAATGATCCATTTAGTGTCAAAATATAGCATATAACACATACATTGCTTTTAATAATATAATCAAGTGTATGTTGATATAACGAGAGCTTGCTAGCAATCATCTTTAATTAGACAATGAATGCTGACAAATTGCCTGTTGTTTTCATAAGTTTAAAAAAACATTATTAGAATTGCAAGGGTTTAGCCGATACAGTTTATTTATTAACCCAGTGGAAAACGACCGAAATGAAAGAAGAGCGAGCTTTTATTAAACCCAAAGAAAAAATATAATATTTGGAATTTAAATAAAAACAACTGGTTTGATTTAACAAAGAACAAAACTTTTTAAGTAGGGACCTTTTCGTCGGGTAGGTAGGCAATGGCAAACAAAGTTAATTTTAATTTTGGCATAATACCAAGATATTACGTTTCTTATGCCCTACAGGACCCTTGAAAAAATTACATTTAAAGGACCAACATTTCTGAAAATGTTTGATAATAAAATTTAAATACTTATTATATGGGCGTATCTAAGCTCTTTGCTTTGCCTGGACATAACTTGTATTAGAAAGGATAACATTTTTATATAAATCTCAAAATGCATTTTTTTTTTTTTGTACATGTTAAACAATTCATCATTATTAACTGGGATTTAAATGCACAATAAATTAGATGTTCTAAATGCATCTAGCAAATAGACACATCAATGTGAAATCAAATCCATTTCAAAGCTATGGTCCTGAACCGATGTTACATCATGGAGATTTATGTCGTGGTCGTTTCTAAGAAAAGTAATGTTTACCTAAAATACCATAACATGTACATATTACTTGCTAACGAAATGGCTTTGTTTAATAATAACACTTGTTGACCTTGCATGATAGAATACTATAACACTTGTTGACCTTGCATGATAGAATACTATCAAACAACAGTGAAAAAAATGTCAAATTGATTTTTGTAGAAGAGAACTGGAACAAAATATTCATGTATATTAATTATAAAAACATTCAATCAAACGTCAAAAAGAAATGCAAAAAAAGTAACATTGAACAGTATAAGACATCTTAGTTCATGTAAATATTCTTGTCGAAATCTAATATGCATAAAAGTAGGACACACAGATATTACTACGCCGGTGATATGGCATTGCGTTCATACGATTATGAATGCATACCCCTTTCATATTAAAATGCCTATGCAATGTAAATATTTTAACCTTTAATTCCGCCAATGGAGAAACCATGTGATATCTATTGTATTATAAACATTATGATGCCACTTAATTCTGTCACTAGTGAAACCATTGTGTGATTTATATTTTAATATATAATACCAAGCATTACTTGTTAGGCTCTGATTGCAAATATTGAGCTACTTTTTAGTGAATATTTATTATAGCGAATTTAGACCTACATCAAAATTTACATTTAATTTGTTGCACAGCATATTAATTATACTAATATATTACAATAATAATAATTATCGCACAAACACATTTGTTTATTTAACTTTAATACACTAAACATTTCGACATGATGCCTTCAGCAGTAGTAATAAAGATAATCACATTTTGTTTACTAATATATTACCTATTCTGTCGATGGTGAAATTATTTGGATCCTTCAAGACCCTCCGACCCCACGCTGTGCGGACATTCTCCAGGTGTACATCGTCCCCTTTCACCAGTATGGTCAGCGGCTCAATGAACCCAACATACTCCAGGGAATTAATGCTGTCCACTAGGGCAGGATTCCAGTAGCAGGTCTTATTTCGTAGTTTAAATTCATCAAAAACGTTTTTGGCATCAAAGTCAGAAAATCTCTTCTGTTTATCACAGTGTATTTTTTCACCAGCATTGGTAAGCGTAAACAAATGTCTTTTCAGTTCACAGTGTGGGTTGGTTTCGTTTGAGTGCACATCATCAGCATCTTCATTTTTTATATTTTCACTGTTATCAATTTGAACAGATCGATGTGTGCTTTCATTCCTTTTAAAAACAACGGCAACACACCTGGATGTCACTGGTTGGTTTTTCAGCACCATCCTTGCATTTCTGGCACTCTTTGAAGACATCTTCCCGTTTTAAATCACTACAATCAAAATTTCCGTGTGCACTCACACATTTCAGCTGCTGACATTCGTCTGTGCAATTTCCCTCTGTTTGTAATCACCGCCTGTCGACTTCTGAAGCGCGACTCCAAGCGGTGCAGGTAAGATTAAAGAAGGGGCGACAACGCTTATATAAAGTTAATAGCAGGAAGTTTGATTACTCTCTCTTACACTGATAAATTTTAACGACGCAAATAAAATACTTTGAAGTGTGAAATAATAAAAATGGGCCATTGATAACTCATTTATACAGTTAGAATTATTAGTGTTGACCAATGACTATCGCCGGAAAGACAACATTTTATTGGGGAAATTTTATTTGTGCTAATTAATAAGTATTTAGTTTAAATCCTTTGTTGTTCTTTTTTTTTTATTACTGTAATGTTAATATACTGCAATAGATCTATGTACTTGTTTACGTTTGTTTATATAATTAACCGGAGGACTTCGGCATCAATAACTACATAATAATCATGTAATGTGCAATTTGTAAAAAAAAATGTAACAGTTATCATATGCATTATAATAGTATCTCGTTTAAGGCGTTTACCAATCACTTAAATGAAATTTATTTCCTAATTCTCCCCGACACATAAATCACACACTTTCCATCTTCGAATTCTACTTTGATCTATATATTGCGTTCTTTTTTTAAATTTAAGTACACAACAATGAAATGGCAAACTTTCGGGCCTCTGAATATGGAATGTTTGTGTTTACAAAATGAATGAATGAATGAGTGAATGAAAATGAATAAATGAATGAATGAATGAATGAATGACAAAAGGTTAATCACACAGTCCTGTTCAAACGAGAGTACTAGACCTATGTATTGTTTATAGGTCACCTCATTAATAAATTACCCTTAGTTCTGATAACTGATACGTTTGGACTTCTGTTTTTAAGAATAGGTTATTAGCATTCACGTGTGAGCATGTGTGCATAGTTGTTTGTTTTTCAACAGAGCATATTATATGCTGGTTAATGTCCATTATGTCCAGTTTCAATTGATTGGATCTGATCCAACGTCCAAAATCTTTAATGGTCAAAACATAGGCGATCGATACATAGCGGTAAGCACAATGGTAAGATAGATCTATAATTGTATCATGAAATAATACTTGTAAATAGAACTTACAACACGTGTATCGTTATTGGCATGCACCCTAAGCGCTTAAACTATGCATATATGTACCGTGCTATATTGGAGAAATAACCTTTGATTTAGCGTTGTTTATTGGCTAATGAACAACGATTTGGTGTTCTGATGCGTAGAAATTAAACCACGAGGGCGTTAAATGGTTTAATATACTCGCACCAGAACGACCAATCGTTGCTTATCTCTCGATTATAAAAAACGCTAAATCTAACTGACACACACCTTTTTAATTAGGCCTACAATCGGAACTACGTTTTAATACGCAACGCCTATCTTCTCGCGCGAACTTTCGAACGCGCATCACCGCTGTTACAAGTGACGTCGTTCATTGATATAAATTCATTACGACGTCACTCATTGATAAAATTGAACGAATGACGTCAGAATGGGAACTAATTTTTTGCGTTGTTTATGGGTGGTTTTACAACGGTAATTTTGTTGGTTGTCTGTTGAACGATCAGTGCGTGTTATGTTAGAATTTTAAAATATCATTGAACAAGTTAACCAGTGTCCGACAAATTTGGAATTTTGCTGGTAGCCCACTGGGCTAGCAGATTTTTTTATTGGTAGCCCGATACATTCTGCATGATTTCCAAGATTCAGAAAGGCAAGCTAATGGTTTTATTATTTATTCAGAAAAAAAACTACCTGTGTATTTAATTGAAAGAAATTTCAACATAACAATATCACATTAATAACACAAATAATATTATGAAAAATAAATAAAAATAACAATAAATGATAATATTGGGGATCTGGTCAAGTTGTACACTTGTCGTCTGGTACCCTCAATTTTCTGGTCACCCGGTGCCCATTAGTTGGTCAAATCTATATATTACTCGATCAATGCTTCAATTCAAAGTAAAACTTGTATCATAATCTTTATCACAACATTTTGGGCATTTAGGTTTGTAGGGGCAGAAGCCAGAAAGCGTGACACCATTTTCTTGTTTCCTGATGTGCTGAAAAATAAACAGCACTATTTAAAGGGACTATGTCATCGAAAAGGATGGGCAATGTCTTAAAAAATCTTAAATTTAGATATTTAAACTGGCATATAATAACGGTTAAAACAGTGTATATGTAATGGGAAAAGAGTGTGCGCATTCTGAGATAAAAATCAATTTATAATATATGGTTGTGTTTGTTTGGCCCTTTTCCTGTTTACATTTTGAAGTCAGAATTGTGAGCATTTCGTTAAGCCATAGTTTACACATGACTTCTTACCAAGCATGATAGCGCAGTTGGTTAAAGTGCTGTCTGCTGTCATTTCTTCGAATTGCTCCTAAGTCGTGAGTTCGATACCCGCTTGGGGTTTTAATTTTGTTGGACTTTTTTGCTAATTTGTTTTTATCAAATATCTTATTGTGTTTTATATTATTTTTTTATTTATTTAATGCACATGTCTTAGTAAAGCGCATTTCTATCAAATAATATAGTTGGTAGCGCAATAGTTGGCCAATTTTTCGATGACATAGTCCCTTTAAACTTAACCAAGTTAACACTAATTATGGCCTAGTAAATTTTTGGTGTCTTTGGTAAACCGGGTGTCTAGATGGGAAACAATCAAGCGTCTGGTGATCGAGATTATTGTATAACGTGCAAAATATTAACGAAGCAATGAATTCCACATCAGTTACTTTATTAAAATCAATTTTGAGAGCAGCAAATTGTAATTGCAGGTACACATGTATTATTTCATTTATTTATCGATTGACGTAAACTATAATGTAATTATGGATATTGTAATGGGTTTTCGCGACGTTCATTGGTAAAGGTCAAATGTTGATTTTTCCATCTGTTGTATACACACTGTGTTTTGCTACAAAATAGACAAAAACCCGACGGAGTAAAAATTATTTGTAATTTTTGATGTAGACAGAATTATGTTTGTTAATCTATTGGTATGTTTGCTTCAACAATCAAGGACTGTTTTTAATTCTTCATTCTTGTTTAAAGTAATTTACTGCAGACACTTGAGTGCTGGTAATGTTTCAACTAATTTATTAAATTGCGTTAATTTTATTGTTTCAAAGCATACTGGTGTTTACCAGGGGTTTTGCTGTCGATTGCCACTGTCGCAAAATGCGACAAAATTGCGAATGTGGCGACAGTTTTTTCAAATTGGCGAATTTTATTGGTGACAACATAATTTTAAACAGTGCTAAATCTTTATTGCAACAAAACTGGGGCAGATTAAGTTACCACAGAGCCTCTAAACATGGCCGTAGGGCAATGTTTGTTATCAGATCATTAATTACCCTGTTGTTACAGACCAGCGTGTCATATGGTTTGAAAGCTTATCTCGGATGTCACAGCATCAGTTTTCTGCTTGGTTACACACAATCCAAATCAGCACTATTGGTTTTTTAATCTTGTGTGACTTGTTATTACAAGTTATTATTGCAGTCCCGTTCGTTATATCGCGATCCGTTATTTCTCAATATCCAATATATCGCGAATCAGCCGTGGTTTTTTCACGTACTTCGATATTTTACTATTACACGACGTTCATAAATAAATCCAGTTTAGTCAAGATTTTCGCGCCTACATTGCTGCTCTTTCATTCACACTCTTGTAGTGCGACAAACAATAACCAGATCCACTCAACATCAAAGTGTAATAGTTTGACATCATCAGCTTACATCGCCCGTGCCACCCATGACAACGTCCTTTCACTGCTGTCGCTTTAATTAGCAGGGGAATTACACGCCGTCCACGTGGAGGGTGTATACAGTAACTGTATGTCATAGATCAATACTGACCTATCTGAACGACAATAACGTTTTCAATACGGTGAAACTGTTTCTTTTTTGTTTAAGAGGAAATGCTAACTGCACATCGTTCGCTATATAGATACCCAATTTTGTAGTTATATGCTATGAAACTTTTGTACAAAAGTAAAGATCTCAATGTTCTCGGCGCTACAAGGTTTTTATACAACAATCAATACACCCACGATGACGTGATGTTGTACATGTTAACAGGGTGTTCATAGACTGTAAATTTCAAGGGTCATTGACCCTTTGACCAAAATTTTCAAGGGTCAAAATTCAATTTTAAAGAGTCAAATTCAAAAATTCAAAAGTCACCAAAACAAAAACAGACAAACTCAAGGTTCACATTATACTAATAAATATAGTACATTACAAAATATATTACTCTAATAAAAAATCAACCTGGTGCTGATCATAATATTAAAAATTAGCCTTTGTAAGTTTGTGTTAGGTGTTGTTGTTGTTTTTTTTTCATGCAATTTACAATTGTTTAGAAAGACCTAAAAAGGTCAGATTTTGCAATAATTGATCAAAATACAAGAAAGACAAAACTGAATGCTGCTATTTTTTTTGTTTTATCAACAAATATCCGAAAGTGTTGTCCGAAATTATTGACAGTTGTAAATTTTCGGTCGATTTTTTCCTTAGTGTTTCTGGTGTTAAAATCAGTTACAGTATTGTTGTTAGATTATTATATTTTATGTGAAATATTGTTATTATTTAACAATACATTTTAAACATCATTTCATCTACACTTGAACATGTAAACATCAGAATTATCCAGGTTGACAGTACAAAAATACTGTAACAAACAGAAGTTCACAACGAGGCTAAAGTTGCATAATGGCAAATGTCTGTGTTTTCCTTGGTGGAAGGGTCAAATACATACAATGACAACTTCCTGGCATGGAAGATCTTATCAGTAAATGCAAAACAGATGAAGATAAGGTAGGCCTAATGTGTTAATAACAGACAGATTCTTGACTGGCATCAGTTGTAAAGGAAGTGATGACGCAATCCAGACATTTACCTAGGGTCAATGTGACTCTTTGGGGGATTTTACCATGCATCAATTTTATGATTTCCATGAAAATCACAGGTCAAAACATGGGAGCTCAGGTCAAATGAACACCCTGTGTTAACATAATTTGGCACCCTTTTCTAGTAGAACAAAGGATTTACACCAACTACATGACAGTATAATTGTAAATAGAAATCATGTTTACGTCATGTGAACAGTAAAATTCAGATAGGCGTTTGGGATTTGGAATTTATTATAAGCAATTTGAAATCAATTATAAGGAATAATATAATATATTTTTATATACAAATGGAATATTTTACATATGGATATAATACATTGTGGATGTTAACAATAATGAAAAAGGTGCGTTAATTACATTAATGTTTTGAGATCGTGAAAATGGTGAGCTTTTGTGATCGCCCGTTGTCCGTCGTCAATGCGTGCGTGCGTCCTTCGTCAACTTTTTATTCAAACGACATCTCCTCCTAAACCACTTGGCAGATTTTTACTAAACTTCTCAGGAATGATCATTGGGTGACCCTCTTTAAAAGTTGTTCAAATCGTTACGGTCTGCTGCATATGTAGGTCACCAGAGCCAAAAATAGATTTAAAAAGTGTAAACTTAAACAATCTTCCCTGAAACCACATGGCCCAGAGGTGACATATTTGCTATGTAACATCCTATAGTGGTCCTCTACAAAGATTGTTCAAATTATGCCCCTAGGGTCAAAACTGGCCACGCCCCGGGGGTCACATGGTTTATATAGAATATATAACAAAATGACTTAAAATCTTCTCCTCTGAACCACAAGGCCCGGAGGTTTCATATTTGGTATGTAACATCCTATAGTGGTCCTCTACAAAGATTGTTCAAATTATGCCCCTGGGGTCTAAACTGGCCACGCCCCGTGGTCACATGGTTTATATAGAATATATAGCAAAATGACTTTAAAAATCTTCTCTGAAACCGCAAAGCCTAGAGGTTTCATATTTGGTTTGTAAATCCTTTAGTGGTCCTTTACAAAGTTTGTTCAAATTATGCCCCTGGGGTCAAAACGGGCCACGCCCGGGGGTCACATGGTTTATATAGAATATATATCAATATGACCTTAAAAATCTTCTCCTCTGAAACCAGAAGGCCCAGAGATTTCATATTTGGTATGTAACATCCTATAGTGGTCCTCTACAAAGATTGTTCAAATTATGCCCCTGGGGTCAAAACTGGCCACACCCCGGGGCTCACATAGTTTATATAGACTTAAATAGCAAAATGTCTTTAAAAATCTTCTTCTCGGAAACTGCAAGGCCCAGAGGTTTCATATTTGGTATGTAACATCCTATAGTTGTCCTCAACAAATATTATTCAATTTATGCCCCTAGGGTCAAAACTGGCCCCGCCCCGGGGGTCACATGATTTATATACACTTAAATAGCAAAATGACTTTAAAAATCTTCTCCCCAGAAACCGAAAGGCCCAGAGGTTTCTTATTTGGTATGTAACATCGTATAGTTGTCCTCTACAAAGATTTTTCAAATTATGCCCCAGAGGTCAAAACTGGCCACGCCCTGGGGGTAACATGGTTTATATAATAACGTAAATAGCAGAATGTCTTTAAAAATCTCCTCCTGAAACTGCAAGGCCCGGAGGTTTCGTATTTGGTTTGTAACATCCTATAGTGGTCCTCTACAAAGATTGTTCAAATAATGCCCCATGGGTCAAAACTGACCACACCCCAGGGGTCACATGGTTTATATAAACTTTTATAGCTAAAAATGACTTTACAATTCTAATCCACTAAAACCACAAGGCCTGGAGGTTTCATATTTGGTATGTATGTGTGGTCCTCTACAAAGATTGTTCAAATTATGCCCCTGGGGTCAAATCTGGCCACACCTAAAGGGGTCACATGGTTTATATAGACTTAAATAGCAGAATGACTAAAAACTAAAAAAGCTTTACCTGAAACCGCAAGGCCCAGAGGTTTGTTAAGATTGTTCAAATTATGCCCCTGGGATAAAAATAAGCCACACCTCGGAGATGCAAATTCTAATTGGGTTACAAGGTCTCAGGTGAGCGTCCTAGGGCCCTCAGGGCCCTCTTGTTATAGTGTTCCTCTACCAAACTTATTCAAATGGTCCGCCTCACTGCACAAAATACCCAATAGAGCTAAAAATATAATTTGCATTGAAGCTTCGTATTCCTGTCATATTTTCAAAAGTTCTTGGTCAATCTTCATGAAACTTTACAGAAATGTTCATTGGATGGTCCTCTATTAAACCTGTGAAAATGGTTCCGCTTCACTGCACAAAGTGGCCACCAGAGCTAAAAATAGGATTATGTCTAAACGCCATTTTCTTCTAAACCTATGGCTAGATTTTCAAATAATTTTACACACATGTTTCTTAGTGTTCCTCTACCATACTTGTTCAAATGGTTCCGCCTCACTGTACAAAATGGCCACTAGAGCTAAAAATAAAATTGGCGTTAAAGTTTTGTATTCCTGTCATATTTTCAAAAGTTCTTGGTCAATCTTTATGAAACTTTACAGACATGTTCCTTAAATGGTATTCTACCAAACCTTTGAAAATCGTTCCACTTCACTGCACAAGATGGCCGCCAAAGCTAAAAATAGAATTATGTCTCAACACCATTTTCTTCTAAACCTATGGCTAGATTTTCAAATAATTTTACACAAATGTTCGTTTAGTGTTCCTCTACCAAAGTTATTCAAATGGTTCTGCCTCACTGCACAAAATGGCCACTAGAGCTAAAAATGGAATTTGCGTTAAAGGTTTGTATTCCTGTCATACTTTCTAAAGTTCTTGATCAATCTTGATGAAACTTTACACTCTACCAAACTTATTCAAATGGTTCTGCCTCACTGCAAAAAAGGGCCACTAGAGCTAAAAATAGAATTTGCATTAAAAGTTTTGTTTTCCTGTCATATTTTCAAAAGTTCTTGGTCAATCTTCATGAAACTTTACAGAAATATTCCTTGGATGGTTCTCTACCAAACTTGTGAAAATGGTTCCGCTTCACTGCACACGATGGCTGCCAGAGCTAATAATATAAATATGTCTTAACGCCAATTTCGTCTAGACCATGGCTAGATTTTCAATTAATTTCACACCAATGTTCGTTTATTGGTCCTCTAGCAAACTTATTCAAATGGTTCCGCCTCACTGTACAAAATGGCCACTAGAGCTAAAAATAAAATTGGCGTTAAAGTTTTGTATTCCTGTCATATTTTCAAAAGTTCTTGGTCAGTCTTTATGAAACTTTACAGAAATGTTCCTTAAATGGTACTCGACCAAACCTGTGAAAATGGTTCCACTTCACTGCACAAGATGGCCGCCAAAGCTAAAAATAGAATTATGTCTCAACACCATTTTCTTCTAAACCTATGGCTAGATTTTCAAATAATTTTACACAAAGGTTCGTTTAGTGTTCCTCTACCAAAGTTATTCAAATGGTTCTGCCTCACTGCACAAAATGGCCACTAGAGCTAAAAATAGAATTTGCGTTAAAGGTTTGTATTCCTGTCATATTTTCTAAAGTTCTTGATCAATCTTGATGAAACTTTACACTCTACCAAACTTATTCAAATGGTTCTGCCTCACTGCAAAAAAGGGCTACTAGAGCTAAAAATAAAATTTGCATTAAAAGTTTTGTTTTCCTGTCATATTTTCAAAAGTTCTTGGTCAATCTTCATGAAACTTTACAGAAATGTTCCTTGGATGGTTCTCTACCAAACTTGTGAAAATGGTTCCGCTTCACTGCACACGATGGCCGCCAGAGCTAATAATATAAATATGTCTTAATGCCAATTTTGTCTAGACCTATGGCTAGATTTTCAATTAATTTCACACCAATGTTCGTTTATTGGTCCTCTAGCAAACTTATTCAAATGGTTCCGCCTCACTGCACAGAATTGCCACTAGAGCTAAAAATATGCTTTAAAGTTTTGTATTCCTGTCATATTTTTTAAAGTTCTTGATCAATCTTGATGAAACTTTACTGCATGCATTTTAGATCATCGACATGAAACTTCCATTCTTCTTTACCAACATTGACTTGTAGATGTACCCCCATAGGCAAAATAAAAAATCCGGCTTTAATGCAGTATCCGCATTTTTCTCTTGTGATTGTAAGTAATTCATAAAGTTATTTTATCAATAAAACAGGTGCATTTAATTATCATGCATTTATTATTTTCCAATTTGAAAAAAACAAAAACAATAAAATTCACCTGTTAAAACTAGGAATATTGACAGTGTAAAGTCATCGATTAGATGGGCTTCCAAATCTGCAATCCGTTAGCAACAGCCGTAGCAACTGTGTCGGTTTGACTTCAAAACTCTTTGATGTGACTGCCAAACTCGGACCATTGTCTAGCAGTTTGTAGTAAGCGTAAAACACACTGATTGGTGTCGATACTACTGTACCTGAACAACACAAGCTCTTTCGATAGAACATTTTATGAATTAAGTGTTGCAGGAGATATGTCAAGGGTGCCAAACAATCATGATGTTGTTTTGCTGCATTGGATAAATTGGAGATTTAAATCGGGGTTATGAAATAAACATGTATTGGAATTAAAATGGAAACTGTGTATTAAAATGGAAACTGTGTATTAAAATGGAAACTGTATTATGAGGAAAAACTTATTGAATATTAACATGAATATTTACTTTGAAATTATGTTTCGCATATAAGGTATCGTAATTACTAATTATTTTGTTAAATGGCATTTGTACATAAAATTTCCATAAATATTGCAGTTCAGCAAAACCGTATGGCAATTCGATATTGCATCTGCATGTATCGCGATATACCTGTATTCCGTTGCACCCCTAGTGATATTGTCATTTATTTTTGCGACCATACAAATCGATCAGCATCATTAAATCTGTTCAAATAAAGTGTTTTAAAATCTAAATTTAACAATTAACAATTATGCTGTTAAGTTTTTATTATAAGAATGCAATTAATTCTATTTAATACTGACAACTATTGTTAATTAGAATCTGGAATATGTCAATATGTGATTGACAAATAAAATTGGCTCCAACCTTTTAAAAGTGGCGAATTTTAGTGGCGACAACTTTTGTTGAGCCAGTGGAACCCCTGTTTACTTTTCACATAAATATTGGCATGAGCTCAATACTTCTAGAGTAACCAACATGTTCTTTTCATTTATTATTGTTTATAAATGCATACATTTCTGAATATTATTTGCAGGCATCATTATTCCAACTTGTACAGGCAAGTGAGGACTCTCCAACACTTGCAAAGATGCTACAGTACAGATACACAAGAAAAGCCATTGCCTTTACCAAATACACCACATAAAACCTACTCTCCCAAAATACAAAAGATAGTGAATGATATCAGCCAACTTACTTTGCTGGAAGTATCGGACTTAAATGAATTATTAAAGGTATTTTAACTGGTTAAACTTGTAGCATATAATGCAGTACAGTACATAAAAATTTGTTTTGTATACTAATGGAACTATTTTAAGCTAATGATCAATCATTCTTTGTAATCATTTGTGCCTGTACTTACCTAGAGGATTGGTAATCTGTAAAGCAAGAAGCACATGACCAAATGTCTTGTTTTAAACTTCGTTATTTGTTACCCAAGATACTATCAGTGCATTCACACAGTGTCCAGTTAAAGGCACACACAAGGTGCTGCAAGTTAAGACAACCACCAATAATTTAATCAACATTTTACAACACATAAAATAAAACATTATCATTATGACCAAACATTTTTGTTTTGTATTTTCTTAAAATAAATGGAATTTTACTAGTTTTATTTCCACTTTATTGTTTACATTAAAAGGAACGTTAATCACATGCATGATACTTGTATGGAGAAATCCCGTAATTGTGTTCAGTGAAGTGTTTCAATTTCGAGGGTCGTCTAATAAACTTATACTAGTATCAAAAATTGAATGAAGACATTGGTACAACAAATTGAGAAAACATAGGTAATTATAAACAAATCAACACGTTTTTTCTATGCAAATTAACTTATTAGTAGTCAGAAATTTACCAAGTGATTTTTATATTGTAGATTTTTGAATATATTAAATATTTCAAACTTTAAATACTGTACAACATGTTTCATAGACGGCCCTCAAAATCACTTGTCTAGTTTATGTCAATTGATATTACTGTCAGAAGTACAGTTATTCATGAAATGCATGGAACTTGTGAAAATCACAACACTAGCAAATAAACAAAGCAAGTGTTTATAAACAGTTTACTTGGAGGATCGGTGTTATTATTTTAAACGGTATCCAAAAATCAAATAGTTTCCTGACGCAGGGTATAACAGAAGATTCAACATACAATAATACAATTTTACCAGATATTTAAATGTCTGTTTAACCGTTTATTCTAAATTTGACAATTTTCACCTTTAATGTGGCTTTAAAACACTTAATTCTTCAAGTTGTGACAGTTCATTATTGCTTGCAAATGGGACAGCAGCTATTGCAAGATGGTAATTTAAAGTATGTAGTTGTTTGTATGGGTGTACATTTTCTAAAATATGATTTCTTTATATTTCAGAAAACACTTAATATAGCCGATGCTCCAGTGATGGCAATGGGGGTAGCCCCTGTGGTAGCGGCTCCTGCAGCTGCAGAGGTTTGTATGCACCCTGCCTTCTTTAGTAAGGTTATCTTTTCCCAGCTGTCTTAGTACTACAGTTCATTCATTCAGCGTGTAAAGATATCAGGAGAAAGTCTGTAAAAGGTGAGATAGTCTTCAAGCAAACTAATAACCAATCCATGAGGGTTATAGGAGAATAACTGTTTAGATTGTTAACATGTGGCAAATTCTTTTTAGAAAGTTAATATGTTGCAAATTGGTGTCATTCAATACAGAATTGTTTGAATACCAGTATATTAAACAGTTAAGTGTAAAGTTATGAGTATTGATGTCTGCCAACACATAATGAAAATAATAATTGGTATAGTATACAATCCAGGGATATTTCCTGCAATTGTTTTGAAATTGATGGCCTGAATGTTTCACATCAAATTTCTGCAAGACCATAGGTTTTATAAATGATTGATTTGCATTTTGCAAAAAAAAGGGATTTGAGAAGTTAAAACTTATAAATATTATATGTCATACTTGTATTCGTCAGGAGTTGGTGGAAGAAGCAGCCCCACAGAAAATGTCCTACACTGTGAAGCTTACAGAGTTTGCAGTGGACAAGAAAGTGGCCCTTATTAAGGAAATCAAGACTCTTATTGCAGGAACAAACTTAGTGCAGGTAAGTTCAGATATACCCGTAGTTTGTAAATTTTTTGCCAGAACAATGTCTGTAATTGTTTTAATATCAACTGACTTGGTTCTTGGTGTAAATGGATTGTGGAGCATATCTCATTTCATTATTCTATAGAAACTTAGCTGTGATCTAATCAGGGTTGGCACGAATCACCCGCCCCTGGGTTTTCCGGGCGGGTTTTACCGGTTTTTCCCACCCCGATCAATACCCTGAAAGTTGGCAATACTGGGGAATACTGGGCAATACTATTTTTCTTCAGTCAATATGCAGTTTTAATTGTTTTTATGAATCTAAATACTATGATAAATTATATTATAAAGAAAAGGACTTATTTTTGATTTTGCAGATCCAATATATGCATATTTACAGTATTGTCTTGTGCCAGCACATATCCACCGGTTATTCGTTCATTTGTCACTTATCATGAAATATTTTCTATGTTTTTTGTGAAATGATTCCGCTTGATAATGAAATATGTCTACATTTATTAATCCTTCTTTATGTCTTGCATTAAACTGTTCTTTTTTGTTATCTATACAACTTAGAGAGACCCTCTCTGGATAAGAGTTTGCAAAAGGCCCCTTAGAATTCACATGGGCCTTTGCCAGTGGCCACTCGTTGAGATCTACATTACAACTGTTGGTCTATTATGTATATTCAAGGGGTCGATTTGTTTTTGAGCAATTGCATCTGCCAATGCAATCAATGTTTGTGTTTGTTTAAGAGGGTGTACATATTATTGTGGGTGGGTCATAAATGATATCACAATATTGTGTCATTAATTAATGTACAGCATGGGGCTGCAAGAGGGTCTTTTTGCAACATGACATCACCTAAAATATTTTATAACATAAAAATATGTTAGAATTGTCAGATTTCTCTTATACATTTCCTCTTTTTCTTTCATAAATATAATTTTGTTACATATGCAACTATATACTGAGAAAAATACAATGAAAGTGAGTTATATGCCACAGATGCCTAGTAATACTCAGTATTGTCCAGACTGACAAAAAATCCAACTTAAATTTTGTGAAAAAGACAAGCAATGATCAATATGTTTCCACATGAAATGATATTAAAAGAAATAAACAATGTAACTTACAGTAAATAATTGTTAATAGATATGTGTTTATATGTAGAAACTCATTATGCAATGTAAACATAATTGTGTAATATCTTTTTCCCCAGTATTGCCCACTATTGCCCAGTAAAACCTGGTTTTTCCCAGTATTACCCGTCCGGGACGGTCAATACTATAAACCCGGGTTTTATGCCAACCCTGGATCTAATGCCAGCTTATTATGCTGAATTGAATGACAGACAAGAAAAAATAATATGGTCATTTATTATGCTTCCCAAACAATTTCGGGGGAGCATATAGTCGCCACTTTGTCCGTCTGTCCTTCCGTCCCACTTTCTTGTCTGGAGTATTTTTCAGCATCCACTGGCCGGAATTCAACGACTTCGAAGATTTTTGAAATCACTATATAGTGCCCAATTCTTCACTGTCTTATCTGGGCTATTTCTCAGCAACTACTGGCTGGAATTTAACAAAACTTTTTGGGAAGCTTCATTACCAAGAGGAGATGTGCATACTACTAGGACTTTCTGCTTCAATGAATTTTTCAGAGTTATGGGACTTCTGATATTTCTAAAATCAGTATACAGTGCACTATTCTTGACTTCTTGTCTGGGCTATTTCTCAGCAACTATCTTCTGTAATTCAACAAAACATTATGGGAAGCTTCATTACCAAGAGAAGGTTTGCTTATTACCAGGATGTTCCGCTTCAATTTTTTCTCAGAGTTATGGGACTTCTAAAATTTCTAAAATTAGTATATACTGCGTAAATTCGTGTCCAGGCTATTTCTTACCAACTACTGGCCAGATTTCAATAAACTTTTATGGGAAGCTTCATTGCCAAGGGAAGGTGTGCATATTAGCAGGATGTTCGCTCCAATTAATTTTAGCTCGAGTTTTCTAAGAAAAAGCAAGCTATTCTACTAGTGTTGGCGTCCAAGCTAGGTTGAAGTTTTTCGGTAAGCTGGTTTCTCAGGAATGGCTTGAGGGATTTCATTCAAACTTAGAATACTTATTCCCTATATTAAAATGAACTCATAGGCCAATTTTGATAACTCTAGTTTGAAATTTATCAAACTAATGGGCCTTTTAACACTTTGAAATTTTACATATAAGCTATATGAACAGAAGTTTTTCGGTAAAATTGTTTTTCAGGAATGTCTTGAGGGATTTCATTCAAACTTAGTATACTTATTCCCTATATAAAAATGAACTCATAGGCCAATTTTGATAACTCTATTTTGAAATTTGTCAAAATTATGGGCCTCTTTACACTTAGAACTTTTACATATACATGTAAGTTTGGCGGACAGGTTAGAGGTTTTCGGTAACTGGTTTCTCAGGAATGGCATTGAGGGATTTCATTTTAAACTTAGAACACTTTTTCCCTATATTAAAATGAACTCATAGGCCAATTTGGATAACTCTAGTTTGAAATTTTTCAAAATTATGGGCCTTTTACAGTTAGAAATTTTAAGTGGGTGGGACATTGCATGAGATTGCATATGGGGTTGGTGGGCACTGGGGTCAAGGTCACTGTTTTGAATCTTAAACAAATGTTTTCCACTCAGCAACTCCAGGAGGAAATTAATTTTGTTTTATTGGCGCCTACTATACAATGTGTGTTGTAGAAAAATGCCAGAAGACTGTGACAAGCACAAAAAATCCAGCACGCTGTCCTCTGACAGCTCTTGTTCTTGGTGTTATTGGACTTTGAAGTTTTTCTGAAGTATAGTATATAGTGTGCAATTCTTGTCCGGGCTATTTCTCAGCAACTACTGGCCAGATTTCAATGAAATTTTATGGGAAGCTTCATTGCCAAGAGTTGTGCATATTAGCAGGATGTTCCAGATTAATGATTTTTCCTTGAGTTATGGGACTTCGAAAGTTTCTGAAATATAGTATATGGTACGCATTTCTATTGATTTTTAGTAATTTTAATGTATTTGCCCTTGTTATTGCATTTATATTGCTTGACAAAGCGCATTGGGGAGCATCCATCAGTTATGCTGATATCCTTGTATATATGGGTAAATTAGAAAACATGTTTATGGCAAAAGGCAACATATCCACAAACACAAACAGTGATATGATTTTATTACCATTTTGCTGGACTCAAATCTTTAAAAAAAAATAAGTTTGACAAGATATTGCAGAACTTTGGTGTAGTTTCTTTTTGAAAAGGATAACAGTTAAATTATTAGACAAATCTAATTTCAGTGATTGATTGTACAGTGTTCTCTTATCCTAATTTTCTTAATACATCATTTCAGGCTAAGAAGATTGTAGAGTCTGCCCCAGTTAATTTGAAGACCGATTTGACGAAAGAACAAGCCGAAAATCTTGTGAAAGCATTAGAAGCGGTGGGAGGCAAAGCTAGCATAGAATAATAAATAAGAAATTTTTGTGAAAATGTTCTAACAGATTGAGTGTGGATGAAAAATTATCACAACACCAGCTGTTTGATTGTCAGTAATATATCAACCCTATTACAAGTAGTTCTTCATTGGTGTTTAACTGTTGCCAGTTTTTATCTGAGTAAATCTCTTGATTGTCAGAAGAGAAGTAATAAAGAACACTTTCAATGAAAGTGTAATGCACAGAAATGTACGTCATATATAAAGCCTCATATTCACTGCAATTTCAGTGCTCTATCTTGAAATGTACATGCAAACTAAACAATATTAACTGCATACGAATATTCAAACATGTAACTTCAGTGTTTTTTTCACCTTTGGGGGAAAGATGGCGGGTCCCTTCCGACAGGGAATTTTACAGCAAAATGGAAATTGTTTTTGTATAAAAGCAGACTAACATTTTTGTATTATATGTTGTTATAAAACATTAATCAGTTGTTTTGCTACAAATGATAACTTAGATTATGCAAAACTTGGTTTGATAAAAAAAATGCTGGGATTGCTTACAAAAATTCCTCTATCTTACTCAGTCAGTTTTTGTCTGATTTTTGTCAATTTTTTTCCAACTAAAGCTTATATTCTGAGGGGAATTTTAAGGTAAATATAGGGGAAAATTATATACTTTTTACGCAGGGGAATGGGGCCCTATATGGACACCCAGTCTTGGATAGGGATTTCAATTGATGCCGAATCCTGCTTTTTGAAGGAAGCAAATTGCAATTTTCTCATTATTGACGCGAGCAAATAATGTGCCTTGCATCATTTTGATCCACTTGTTTTCAATAAGCCAACTTCAAATGCACTAGGAAATAATATTTTTATAATACTCATGTTTTTTTTTTTATTGAAAAAAATAATCACAAAACAACTTTAGAACGCAAGAAAATACTGAAAAAATATCTACCATAAGATAAATAAAATCATGAATCATCGGCATTGTCCCGTTTGTAAACATAGGTATGTCTAAAGTCTACAGTATTTCAGATCTTTTTCAGCAACGGTTTGCAATGTTGGCATAATTGTGTCCGTCTTGTTCGGATCGCTTTCGATAACGGTTGCTATGGTAACGACCTTCTCCTTAGTGAGCGTGTCGTTGAGCTCCTTGCCGCTCGTGTCCGGGAACGTGCAGCAGACGGCACTGGAGATAAGAAGCATGGCCGCGCTCATGAAGTACATCAGCCCCGGCACGGAGTCGTTCTGCGTTTACAGAAATTAAAGTTTACTTGACTATTCAGTATGCATCCTCCACTCAGAGATTAGACTGGTTCCGAGCATAGCTCATCAAATCACTGTGCGCACAAACTTCCACGTGACCATAGTTAGATCATATGGTGTAAATTAAAATGGTTGTCAAGCAGGGGAAAACAACACGGACACCGTAAAATCCTTATTTTTTACTGTTAACTTTTTTAGTTATCGTTTAAAAAAAAAACAAAAAAACTCAATATATATGTCTACGCCAATAATGCAATATTCAGAGGGTTTTTTATAAAATAATAGTGAAATATAAACAGCATCAAAATAAATTTCACTTGTCGTGGCAGTGGTTACTGTAAAAAGCAAATGGGAAGTAACCGCTGCGAGGAGTATGTTTACTATGTACGACTGATTACATTATAGTATTGCAAAGGCTATATGGAACAAAAGAATTACAATACAAAAGAACATCCCTTTGCACCTTTCATCGAATGTACAAGTCATTAGTGATCTAATGGTATTCTCGCTCCGTCGAATAATGGCATTGTTACCTACTCGCACACATACATATTATATAAATAACGCATGGCTGAGAGGGTGATATAAAATAACATCAAACCGAGAAATGTTATATCAAGGGTTCATTTCATTAATATCACCCTCTCATCCATGTGTTATTTATTTTAGTATACCTAACAATCCGTAGAACATGGAATGATAAGCTTTGTGATTTTTTTGACGATTACTTTAATGTAAACTCTAGTAATGAATGCTACGTAAGCCGAGGCTTGACATTACCATTTCACCATAAAATAGTTATCTAGTTAAAAATTGCAGTATCAGCCTTTTCGTACTTTCCAATGCTTCGCAGACATGACCTTAACCTTTTACCGGCATGACCACTGAGTGTGTACAGAGCTCTATATTTAGACGTGTCAATTTTAAAGATGGCGTGTCAATAAGAAGTTTCTACATCGCGTTAGTTTAATCGGTTATAAACATGGCGAAATACCAGCGAAAGTTATCGTGTGATTCAAAAAGGAATAATATACAGTTGATAGAAAGTGTTTAATGGATACAGTATTCAGATCACATAACGGATAAATGTAGGGCATAATCTGCAAACAAAATGTGGAGTGACAACACATACCAGTTTTCAAAGGACTGATCAATATAATTACATAGAATTCTGTTGTGTCGTGTTTAAACACAGAATTAAGGCAACTATGCATCGGTGGTGTCTAAAATTATTTTGGACGTCAATATTAACAATCGTATACAAGTTTGAAGACAAAGTACGAATTTAAAGATACGTTCTGAACACTCATGGCGATTTCAAAACACATCGCGTTTACAAGTTAGCAGGGTTCACATGAAACATTGAAAGAAAAAAGGTTAAGCTTTGTGGATACAAATAGGAATAATGTTTGTAGCTGGATATTAATTGTAAAATGCTGTGGATCGACGTCAGCACTTTTGAGATAAAAGTTGCATAGTCGTTCAATTTAGTTTTTGTTTTGAAAACAAAATCGCTGTTCTATTTTTAGCTCCGCGCGAGGTTGATATGAAAAATATAACCCTGTGAAATTACTTTTGGTCTATGGACAAAATACACAGAGTGGTCACGTGAGGTGTAATAAAATATAAATATATTTTGCGTATTTAAGCCGCCCGTAGACATTCTTATTGATATTGCAAACGATAAGCCGATTAATTACATTACATCTTTACTTGAACATTACTTATAAACGACGAAGACATGGCATACGGCGTAAAAGATCTCAATTTTGATGTTGATTTCATATTGGCCAATAGAAATGGTTGTTACATAATAGCATTGAATTTCATTCTTACCAAGAACACAATCTGTGGGGCTACCATACCACCGACTCTTGCCGCCGTGTTGCACAAACCATACGCTATCGTTCTGAAAACATTCGTAAGCAAATTGATAACAATCAAGAATAGTTAACAAACATTTTCTTAAGTACAATTGCAAAATTTTGCAAAATAATGCCCCCAAAAAAGCTGATATTGTGAATTAAATGAAACATAACAATTAGTTCATTGTAAGCTTTAATTTCTTTTTTGCCTTTAATTTCTTTTTTGCCTGGATGTTTTGGTTCATGTAATTTTGTTATTGTCGTTTTGTGTTGTTCTTGTTATTGTTTTAATGTTCTATTGTTGCTGTTTTATATGAAAATGTGTGCACATAAAATGATCGTTTGTGCTGTATTAATGGTCAAGAAAAAGTCACATAATTATCAAAACTAACTACCATTGACTGGATGCTGTCAAAAAGGTGTGCCAAAAGATAAAGAACGTCATGATGCAGAATAAGAAGCTGGACCTGCAAATCAATGTCAAATTCTGTCCGCCCTTGACACATTTCATCCGACCAATAGCCACAATAGTGGAAAACGTGAGCGTTGTTTAATTGACATCTACCGTTTGGACTACGTTGGTTACCTGACAACTGTTGGATACAGCTCTGTCGTGTATATAATAAGGCAGCCCCATCCGACAGCTATGCCCATCTTGGAAGCCAATGCAAACACGTTTGTAACCAGGTCGCGGTGCGGTGTGTCTGCGGATAAGGGAGCTTTGAATAAGCTGGCAATATATTACAGAATGTTATTTTATCAACCTAATGTTAATAATTATTATTACATAACAACATGGACATTCTTTAATTATTTCATATTGGGTAAATATTTATCCGCACAAAATATGCAGACTTCTAATGAAGTTTTCAATAGCATACAGTACTACACTGCTAAAATATTGACTTTGGACACAGGAAAAATCACTGAATTTCTTGATAATCAAAATAAATGCTGTACCTATTTCTAACAAAGCCACAACTAATTAATGCATTTCATCGCATACACACCTGTATATACTACTAAAGTACTGAATCTTGTTACAAAAGGAATGGTATTTCACAAGAATGCCTTGATGATCAAACATAATACCCATCATGGTAGAAATGTAAGTGAACAAGAATGCATGCATTTCATCGCATACACACCTATATACTGAACGATGCCGACAATTACTCCGCAGAGAGTGGTGAACAAGAAGCTCGCCATGACACACTTTTTCCGCCCAAACCTGCTCAACAGTATGCGAAACCAGGTAACAATAATTTAGTAAACATACAAATAAAACAAATGACATGTTTTCGATGTAAGAGTTCATGGTTACACTTTGTTCGACTTCGATGAATTTGTAGATCTAAATGTTTAAGTGCAAACTTCAGTGGATTCTTGAACAACATTTCAAAAGTAATTTAATGGAAACATTGCTAATTATATTCCTCAATACAACTGCATTGGTATAACAGTATAGCGTTAGATCAGCTACATATAACATTCATAATGGTAACGTATAAATGTTTCGTCTCAATGGTAACCTGTTCACGAAGTACATAATTGCGAAGCTAGCGGGGGTCTCGATGATGTTCAACAGGAACATGTTCAGGTACAGGTTCCCGGCCAGACTGCCCACACCGAACGTGAGTCCGTAGTACGAGTAGCTGATGGTCATCCTAGTGCAGAGAAACAGAATATATGTACGAACATGGTGTTTTTTCTGATGAAAAATTTAACTTGGACCAAAAACTTGTAACCTCACGTCTGGAAAGCATATGCATGCCATTTCAATACATAATTATTGCAGAGATGACATATACGTTATTTATGAAATCGGATATCGACTATATATTGTGTACAAATCATGGTTTCAGCAAAAAAAAATCTTTATAATAAACCAACGGAGCATGATACTGAAAATGCTATTCATGAATCTAATATATAACTTCAGTTCAGGATATATTCGCTTTCAATACATTATACACAAAGCATTAAGTTTACCAGATAAAGAGGAGACCTAACGTCATCTTTCCCATTCCCCTTTCTCTGAACAGGTCAATCACGGAGTGGGTATCCTTTGATGTGTCTTTTTGTGCGTGGCGTGTAGCCTCCTCAATCAGTTTGCTAGTGTTTGGTTTCGGTTTTTTGTTCATCCGGGCAATTCGGTTGATCACGTGGTCGGCTGCGTCATAACGACCCTTTGTTATAAGCCACCGTACGCTTTCGTCGACGAAGCTTTTTAATATAAAACAGCATGTTACGCAAAATAATCAAATACCACTATATTTCTAATTGTTTACTAGTATTACAATACACCATCAAGTATATAAAATTAAAACGACCTTTGTAATAAATCACTTTCCAAGTAACAATAAAGTCTTCCATTATTTCATGTACTCACAACCCAAAGAACAGCCATAGTTTATGAAAATGCCTAACTTACAAAAACGTGAAAAGAAATGGCACACAAATGCCGGCTGATGCCAGGTGAATGTATTTCCAGTCTTTAAACAGCAGAGCCACACCGGCGAATATGGCAGCACCAATGGACCAGGAAGGGAAGGCGGCGATGCGGGCCCTCCAGACCATTGGAACCATTTCTGTTATCATGTTCATGTGAACCGTCAGGAAAAAACCTATTCCTGAAAAAACGTAATTGGGATACAATTTACTAAGCATTGGGAATTTCTAATTGTAAGTGTAATTAATGACAACAGTCATTTGCATGTAACATTAGGACCTACCCATTCCAAGTGCAAACCGGGCGGCCGCATACATCTGCCAGTTCACTGAGAAATAAGCCACGATGTTGAATACCACAAGGATCAGTTGTGAAAGATAGAAGGTTGGCTTCCGGCCTATTAGGTCGCCCAGGTGACCGGAAACGAAGCATCCAACCAGCACGCCTGACATTTGAATTGTTGTAATCATTGCGATTATCCAACTGCTTTCGCAAACCAGGTTCCACTGAAAAAAAAAAGTCACATGTGCTTAGCGATTGTAATTGTACTTACACCATTTCATCAACATTACACGATTCCGACAATGTATCATTATTTCCCACTGTGACACGAACTGTTTATAATATAGTTCTAATATTTGTTTGCTGTTGTTTAATGCTTTGTTTGTCAATACCCAGTTACAGATGTTTAATAGTAACACAAAGGCGGTTACCTCATCTACAACTGTGTGGATAATGTCTTCGAAAACGACCTCTCCACATTGATCAGTTTCATTTTCAAGGCTGCATTTGTTGTCAAATAGCGATGTCATATTTGTTGCCCAGTCATGCGTCCGAGCGCACCGAAAGTCCGCACGTTGGCTGTTAAACGTCATGTGCAGCATGCTCCACGCTGCGCCGATCTTTGCGCCGTGACCGACAAAAGCTGTCAGCCATTGGGAGCGATCACAGCCCCCTAATTGTTCCACCAGGTCTACAAGCAAGGCGCTGTATGACATACTTCTTCAGTGCTAGATCAAAACGCTGACAGCGTAGAAAGACTTTTGGCCACTAGAAGAAACCAAAAGCATGTGAATTATGAGTGCAATTATGCTAAATATGAAACATTCGTTTGAATGATGTTCAATTCCCACCTTTTAACTTGACAATATGGCTTCTTATTGAATAATACACAACATCATAATAAACATTAATTTGTAAGTAACGAACAAATATTTTTCAAGCTAATTATCTAATGCAAACGGAATTATATACATTCCAGTTAACAAATACATCTGCAACGAGCCATGTTGAATAACCGATGAAGCGTGGTAGTTAGGAGCGTCGATTGTTAGTTATTCGTAACCTACTGAGTCAAAAGTAGGTCATACGATAAGTGCTCTCGATTTTCCATACTACATTTTAAAATTAATACATTGCAGTAATTTGTTGTCCAAATATTCAGAATAAGAATCGGTAACAAGAAATAACACTTTCGCAACGAGTCAAAAATAACTAAAGTAGCGCATTAATTTAGTGGTCTCATTAATAGGGTTATCATCAGTTTGAAGTAACGTTTTAAGTAAATTGACTTTTTTTAGAAACTGTAATGGCAATAAATCACATGATATACACATTATTATACACTTGACATACAGTATCTGAAAAAAAGGTAAAAAAGGCGTGAATGTTTGCTGTTTTGAAGAAGGACACTTTCTGGCTTCGATTTACTGACTTATTAAAGAAAAGAAAAGAAGTAGTTTTTCGCTTCCGCCAACAGTCTAAAAATCAAAACAACAACAACATTTATTCAGCAATAAAGCTTATACAAGCTCATAGCCTACATAATATGAATTAATAGAAATATTTACAAGTAATAGCAGAAGCGGAACGTACGGATGTCTAATAAAATGGTGAAACACAATTTAAATAAAATTTGGAGAAACTAAATTCATCTAATAACGATTTGTACAAACTAAATTCATCTAATAACGACAAAAAACAACTTAATAATAAAATGTTTAAACACAATTTAAATTAAATTTGAGGAAAATGAATTCGTCAAATAACGACAAAAACTAACACATATTGTTTTTAATTAATTATTGTTTAATATGAAAGGTTTTTCAGTTTTAAAATGTAATTATTGTAACTAAACGATTGTAATAAGTTTTGCAATTTTAATAGTGTTTAACATATGATGTGACATAAGTTACCTGATTTAGTTCTTTTATATTTTAGTTTATATTAAGATATGAATCAGCTACATGTTGTAAGACTATTATATCATAATACAAATAACACCGGTAAATATAATTAGTTACTTGTGGATAAATCTAATTACGTGTTAGATGTTAGTACATTTCATGCAATACATTTTACTAATTTTACTTTAACAAATGAGAAAGAAATAGTTTAAACATTTTGTGAATACTACACTTAACATTTCCATATATAATACTACTGTGCTTAACATTTATGTTTTAAATTCGTCACATTTTCTATTGTAACAATTATATTTTCATTAACAAAAAGTAAAGAGAACAAATCTATAATTGGAGAGAATCAAACATCATTGCCCATAAATTAATTAAATACTAATAGGAGGAAGTATATAATGATTAAAAATCAAACATGTTTGCGTGAAATAAAAATCAGACAGAACAGAACAAATGTTTTAATAACTTATGCATATTACAGCTCATCGTTATTTTTACACAATCAAATCAACAGACATGCGTGAAGGAAAAAAAAACACAAAATATATCAACATATTTTATCAAAATACATAATCAATTACAATGAATTAGTGGTTTAATATGATATACTAGTAGGTAAAAGTAAATGTATTCCTCTGTGTGTGTGTGTGTGCGTGCGTGCGTGTGTGCGTGTGTGTGTGTGTGTGTGAGTGCTTCATGAATATCTGTTGTACTGATATGGAATGTAGTTATATGTATTGGAAAGTTCGGCGGTAACAGGCAATGTTTACAATTTAAAATCATTGTATACTTAATTATAACCGGTAATGTATTACAATAACAAAAATTAACTGAGAAGGAACATATTGTTATCTCTTTTTTTTAAAGCATGTTATCAATAAATAGCTAACTGTCTGACCGTTGTTTTATTACTGCTATTCAAAAGTTTAAAAAATGTGTACATACTTGGTCGCGTTGTATAGTATTTTGGAATATATTTGTTTTTTTCTTCTAAATAATGCGGACATACTTATATAAAGTGGTACTCATCTTCTTTATCGTCAAGATTACATAAACTACATTTTCGTTCATTTCTGTTTATGTTATAATGTCTGCCAGTTTCAATCAACAATTTATGAGATGACAGGCGTACTTTTGCAATGATATTCCTATGTTTTTTGTTATTAATAACATCCAAATATAACGACCTTTCAAATACAGGTTTAACTTTTTTGTATACGTGTAAAGATGGTGAAGAATCAACATTAACTCTCCATTGTGATATATAATGATCTCTCAGTCTATTTTTGAACAAAGGAATAAAGTGGTCAATATTAACAGATTCAAGGAATAACCATACATCTGTAAATCCTGCATGATTCAAAATATCACGAACTTTTGAGGACCAATTAACAGTGTTATTTCTTGTATCAGGTTCTAATCTTTGCATATTTATGACAGCATTAAGAATACAATTTCCTAGTTTATTTTGAATGTCCAATATATAAAGGAAATCGTCCGACTTCAGCGTATAATGATAATGAATTTGTTGACAATTTAACATTTAATAACCTTTTACAGAATTTTCTGTGAACACGTTCAATATTGGTAGCCGCAATGAAACCCCATACTTCGCAGTTATAATTCAAAATTGACAAAACATATGAATCAAACAACTTAAAAATAATATTATTTGGAACTTCCATGTCTTTCGTTATACAAAATAATGAGTTCATAGCTCTTGTGGCTGTACCATATAATGTATTTGTGGCAGGAACAAATGACCCGCCACTAAACATAACAATACCTAGATAGTTATAATTGCTCACTAGTTCTATATCTTGCCCTTTGTATGTCCATTTGTAATTTTTGTTTAGCACACCACCTTTTCGGAAAGCCATGATTTTTGTTTTATCAATATTTTCCGTCAATTCCATTTATCACAATATGTTGCTATATTATTCAATGATTCCTGCAGCCCTTCTTTAGTTTCTGAGAAAATAACAGCATCGTCCGCGAATAGGAGTAGATAAATAGATAATTGATCTAACGTTATTCCGGCGTTTATTCCGTTTTGTAGATTAAATTCTATATCATTCACGAATAGCGTGAAACATGATCGGCGAAGTTTTCTCCCCTGGTAATAAACCGACATTACTATTAAAAAGGTTCGAAAGTGAGCCCATGTGTTTAACTTGAAGTTGGACCTCATTATAAATAGAGCGAATGAGAGATAATAACTTGCCATCAACGCCTGATCGAATCATTTTGCACCATCGATGACGTCACAGGCCTTCCGGTAATCGACGTAGCAACAAAGAGTTTATTTTTATTATGTAGCTGTTTCTCTATTAAAGCATTAAGAATAAAAATTGCGTCGACAGTATTAGAGTTGGGTTTAAAACCGAATTGAGCATCTGTTAAAATATCATAGGTTTCCGCCCAAGATTTTAAGCGTTCGTTTATCAAGTGGCACAATCAATCCGGATGACCAGCTTTTGGGAAATTGTTTTGTATCTAAAATGTAATTAAATAATATTTCTAACGGCTTGGCTATTATATGAACTGTTTCGTTAAAGTATTCAAATAATATTGTCATGTGAAGCCACCTTATTATTATTAAGACGTCTGGTTGCTTTTGTAATTTCTTCTATTGAAATAGGTTTGTCGAGATCGGGATAAGAGCTAGCTTGGTTTTCTAGATTGTCCAACTGCCGTAAAAAAAAAACACGTCAATTTCATCGTTGTTTACGTTGACGTCAGCCTCGGAAGCTAAAGCATTGAAATACTCGTAACATTCTTGTAGCGATTTTCCGTAGATTAAGACTGGGATACTTAAAATTTTACTGGTAAATGAAGTATTAATTACGTTCTAATTGGCGTCTTAAATTAATTGCTTCATAAATGAATTTCGCTACTCTTATTATTTCATTTTTATTTTCTCTGGACATTAATCTTTAAAACTTTGAAATTGTTGGCCACCTGCAAAAAAGGGTTTTTCTAATGTTTGTATATATTGGACAGACTTACAAGAAATGATATTCATTTTCTATTGTGTTCATGTTGCAAAATTTACACTTACGAATTTCTCTTTCAATATTATGATATCGTCCTCTTTCTATTTCTAGATTATGTGATGATAACCGGAACCTACTTAAGGCGATTTTATATTCGTTTCATTTACTTTGTCTAATGACGTTTCTAGTGTTAAGTTTTGTTTAAAAAAGGCTTTGATAATATTGAAAGCAATACAGGAGTCCCCTACCGGTGAAAACCCATACTAATTAAACGTTGTGCAATACCGTCAATTCGCCCTTTATCTGTAGATGTACAAAGTTTTATATTTAAATCCCATTTGTCACTGCAGTATTAAGTTATTGTTGTTTTTCAATTTTAGTAACATTGACCAGACATTCGAGTTACTTTTTGAGTTATTGCAGTACTAAACTGACAGAGGGCAATCATGTAGTCCATTCTGTGTACAAAGTTTCATGATCATATGCTATGTTCTTTTCGAATTATTACAGTATTATGTTTATTTGCAGTTTAAGTAAGAGTCACGTGACCTTTTGGGTCGTGTACAATCCTCACCTTGCTCTTTCTATGTATACAAAGTTTCATCAGAGTATCTTCAGTACTTTTTGAGTTATCGCATGATCCAGGTTTTGGGGACGGGACAGACCGACAGAGTGAGACCGACAGACAAACAGACAGACAGATGCACACAGACGGAGGGCAAACCCATAGTCCAATCTGTGTACCAAGTTTCATGAAGTTTCATGATCATATCTTATGCACTTATAAAAATATTACAGTTTTAAGTTTATTTCTATTTTTAGTAACAGTCAGGTGACCTTTGACCTCTGGTGAAAAATAAAAGGTCGTGCATAATTCTCACATTGCTGTTGCTATGTATACAACGTTTCATCAAAGTGTCTTCAGTACTTTGCGAGCTATCACAGGATCCAGGTTTTGGGGACGGACAGACAGACAGACATACGGACGAACAGACAAAACGACACACAGGCAGATGGCAAACCTATAGTTCAATCTCTGTACCAAGTTTCATGGTCATATCTTATGTCCATTTTGAATTATTACAGTATTTAGTTTATTTTTATTTTTAGTAAACAGTCACGTGACCTTTGACCTCTGGTGAAAAAAAGGTCGTGCATAATTCTCGCATTGCCACATTGCCGTTTATATGTATAAAAAGTTTCATCGAAATAAGTTCAGTACTTTTTAAGACGGACGGACACACATACGGACGAACAGATAGAGAGACACACAGACGAGTGGCAAACATGTAGTGCAATCTTTGTACCAAATGTATCTATGTTCTTTTGGAATTATAACAGTATTTAATTTATTACTATTTTTAGTAACAGTCACGTGACCTTTGACCTCTGGTGAAAAATAAAAGGTCCTGCATAATCCTCACATTGCCGTTTATATCATAATCCTCACATTGCCGTTTATATGTATACCAAGTTTCATCGAAATATCTTCAGGACTTTTTTCGACGTAGCTGTCTAAGATCACTTTTGACCCAGATTTTCTTGCGATAATTATGCAGCGGGAAAATTGAATGCCAATAGAATTGGGCAAATTTTCTAATTCTAGGGAATGCAAACTTCAAACAGTGGTTTAACGTATACCAATAACTGTTGCATACTTTTGGGGAATAAAAATTTACATAATTGTTTACATAAGCGGTTAAAATGAAGTTATAAACATATCCTCGCGTATACTCTAGAACTGAGGCTAATTATGAACTTATTTTCTCATTGTATGCCATAAACAGAATGATATATTCATTCACGTAACGAAATAACTATTTAGTTTAGCCTACATTTATAAATAAGCGTTACGCTCTGTAAATAGCAATTGTGCAATGTTCCCATGCATAAATCTCACTCACAGAGTTGCCGTTCCATGTAGCCCATTGATTCTAGCGAGTTCATCGCATTCCACAAAAAGTAGTGGCATTCTAAAAATAGCGCGCGTAGCTAGCAACGGCTGTATAGCTGTGTTAATAAACTCGTACATGCATCAATAATAGCGTTCAGAGAATCATAAACCTAAAAATTTCAATAAATGTGGAATTTATATTATAAACTTAATGTTAATTTGATTTCAAATTGTGGTTACGATTTATTAACAATTATTTATAATTGCATCTTTCTATCAACTTCTCCAGTAGATGTTATTTAATATGTAAAAAGATGCTACATTTTCTATAGATAAAATGTTATGAAAGAAGATTCGGAATATGTCGAATTGTTATTCGCGTAGCATGAATACACAATTTGCAATACTAATTATACACAGGAACCCTTGATATATCATATTTCTACTGATATAATTTAAAATCGTCATAGTATAATGAATTTTTATGTTTGCGTTATCAAAAAATAAAGTCTTAACATTTCAAAAATCGCTGAATGTTCCCTGACTATTGCTTTTATTGGGATACACAGTGTACACGCTTATTTGACTTCAAATCGTTATGATATTAGATAACTAACATGAATGGTATATTACCGGTACTATAAATAACTATATAGACTCGTCTGACACATACTAATTTTAATTCATTCCCGAAATTATTTTCTTCCATTGTTAATTTGTTAAATTGGCTTGACAAATTCAGATAACAATTATGTAAACCTAAATTATTTTGGTTATTCATATATCACTGGTGGAAACATGGAGTTGTATGATTGGTTTATTCACGGCATAGATATTAATTATAATTCTATATAATTTTTAAATTTATAAATTTATTTCAAATTAACTTTTGGGTCCGAGAAGTTTTCTTATTGTGTCCGAAAAATCTGGGGCCCAATAAGTCCCCTAATATTGGTGGGGACCAAAAAATCTGGGATCTGAGAAGTCACGTAACCGATCATCTTGGCCGTCTGTTTAGGTAATCTTTAAATGTCATCTCAACATTAATAATACACACATTGCCGTTTATATGTATACCAAGTTTCATCGAAGTATCTTCAGCACTTTTTTAGTTATCGCAGGAACAATAGTTTGCGGACGGACGGACTGACGGACAGACGGACGAATCGATAGTCCCCTCCGATGAAACACCGGTAGGGGACTGATACGCAATAAAAAGATAGGCGTGGAGAATTGTTTACCTCGCTATGTCAGGTTTGTGTATAACTGTCTAGTATTGTTTGTTTGCATTGTATTAATTGCGCTTTGGTTATGTTTTGGTTAATACTTAGGTCAGACATGCCAATGTTTTCGATAATGGTTTTCAAGTGACAAGCCCAGTTTTGATTCTTTGAATGGCACTCGTCCTAATTCCCCATATAACGCGCTAAGATTTGTTGACTAATTGACGCATAGTATTTTTCTTAAAAAAATTGTGTGCATGGCTTCTATATCGTTTGCTCGCGCAGTTCGCCATATTTTGGAAGAGTAATTTAATACGGACGCAACAAGGTATCGAAAAGTTTAGTTCGCTCTTTGTGCTAAACTCGTATTAATCGAATATTGAGAATCGTATGTGCATTGAATTAAAAATGGTAATTTCGATAGAACACAAAAATGTATAATACCGTTTTTAAAGAAGTATAATCCCAGAAAAAAGGGACTAGTTCCAGTTTTTCACCGTACTGGAAGATATCAACATTCGTGTAGCGTGTTCCTTTTTCAAAAATTAAAACTTTTATTTCGACTGTATTTATTTTCAATTTCCATGTGTTACAGTATGTCTCTATGTCCGTTAGCATGGTTTGTAGTGCTTTTGGGGAGGTTGCGAAAAGAATCTGGTCGTCAGCATATAGTATTAGAAATAACTTTACTAGTAGTTCGTTAATAGTGAATAAGTCATCTATATCTGTATTTATGTGGTTCAATATGTCATTTACGAACATCATGAACAGCAATGATGAACTAGAGTCACCCTGTTTCACACCTTGGTGTATAAGGATAGGGTCAGACAAGTTGTGATTAAATTTAATTACGGATTTAACGACACTATACATTGTTAGGGCATTTATCATTTTTGAACTTACATTTTCTGACATTAATTTTTGCCAAAACAGTGTGTGATTAATTTTATCATAGCATTGTTGATAATCAATAAAAATAGTGTATATTTTTTTGTCCTGAATTAGTTATTTGTGATATTATTGCGTTTTTTATAAATATGCAGTCTGTCGTACTTTTTCCTTTTTGATAACCAAACTGACAGTTAATGATTTTTTCGTGTTTATTTGTCCAATTTGTTAGACGATTAAGTAGTAGTTGTGAGTATATCTTTGCTAAAATGTTATTTAAGGTTATACCTCTATAGTTTTTTTGCTTCGTTTGATTTCCCGCCTTTAAATATATGAACTATATATATATACCCCAGACCCCAGATTTCTGGATATTCGGCATTTTTAAATAGTTTATTGTATATTAAAAGTAAATGTGGTGCTAATATGTTAAATGATGATTTAATTATTTCTGCAGTTATATTATCTGGACCAGATGACTTCTTATTTTTTTATGGAAAACGGCAGCTTTTATTTCGTTCATGGTGAATTCTTTGTCTAAATCATTATCTGTTGTTTCAGTGAAATTTACATTGTCGTTTATTTGTGTGGGCTGTTCGCCTAATAAATTATTAAAATGCGTGTACAGGTCATCTAATTTTAGACTGTCATCAGTGTCTGACGTCTGTTTATAGCATTTTTTTTTTAGATTTTTAGAATTGTTTTGGAGTTGATTTTGCGGTATTTTCAAGCTTTTTCCCTTCTGATAGTTCATATTTAGCTTTAGCTTTTTTCCTTGTTTTGTCGTACAGAGTTCTCATTTTTACAAAATTATTTATATTTTCATCAGTTTTAGATTTCTTGAACACGTTTCGCGCGCATTTGAACTTTTTCTTTGTCGTGTAACAATTATTATCGAACCAATTTGGAGAACGTGATTTATTGTGGTTATATTGATTGTGAATCGAACTGATTGTTTTTCCGAATATTTTGACCGCATTATCATATATACAGTCCGTAATACATTTTATGTCACGGTTTATATTTTAATTACGTGAGTCATTTAGTAAACTGATATTTTCTTTTAAAGATTCTTTAAATTGTTCAACCAAATTCGCGTTGAAAACAAGCTTAGTTTCTTCAGTATATTCATCAGGTGGTATAGTTCTAGTTTTTGTATTACATGTTATTGAGAAATAAATAGCTGCCTGATCGGAATTTTTTTTCCAGTCGAGTATTTGAAATTCATTTACAAGATCGACATCGTTTGCATTTACTATTAAATAGTCAGTTATACTCAAGCCTCGGGTTGATGAGAATGTAAATTGATTTTCTTGCTCATTGTTAAGACGTCCATTTACAATTATATGGTTAGTGGATTTGGATAGGTTAATGAGTTTTTTTTCCATTGCTATCAATGAGCTTGTCTGGATTGTTGCGTAGTATTGAAAAATAGTTATTGGTATTTTCTGTGTCTAGATCTTCAAAAGAGCCGAGACATTTATCAAATTCAAGAATATCTGACAAATTACCTGGTCTGGGATTAAGATCACCTGTAATACATGTTTTACCAAGCTGTCCATATTTTTCTATTCCTTTTTCTATTTCATCAAAGAAATCAAAATCTTTCTCAATTAGAACTTTAGAATTAACATGTGAAATATAAGCATGACACATATACATATCTGACTCTAGAGCAAACAACTTATTTTCTAGTTTTAACCACACTATTCCGTATTTGTTGGTTTCTACTACGGATATATTATCTGTCAATTATTTACTGTAATGTATTGCAAGTCTTCCGCTATAGCGACCTTTTTTGGTACCAGAACGTTTATTTCCGTGCAGATGGAAACTAGAGATTACCCATCTATATAGAGATTTATTGATTGTTTGCTATTTGTCCAGGTTTTAGATAGTAAAATTAGATTATAATTTTGAACATATTCTAAAAAGTCAGCATCGTTGATTTTTCTTATAAGTCCATTAAAGTTCCACGCTAAAATGCGTAACTTCTCTTCCTTGTCCTAGTTCGTGACCTCTTTGAAATGGCTGCTTGCGTTTTCACGGGATAGCAGTTTTGCGCCGGCCCAATCCGCCTGTTTTCCGGCGCTCTTTTCACGGTCGAATAAAGCGCTTTTTTTCTCGTCTTTGTTGGAGTACCGCTTTGGTCTGTTGGATGCCGATGCCCATTCCGGCTGTTTTGATTTCGCGTGTTTTAGTTATTGCTGTTGTCCGTACCGATTCTCTTTGCTGGTAATAGTGGAATTTGGCCACTATCGGGCTATGACTTCCGTTGTTTGGTCTACCAAGACGATGCATTCTTTCTAAAGGGATGTTCGCTTTAATTGCGAGCTTTTGATATCATTGTTTTTACAATTTCTATGCATTTTTCATCTGGTGTTTCAGTACATCCGTAAAACAAGATATTTTCTCTCATGCTTCTGTACGGTGGCATAGATGGGACATGTGCATGTGTTTATTTATGTCGTTCCCACGACATATTAAGTCGTGGGAACGAGATTTTATCTCGTGGGAACGAGATATTATCTTGTGGGAACGACATAATTATATAATTAATTCGTGGTTACGACATATTAAGTCGTGGGAACGAGATCTTTTCTCGTGGGAACGACATAAATAACTCGTGGGAACGACATATTAAGTCGTGGACACGAGGTAATTAATGGTGGTAACGACATAATTAACCAATCAGAATACACATTGTTTAAATGCATGTTTCAAAATGGCTGATACGCTTACATTATATCGTATTTCAATGCTTGATTAAGATATGAAGAAATTGTTGTTCTTCTCGAAAGCAACATGGAATTTGATTGGCTCATTAAGTCGTTCCCTCGACAAAAATCTCTCGTTCCCACGACATAATTATGTCGTTCCCACGAGATAAGATCTCGTTCCCACGACATGTTAAGTCGTGGGAACGACATAAATAAAATCATGCACATGTCACATCTATGCCACCGTACTTCTGGCTTCCAAGTCATTCGCCTTTTGTTCATTCTCGTCCCTTTGGATTTTGATGTTTTGTATTGTTGCTTCTAATTCCTTGTAATGTTTGGTTTATTTTCTGTAGCTCCTTGTCAGTTGATTGCATTTGCTGTTTTGCGTCTTCTAGCTTATTGCTAATAAACTGAGAAGCTGTTTTTACCTCTTGTGTACGTGTTTCAATAGCCTTAACACTTAATTCCAATGTTTCTACCTTTGTACTCAGCTTGTTAAGCATCTTTTCAATTCCATCTATTTTTGATACCGATATTTTTATGCTTTTGACGTCTTCCATCTTCCATCAATCCAGTTGCCCACTGGGGTGGTTGCAATTGGTTTTCTTTTGGTGTTTGCGGTGAAGCTGGATATTGTGTTGCGCTTTGATATCCCGGGAAAAACCCGTGTTGCGGAGTTACGAATTGGAGGTGCGGTGGGAAGTATTGTCCTCCGTAAACCGTTCCTCCGTAAACCGTTGTTATGCCGGGCCGGCTAGCTCAGTTAGCTGGACAACAAATCCGAGGATCGCGGATTCGATTCCCAGCCCGGCAACATAACTTGTCTGGGAATTGGTCATGAAATTATTTCTACGGCCATTCTCCCCCTACCTCTGATTCAAGTAGGGCAGTTGTAAGTTACTGGTATAAGTTTGCGCACTCAGTACTGGTAACCCAGCTTACCCAGGAAAAGTGTGAATAGGTTAACTGACCGCCAACAGTCTAAAAACGTGTGCATTCGCTTAAATGAAGAAATTTAATGACTTCATTGACAAAGAATTATAATTAATTCTATAGATTTAATATGTAGGTTATAGAAAGATCAACAAAAACAACGCCGTCATTAATTATATAATCGTCATTGAGCGTCATCATCAGCATTGTCATCATTAAAGAATTGTTTGAATCAATAAATAATTTGGTCAACATGCATGCATGATATGTACGAGTATAACCGCAGCAAAAGACATTTAAACAGTATTGTAAATGCACTCACTATTTTGGTTCTGCGCGTCGCCGCTCCGACTGTTGAATGTATCGTGTGAGTGAGTGCAGGGATATGGAAGGGTATATCCGCCAGTACATTCATGCTTCTAAATGACAATTAAATGTTGCTAAATTACAATTGCATGCTGCTAAATTACAATTCCATGTTCCTAATGACAATTACATGTTGCTAAATGATAATTGCTTATTCCACTGTGTCATTCGTTACTAATTAACTGCAACTTCCATGCGACCTAGTGCTTCTTTCTATCGGTTAATTAAATTAAATCACATATTCTTGCGTGTAAATGACAAATGCATCCTCTCTGTGTCATCGTTAAGTGTTTTTGCGAACAAGTTCATATTGCTTTGTACATTTTACTATGTGAATTTGATTAAACCTAGTAATGATAGTTTAGGCATTAAACGATTGAAAGTTTATCATGGCGAAAGCAGCAAGCACTTAGCAACAAGAAGTTACTCAAATGCGACTAGACAATTTGTAATATGCCATTCATATGTAACCGGGAACCAGAAATTCCGGTCGTGTCCGTAAAATCGCTGGGAGATATCTAACTCCAAGCTACTTTTGACTAGTTAAGCTCCTGGCTATTTTGGTCGAAAAAAGGTCCCGTTGTTAGTACCGCCTCTGCGAATCAGTAAACGGCCGAGGAAAGCTAGTCTTAGTGAGCACAAGCATGGCGATGTTGAGCTAATACCTTTGTCTGTCAGTACTTTCGTCCGTACGTCCGGGTGCCTGTCTGTCACAAAGCATGTCGTATCTTTTTCCTTAAACCGTTTTTAAGGAATTAATTGAAAAAATAGTTTTGTGTTTAGTGTATCAGTCCTGACGGTTTGCGCATTAACTGTCTGTCTGTATGAATGACTTTCAGACATACAACGTATCCGTCCTACAACTTCTGAATAGCTTGAAACACTGTCCGGTTAGCTCAGTGGTTGGTAGACTGGCTTTTCATGTAGGCGGTCCGGGTTCATTCCCTACTCGGCGCATGTGGGTATGATTGGTGGTCAACATACCGGATAGCTGGAGTTTCCTCTTGCACTGCACCCTGCACTGTGTACTGACCGCCCCCTCCCCCCAAACAGCACAACACCACACCAGAATAAAAAAAAATATACAACAGAAACAGATTGATGATTCAAAATTCGTCCCAACTTGTGATGAGTTTAAAAATAAATTAGGCAGGGTGCTGGTGCACACCCCGGGTCCCCATGAAATGCAGTACACACACATACACACACATACACATCAACACATGTGTCCGAGTGTCCGTCCGCCCGTCTGTCAATGCATGTGTATACATATATATGCATATCTACTGCTTGGGTTACTCATGAATATTTTAAGAAATTAATAATAGAAATCCACAACAACGTTAAATCGCTATTTTTCGTTTAAATGTCGTATTTTGTTTATTATTTCATGTTTGTCCTGTAATTAAAATTCTTTGTTGAAAAAAATATTCTTAACGATTACATTTTACGCGAAATGCACGTTCAACAGAACTAGATTGGACTCCAACAGTGTTATTATGACAAAAGCAGTCTACAATATCATCTCCGGAAACAATCGAACATCTGAATTTGCTGTCAAGAATTGTCTCCCGTATATAGTAATTTGCGCTAGAAAGTCAAATTCTTATTGGTTCCCTGTCATGTTATAATGCATTAACATGCTTAACAAAATCCACTAGTTAGTTAATCGCTTGTGACAATCAGCAACAACAAAGTAAATGAGCCTAGTAATGCAGAAAGGAATAGTATGAATAAACATTTCAATACTGCAGTAGGCAAACAAAAAGGCTGAAAGCACTTATCAATGACATGCAAGAAGCAAGAATTTGGCATTAAGAAGCATGCAGTTACCACGTAGCAGAACGCATATGCATGTAAATAACATAACAATGTCATTAACTGGCGGATATGTATGTCGCTCCATTACGAATATCATAATGCAATAGGAAGTTGTCATTTAGCAACGTGCAATTGTCATTAGCAACACGTAATTGTCATTTAGCAATATGCAATTGTCATTTAGCAACATGCAATTGCCATTTAGTAACATGCATATAGTGGCGGATATACCCTTCCATACTATGGGACACCATCAAATGTTCGGATGATAATTTGTGAAACTTTAACAGCACTGATACGGTCCTCCTACCCACAATCCTTTGATACTGTGCGTTTCCACTATATAGGTCATTAAAGATAATATTTCGTTTCACTTTTAAAGGTTTTAATTCCCTCTTTATATAGAAGGCAATTATGACTGGATGTAAAAATCAGGGGCTGTTCTTTAAATTAAAAAAAACTTTTGACATTCGACATACAAATCTAACTAGTAGCAGCATTACCACACAAATTAATTATTTGTTGTGTTCATGGTACATTTATAAACAGATCACGTTTAAAGATATTTTAAAAGACAATGCATTTCCATTTTGAGTTCCTGCCCTGTCAAATTGAGCACGTAAAAGCACATAGCCAATGTACCCTAAAATAGACTATGTCAACGTAAAGGGCCTCAGTGGGGTAAATTCTTTAAAATATCTCAAATTTGGAGATTAATAATGACATCTAATAACGGTTGAAATGGTATGCATAATAGGAAAAGAGTTTTCGCATTCTGAGATAAAAATAAATTTATAATATGGGTCGTGTTTGTTTGGCCCTTTTCGTGTTTATATTTTGACGTCAGAAGCCAATAGCGCAGTGGGTTTAAAAGCTGTCTACTGTCACTTCTTCCTATGGCTCCAACGTCGAGAGTTCGATACAAGCCTGGGGTTTTAAGTTTTTCAAACATAATTGCAGATTTGTTTTTATCTTATATCTCACTATGTATTATATTATTTATTCTTTATCAAATGTACATGTACATGTCTTATCTATAGTGCAATAGGAAACAACTGTTTCGTGCCATAGTCCCTTTAATGTGATACATGTGCATATAGTATATCAAATAATGCTTCGTTAACGCATATAATTGACGTTACGACGGAGCTGAGTTAACCCCGCCCACCGGTTTCAAGAGAGACTACTCTGTAAATGTCCGACGAAAAAAATGGCGTCACGAATCGGTACGTTACAGCGCTTACAGCACGAAACAAACCCAAAACACAAAAAAAATGATTTGAATATGTATCACCCCATTAGAATGGTCACTGCAAAGCAAATTACTCACAAGTGAGCGTTGTAGTCGCTTTAAATATCAAAACTGCTGTTCGAACATGCTTTACGTATAGCACACTATACAGGAATTTCAAGTTGTCGTTATGAATCTACTACAACGAAAATATTAAGAATTAATACTATACTGTAACATTTCGAACATAAGGAAAACATGAATGATGACTTACCGACCTACCGACCCACCCTTCATTAGCATGGGTCGCGGGAGGGGAAACAAACAATATTTTATTTTCGGCCTAATGGCACAATACATTATCAGTGACTTATAAATGAGACCCTACTAAAAGGCTAATTGACGGATTAAGTTCCGTTCGTTATCGCACAACGATAAGGGTATTTAGGGTATTTAGTAAGGGTATTTAGTAAAGAAATTACGAACAATTAAACTATATTCCACCAAGAAGCCTTTGTGATTTTAATTTACATTAAAGGCTCTTCCAAATCTGACATTCATATATTGTTAGTCATGAGTTACAACGTTCAGTTCGAGGATATCGTGCGGCAAACAGGAGGCTGTGGTCTCTACCAGTGGCTGCTATGCATTCTCGTGCACGCGGGAAAGACGATTGCCGTGTGGAGCATGGTCACAATGACATTTGGCGCCCAAAATCCGGATTTCTGGTGTCGCGTGGACCCGGTTCTCGACATTGGCACCTCAGACAATGGTATGACTATATACGATAATCAGTGTGAATTGGACACGAGGAAATGCTCTTCGTACGAGTTTGATGACCATATGGTGACCGTCGTATCGCAGGTATAGTCCTAAAATTCTACATAATTTTCATCCATACCGTTTTCTCTCTTAAGTATGTCACGTTTGTGTGTACCTTGTGTTTCTCCGTCCAAATGCAATTTCCATTCATTTCGTGATAAATTAATAAAGCAGTACATACATCTGTGTTTTATTATTTGCTGTAGTCACTTCAACGTACGTCCCCGTATTTTCTTCAGTCTGATATCATTGAATCCTCCAATGTTTATAACGTAATGTATAACTGCACACACTTATACATACACTTGTACATATTCTTCCTCCGTGTCACAGTTCAGTCTGGTGTGTGACCGGAAGTGGATAGCCGCGTTGATCACCACTATACAGATGGCGGGAGTTATGGTAGGGTGTCTGGTCGCCGGTCAACTAGCGGACAAACCAATGTTCTTCTTTGCTGTGTTTTAAAACCTAGCGTTCAACCTCGCGGGCTATTTCTCTGTGACGTGGGAGATGTACGCGAGTATGCGATTCCTCATTGGTCTCGGGATGGGGTTCTATCTGACCGTCCAGTACTGCCTTATGAACGAGTTTGCAACGGCCCGCTGGCGTCCCTTGATTGTCAACATGCCGTCGTGGCCCGTACAGTCCGCACTGCTAGCTTGGGGCGTGCATGACTGGAAGAAAATGCACTTGGCCATATGTATCGTCGGCTGTCCGTTTCTGTTTCTATGGTGGTAAGTTTCTTTGTTTATATGGTGGCATAATTGCGAGACACGAAACTGTATGGTATTCATTTTTAAATGACATTTAGCGTTGTTTAAATAGTTAATTTGGGATACGAAAATGTTTACCTGTTTAAACAAAGTTTGTAAGCAATAAAGCAATACCGTTCTCTCTGTAGGTTTATGCCAGAAAGTTTCCGCTGGCTTGTGACCCGTCGCAAATACGGAGAGGCAGAAAATGTGATCAAGAAAATCTCTTAGACGAACCTATAGAAAATGCCGGACTTGTCCAAAATCATTGAACTCGCCGACGCCGAGAGCAGTCACGGAGGCACGCAAAAGACATACTATGTGAGAGACCTCTTCCGGTGAAGAGAGAGCACCAAGACCACGATCGGCCTCGTTATAATCTGGTATGAAACACTTCTGAGTTTAGCGGTAATGCGCACGTGCTTTTGTTTTAAAGAAGGTCTTCAGACATTTTTCTCTTTGTGAGCTTCGTTTTCATCCGAGCCCAGAATTGTTTGGCGTTGCAATCTAAAGTTAAATTTACCTACTAATTTGGCCAATCAAATCTGTTGAGAAAACTTGGCCAGCAGCCCCAAATGAAAAAAAAAGCCAATCAGTTTCTTTGTTAAAACACACTAAACTGTTTACACAAGAAGAGCAGATTCTTCAAACGTTTTAGGGTTGACACGTTTAAATACTTAAAGTAATAGATTTTTTATTTGAAACAATGACAAATATTATTTCAAACAATTCAGTTTGCCGCTTAACTTAAATATATCCGTGCTCAACTTCCGTAAAATATACATTAAGATGTGACACTTGTTTCCTAAACATTTTCAGAATTATTGTCGATTTCTTCTTTTTGCACAAGCCATTAAAAGAAGTTTTTCTTTAAAATAAGCCCACATCAACATATCCGTAAAGAAATCGAACAACCACAAGTTTGGGGACAGTCGATGTTGTCTTTCACAACTTTGTTGAGACCTTGTCACCACATCGTTATTAAAGCCTACTAGTACCTTACCTGTTGTTCAGGTACAATGTCCACGCGCAACGGCGCACTTTGTTATACACATTAATGCGCTGCGTATGTCAGAAACCTTTGGGGAAGATCCCGGGTCCGTATCCACAAAGCTCCTTAGTGAAATCTTAAGTAAAATGCCTTAAGTCTGTGGCTGTTTCATCTCAAGATTATTTTGTATTAAACTGTTTTATTTTGGTTCAGAATCAACAGATGTTTCTTATTTTACCATATTAAAAATATAAAATACTGATTTTCACAAGGACATTTGTATTTGAATTGTTCCCTTAAATGTGACAATGTGGCTATAGAAAAAGCTTGTGAAACACTCTAGAAGTCACAATTTTTGCCCAATAAACATAAAACTTGCTCAGGACCTTTGTTCTTATGATATCTCGGCCGAGTTCAAAAATGGTTTCGCTCCATTGAAAAACATGGCCGCCAGGGGGCGGGGCAGTTTTCCTTTTATCGCTATAGACAAAGCTCGTCACATTTTTTGCCTAATCAACATGAAACTTGCTCAGAACCTTTGTGCTGATATCTCGGCCGAGTTCAGAAATGGTTCCGGTCCGGTGAAGAACATGGCCAGGGGGTGGGGGGCAGATTTCCTTATATGGCTATAGGAAAAGCTAGTGAACACTCTACAAGTCACATTTTTTGCCCAATCTTCATGCAACTTGGTCAGAACATTTGTCCATGATATCTCGGCCGAGTTCGAATCTGGGTCATGTGGGGTCAAAAACTAGGTCACTAGGTCAAATTGAAGAAAAAGCTTGTTAACACTCTTGAAGTCACATTTTTTGCCCAATCTTCATGCAACTTGGTCAGAACATTTGTCCCAATGATATCTCGGCCGAGTTTGAAAATGGGTCATGTGGGGTCGAAAACTAGGTCACTAGGTCAAATTGAAGAACAATCTTGTTAGCACTCTAGAAGTCACATTTTTTTCCAATCTTCATGAAACGTGGTCGGAACACCTGTCTGAATCATAGCTCGGCCGAGTTCGAATCTGGGTCATGTGGGGTGAAAAACTATGTTACTAGGTCAAATTGAAGAAAAAGCTTGTTAACACTAGAAGTCACATTTTTTGCCCAATCTTCATGAAACTTGGTCAGAATATTTGTCCCAATGATATCTTGGCCGAGTTCGAATGTGGGTCATGCGGGGTCAAAAACTAGGTCACTAGGTCAAACTGAAGAAACAGCTTGTTAACACTCTAGAAGTCACATTCTTTGCCCAATCTTCATGAAACTTGGTCAGAACATTTGTCTTAATGGTATCTCGGCCGAGTTTGAATCTGGGTCATATGGGGTCAAAAACTAGGTCAACTTGAAGAAAAAAATTGTAACACTAGAAATTACATTATTTGCCATAATCGTGATGAAACTTTGTCAGAACATTTGTCCCAATGGTATCTGGGCCGAGTTCGAATCTGGTTCATGTGGGTCAAAAACTAGGTTACTAGGTCAAATTGAAGAAAAAGCTTCAATTTCAATATGTACTTCAAAATTTTGAATGTATGTTGTCACTTATGTTTTTCAAACCATGATGCTTAAAGCCGCATTTTTATCAGTCCGTATCAGTATATCCATATCCGTATACAAATCTAACTCATGGAAATTTGTTGACTAATGAAACGCAGGTGAGGGACCCAGGGCCATTTGGTCCTCTTGTTATTATCAAAATACACTTTTATATTGCCAAACAAAACATATGAAAAGATATCAGATGAAAGAACCATAACCTTGTTAGAAAAAAGCTCTCCCATATACTCAAAACATTGATAACAATCCAAACTGAAAAAGGGGCTTCGACAGGTGTCGTATTCAAAAACCAATATTTCCAGAAAAAGGCTGGTGACCCCTATTTTTTAAGACTGGTTTAGTTTCAGTACACAATGACGCATGTATATGGTATTTTTTTTACAAAATCTGTCGTTTGGAACAAAAGATATTCGTATATTTGATTACTTATTGATGTTTTCATAGCCTTATTAAATGCATAATTTACCTCCTTAAGCGTCCATTAAGTCAGTTTTTAAATGTTTACTGTAGATAAAGCGGGTTTTATCATTAACCTGCACTTCTATATTGCCATATTACAAAAATCTCCATCCTTGTTTGAATATGAACGCTTTGTATAATTCCACATTGCTAGTCATACAAACTTCAACAGGTACCGTATTCAAAACCCAATATTTCTGGAACAAGCCAGTGACCCAGTCTGTTTTAAGACTTAGTTTTAGGATACATTGACGCATGTTTGTGCAAATTTTAAATAAAATCTGTCGTTGGAAAGAAGTTTTTTGCGAACGTCTTTAAACACAAATATATTGTGATAAATAGCATTTTTTGTCCATGCGTTTCCAAGTGTTGTCAGGATTTTTGAGTTGGTTATTCTTAGTTCAAAGGCATTACATTGTTATGTCATTCAGGATGTGTTGTACAAATATATTTGCACAATGATGTGCTGAATATTTGAAAACCAATGCAAAAACTGTATTGAAGGTTTAATAGCATATACATGTAACTTGGATACTCCAGTAATGATTTTCAACTTTGATACTTCAGTACTTCTCCCAGTTCAACAGTTTATTATAGTGTTGGTCAAACAAAGGTGTAAAAACTACAAAAATCTTGTAATATCACTTTATTCTAAGTATGGATTTTAACTGCACCAAAGACAGCCCATCCAACTACAAAACTTTAAGGATTTCCAGCTCTAAGTTTGGCAATTGCAAAAATAAGATTTCGAACTGCAAATACATGATTAAATAATAAACTGAACCATTGCAATGTCAAAACATCTGGGCCCACGACTATGATTATTCTTAAGCTTAATTTTAGTCTCAATATTAAATATAAGCCAATTAAACTCAAAGCCAATATGTAACAGGCATTTTCATTGGTTAGTCTTCTAAGTTGAGATAAAGTTTGAGATTGAGAATTTTCGCTGTCGTATTGCCTGAAACAAGTAAATTTTCTAACAAAACCATTAAAACATTTCAATATCAGTTTAAAAGCATTTAGCAACATGTATCATTAAGAATCTTTGAACATTATCTAAACAACAAAAACACGGTAAACATAAGAGATGTGTGTAATATACAAATGGAACTTTTATCAGTAATATGATACAAAGTAAAAAAATTTAATAAAATTGCGTTCAAATACACGAATGGGACTGTTAGCAGTAGTACAAGACCAATTCAAAATTCTGAAACATACAAAGTAAAGTAACATATTAACAATGCAACATACAACTATAGCAAACGTCATGGCACATGCAATTGCTTTTGAAAACTATAGAATCCCACAAGAAATCATATATAATATGATATGTAACATTTTTGCACAATTTAGAATGTGGTTATTTTTCTGTTGATTTTCTTCATTACGCATAATGATGATAATTACCCACACAACCTTTCCAGAAATGCATCACATTCTTAAAAGTTTCTCCCAGGATCACTGATTACCAGCTATCAAAACCAGGCAAAGGAAACTGCACGGCGAAGGTTTCAACTTCGGTCTTCAGAGCCGATATTTTGGCTTTCACCGCTTCATCTTCCTCTAGTTTGGCTTTGAACTCCTTTATGGTAGGTCCACAGTTTGCCTGGACTTCTTTCGACAGCTGTATACCTGTTTGAACAAAGCCCAGATTCATTATGCAATGCATACCTGTTTGAACACAGCCCAGATTCATTATGCAACGCATACCTGTTTGAACAAAGACCAGATTCATAATGCAACGCATGTCCATCATCGAGATTTTAAAGGGACTCTGTCAAGGAAGAAATGTCTTCATATAGCACTATAAATGATATTGCACGATAGAAATGAGCTATACTAAGACGTTTGCATTAAATGATTAAATAATAAATAATATAATACGCAATTAGTTATTTGATAAAAAAACAAATTAGCAAGAAAATAAAACTGCATGAGGGTATCGAACTCTCGACGTAAGAGCCATGCGAAGATATGACAGTAGGCTGCGCTTTAACCAACTGCGCTTTTCTGCTTGTTAATGAATCATGTGTTAACTATGCTTATACAAAATACTTACAATTCTGACGTCAAAATGTAAACATGAAACGGGTCTAACAAACAAAACCCTTATAATAAATTTATTTTTACCTCAGAATGCGTACACTCTTTTAGCTTTATATATACCTTGTTTTAACCATTTTTATATGCCCGAATTAAAACCTTAATTTCAGATATTTTTAAGAAATTGCTGCCGTGGGGCCCTTTTCGATGACAAAGTCCCTTTAACATATATATATTAAATTCATCACCTTCTTTTACAGAGCTTTTCCAAACTATTCACCAGCAATTATGGGAAATGTACATGTATATATTATTATATTATACATTATTAATTAGGGTTTTCAGGTGACTGACCTGAACTCTGTGACTAGGTTTAAACAAAATGAACTATTCACTTGACCATGGTTAAGTTCATTGCAAAAATCGACTTATCCGCAGCCAAGTAAATGTCCGTTGACCAAATAAAAACAGTTTTATTTGAAGCCTTACTTTCCACAACCCTGAACAAGTATTCAAATTAAACAAGTGACATGATTTTAAGTTTGCAATATGTAACATTAATGTATTTAAGGGGGGATTTTTATTCCAGACTTCAAACAAATAGGGTTAACAAATGCAATCATGAATGTAGTTATGCACCTATCAATATTTCCCCAAAGGGGGGGGGGGGGCGGCGGGCATATACAGGACATTAGACTGTAAGAAATTCCCGACCGACGGGGAATTTGACACCCCAAACGACAAATAGACAAATATGCTTGGCTCTAGGGTGGGGAATTAGATCCCCAAAAATAAAATTAGTCAAAGTCCCCTGGGATTACCCGCCGCTCCTTCCTGGGGGAAAATATTCATAGGTGCATTAGTCCACAGTGGCCAAATGATAACAATATGTGTTAAACAGTTTAGAGAGATACTTGAACAAACACTGCTTTCTGTTGGTTAAAACAAACAGTAAATTATTTAATGCAATCATGACAGCAGCTAGATTGTGGGAACCAATGACATCAAACTGATTACCGAAATTAGAAATAGAAGAAAGGAAAGTGCCAACATGTGGATTTAAAGAAACATATTTTGTAGTATTTCACCGATGGGAATACTGATTAGTAAAAAACAGACATTCAAAACAAACATTGTCCACTGTACCTCTATCCATAAGCTCAACAACCGTCTTGAAATCCTCCTCCTTCATGTTGCGGGAGGTGAGGGCGGGGGATCCGATACGCACACCGCTTGGCCGCAGGGCACTCTTGTCTCCGGGAACAGTGTTCTTGTTGATGGCTATGCCCACTTGCTCGAGGACTGCTTCGGCTCGATGAGCATCGATCTCCATTGGTTTTAAATTGACCCAGATAAGATGGTTGTCTGTCCCTCCTTGAACAAATACAGCTCATACAAGATGTAAAAAAAATGCACAGAATGTAACAGAATGTTATACATGTTGTTTTTTTTTACCTTATATGCAGTATTTTAAATATGAATGTCAAATTGTTACTGAATGATAACAAATCTGCGATAACCACCTGAAACCTGTCAACTTACCGGACACAAGGGTGTAGTTTCGTGCAAGGAATTCTTTGGCAAGGACCTGGGCATTTGCAAGGACTTGTTGCTGGTAAGCTTTGAATTCCGGTGTGTTGGCCTGCTTTAAAGCCACTGCAACAGCGGCAATCTGATGATTATGTGGTCCACCCTGTAAGCCCGGGAACACTGCTTCGTTAATTGGTCGCTCTAGGTTGTACATCTCTTTTGTTCCATCTGGTTTCACTTTGCGGACACCTGTTTGGCAAAGGCAATGAGAATGCCTTTATTTATGAATAATGTGACAAAATTGGACATAAATAAATGTATATACGTGTGTTAAAGTACAGAGTTCTGAAACGACTTAATCAAGGTTCGCAAACACTAGATAGTAAATCTTTTTTATTATAGCTGATAAATTATAATTGACAATAAATTATTTATATACATAGCTGACAAACCTTGGAATTATTGAAAACAAATATTCATATTGAAAAATTACACCCATGCAAATACAAACACTGGTACTTTAGTTCCAGAATAATTATACTATCCAATTTGACGAAACACCGTTGCCCAGTCACACAACAAAATAAACTTGATATGTAGAATCTAGTTCAACAGGCTAGCAAAGTGGTAAAAACAACGACTAAACACCACTTACCTTTCCTGAAAAAGATCATGCCTGAACGTGGTCCCCTGAGTGTTTTGTGCGTGGTGGTGGTGACAACATCGCAGTACTCAAAGGGACTTGGGGCCAGCCCTGCGGCCACCAGACCACTGACATGGGCCATGTCCGCGAGCAGGTAGGACCCGTTCTCATCGGCAATCTCCCTGAACCGCTTGTAGTCCAGGTGACGAGAATAGCAGCTAATTCCTGGCAATGAGTTTAAAAGTTGAATGTAAAAACTACCATGTTTGGTTGCAAAAATGTCATACCATTTCTATTCTTGAGCATAGCAACATGTGTGGAACAATCTTGAGCAAAATAGCTGCACTGTGTTCCTTTTTGTTTTCTTATACAGATCCTCTGAGCATCTCACAGAGCAAAGTTTAAAAGTTGAACATCAAATACACTGACAATGTTTCAAAAAGCACTTTGGATTTTTTCCTATAACATTATCAAGGAACAAAAACTAACAAAATTTACAAGATCAAGGCCATTAAAATTAAACGGGTACATCGACGAGAGAACATCAATTTTACCTGCAATAATTATTTGGGGCAGGAATAACTTGGCATTCTCAGCTAGTCTGTCATAGTCGATGGTTCCTGTCAGAGGGTCTAGCTTGTATGGAAACGATTCAAAGAACAGCGATGTAGCTGAAATTTTCTTGGTTGCCGTCATGAAGCCATGACTTAGATGTCCACCCTCTGGCAAGTGTAGTCCCATAATTCGACCATGTGGCCCTATCAAGCCAGTGTAAACAGCAAAGTTAGCAGGAGATCCCGAGTTTGGCTGGACGTTCACACCCCACTCATCTGGGCTAAGACCGAACGCTTCCAATGCCCTTTTCTTGCACAACAACTCAATTTTGTCAATGTATTCATTTCCGCCATAGTACCTGCAAAACACCAAAACTAAAAAGTGGTGCATTTCTCGTATAATCATAACTTTACAAGTAAACTAGCAAATGAAACACATTTATTTAACCATTTCATAAGCACTTTCTGATGCAAAGGAAATAAAAAGTTCACTTCAACTTGTTGTTGTTGATGTTGTTTTTTTTTGTTTGTTGTTTTAATTTATTTACTAAATATGTTACTATATTATAAAATATAAATTCAAAATGTTTTGTAAAAATGAAACATTTTTTTCCTCATGCAGGTCATAAAATGTTATTTTCACAATAATGAAGTTAAACTCAGATAATTTTCGATTCAGATATGTGTACCTTTGACCCGGCTGACCCTCCGAGTACTTGTTATTCAGACAAGAGCCCAATGCTTGCAAAACAGACTTGCTGGCAAAATTTTCAGATGCGATCATTTCCAAGCCCTTCTTCTGTCTGTCCTTCTCAGCTTGGATGAGAGCGTGTATTTCTGGATCGTCCACACTGATGTCATCCTGCAGGTTCCACTTGCCGTCACCAGCCATGTTGTCGATGAGCTAGATGAAATCAATAATAAACTGTTACATATACAACATCAGGGTTCACCCTACTCCTAAAAAACAAATATGGGGTCTGATATTGTTTTTCATCATTTTACATTCATTTTTAATGATTTTCATGAACAATATTTTTGTCAATTTGGAGCAGAATCCATGCGTTATAGAAAAATATATAGCATCTTTTCCCGTTTATTTGGCCACTTAAGAGCTTAATTGATTTCATATCCTTAACGAACACAATTTCAACACCAGTGAGACTTTTATCTTTAAATTTAAGGGCTCTCGTACAAAATACAGGCCAGATAAATTAGAGATCATCAGCCATTCACAAGTTTTAAATTACAATTTCAAATAACAATTAATTTCTATTATTCAGGGGTTATAACACGTGCAACAAATTTAGTGTAACTTTTTATATAGGGCTAATTTGCTACGGCGAATAGTGCCCATATAAAACGTAGCTGAATATTCGCCCAGCGCTAACAAGTTATGCTACAGGGATAATAGACTGGTCAGATTTTAGATCCCGTTAAATCATATTTATAAGAGTAGCTAACCCACTTACCTCGTTTGTCAAATGTAAAATGGTGAAAAACAATATCTGAAATCATATTTAAAAGAGTAGATAACCCACTTAACTCGTCTGTCACAACTGTCACTTTAATGGGAAGACGAAATCACGAGTGACCAGGGTCGTGCCGGATCCTAGCCTAGCCTATTGAATCAATGAATGTAATTAAGAAGAAAACATCCCGTTAGAAAATTGTGTTTCCGTTAAACATTTGTCACAACTGTCACTTTAATGGGAAGACAAAATCAGGAGTGACCAGGGTCGTGCCGGATCCTAGCCTAGCCTATTGAATCAATGAATGTAAATAATGTAGAAAACATCCTGTTAGAAAAAATGTGTTTTCGTTAAACATTTTACGTAACATGGACGTGACATGCTGCCGCAACTCGTTGTGTACACACCGGTCTTTACTGTAATAACGCAGTCACGTTACCATCTATTTATAGTATGGCCGCAACTGGAGTTTCGCTTTGTTTATATACCAACATCGTGAAATATATGACAGAACGATCGTGGACCAGTTAAAGCAGGCTTGGGTGACATTACCAACAGATAACAAATCTTACGAAGAATGAGCTTACCTCTTGCTACTTTCACTTTATCGCAAGAAATGAGACCGCGTAAAGGTTACCGTATGTATAAGTTAACATCACCCACCAATCAAATGCATTGGTGATTGTAAGGAACATTTTGATTGGGTCAGTCATGAACGTTAGTCTAAAACGCGGATTGATCCGCTTGGGTTGACAATCACAAACAGTAAGTGGTAGGGTAGCTGTAGTGGCGTAGCCAGAGGGATATTTACTCATTTAATCTAGGGCGGTCCGTGGGCATATCCCCCCCCCCGCCGATTGTTTGTTTACCTAGAACGTCTCTGGTGCGTTTTGGAAGCCATTTAAACCATGTTTGTAAGATGGAATGAATTTAACAAACACTCTTCAATAAAAAAGACACACATGCTTTATTTTTTAATTATCCTTGTCGAACGCTAACGCAATCCTTCAATGTCCTGGGGAATCCCATAACTGAAGAATATGCTTTCGGTTAATTGGAATGTTTTTATAAACATACATATAAGCGATACCCTTAAGACGTGCGTCTTTCATTGTCGAACGTGTAAACGTTTTGAGACTTAGTAGTGCACTATAGCTCTACGTTCACATGAACAAGAACCGATGAGAAAGCTCAAAATCAACTCAAATATGGCATTAATTAATGAGAGAGAGAGGGAGAGAGAGAGAAAGAGAGAGGGGAGGGTTAAGAGGAGAGAGAGAGAGAGAGAGAGAGAGGAGAGGGTTGAGAAGGGAGAAAGGTGGTAATGAGTAGGAATAGAGAGATGGGTAGCGAGGAAGATGGGTACAGAGAGGGTAATACGTAGAGATTGAGACGTGGTGGAGTGAGAGTTGTTAGTGGAAGACATCGGGCTACCACAACTAGCACCCAATGAGGTTGGGTCCAATGAGCCAAGGTAACCCCGTCCACAAAAAGTCATGGTTCAGAAGATTAAATATCCGCATAAGCTACGAAATACTTATTTTTAATTTGATAATATACTAATTATGTATTCCACTGTGCAGGTTTCGAAGGCTAACCACAGTTTTCATGAAAAAACACTGTCATTATATGTGTACATTTTTTTTTCACCGAGAGAAACAGCACAATAATTATATTGTTTAATATAATATCTTGCCTGATCGTTGTTGTAATGTAAAACAATATGCTGAAATTGTAAGAAATTTATGTTTGATTTAAAAACGTAAGTGGTCAAATTAAATGCTTCTGTTACTATTACTATAACGGCTTATACGTTGTCCACTTACAATTAAAAGCTCGACGGTAGTGGGTTATAATATGTGAAATGCCCAAAGACGAGCGTTGAATTTGTAAATTTCAGATGACGATTCTGTAAGTTATTACATTACTTTCGTTCAGAAAATCAAAACGCTGACGGCGTAGAAAGACTGTTGGCGAGAAAAGAAACTAAGAGCAAATGAATTATGAGAGTATTTTATCAAAAGGAAAATTTATTGAAGTAAGTCACCTGATTGTTATATCTTTTTTATAAAACAAATCTCGAAACTCATAACTATACACTCTACTTAAAGTAAATTCGTCTAAGCTGGTATTTGACCTAACTGAAGATGGAGATCCAGGCCACTGTTTTTTTTTTTAAATTTAAACTAATATAGCGCGCGTGTAATTCAATGCTAATTATCTACGACATTCTCATTATATGTTTGTAATTCGTGGCAGACACATGTTTTTGCGCAAACTATTTAAAAAGCAAACAAGAGTTATATGCATACAAGTCAATCTACAAAGGGTAAAAATAGTCGATTAGCCGAATACGTTCGTATCAATGTTTAGTGCTTTTTATCACAAGTGCTATGTTCGGTAAATAACAATTAAAAATTTTAATAAAAATTAGTAAATTAGTAAAATACAATCAAAACTATCGTTAGAAGTACAATGCTTTTCTCCAATTTTTATGCATGCGTCAAAAACAATAGCAATCGTCAATCGAGTGGTTACGACTGCTCCGTTATATGTACTGAACCAATACACTCTTTGTTAAACTTACGCAATATGATGTAATACGCAGTTAACCAGTCAACAGCACAAACAGATACGATGTCATACCTATGCAAATAGACATAACATGAATTCGCTTGTAGATGTGGACTAAATGGATTATTATTATTGTTTATTAGTGTTTTCAGTCGGATTATTTCTTGTCATCTATTCATAAAAAGTAGCATCGATAACAGGAAGCCTCACTGCTCAGCGAGCGAAGCGCAGTAATTTACATATTTACTGACTCGTAGCCTGCAGAATAAAGAAGTAGTTCCCTCAAGACCGATTTCTGATTACAACTACTACATCCTGTTGGCTAGCGCCAGCAGTCTAAAAACAAAAACACTTCCCTTATAAGCTGTAATGAAATGTGTGGCATTATAGTAACTGTCTATGCGTATAATTTGTACGGGTGGTGGTGTACATGTGCAGTAGACGCAGAAATCCTGCCTTTCAGAACCAACGGTATATATAACGCTTATAGTGAGAAGAAAGAAACATGCACATTCATGTCCATTAATTATGGGTCATGAACTCCAAATTGAAATTATGAGTGATCTTGAATAATGCAGCTGGACATACTATTTGTTGAGTTACACCCTTGCAATACCATGCTCTACATCAGAATTGACCAGTAGATAGAAATTTATTGCTCCGCCTTTCTGTTTGTCCAAGGTTGTTTGTCCAAGGGTTTTACGTAAATCGATTGGACTATGCAACCATGTGCTTATGTCCACCGCTGAAATATAAACCCGTAATTGGTCAGCTCAATCCTTGATTGACCATTATCTACTGGTCGATCCAGATGTACGCACACCGGATGGTAGTACATAGCAGGGGAGATGACTGTGAGTGGCTCGTGCAATGCAGTTACGCACCTTGAAGGCCGTTAGAAGGGCGTTTGACGGGCGTTTGACAAGATGAAGCCGTCAACCAGTGTCGTGGTTATTGTTTTCTCAAAACGGTTGTTCAAGTTCCATAAAATGATTGATCTCTATTAAAAGTTTAAATTATTCATAAAACTCTGTCTACAAGACTACAACCAATTAGTGTGGAACCAAAGTGTATAAAGATCTTTACAGAATCGGTATCCAGAAATGGTGTTAAATTTAGAGCGGACAACCGCAGCAACAATATAAGTCTGTATACGCCACAGAGATGACGTCGTTTAGCTAAATTAATGTTTCAATGAGGACGTAATAGTTCAATGGCATCTCTCAATGTGATAACCAAGATTTAACGTCCGATAACCTTCGCAATTTACCTTCATTACCTAACACTTGTCTACAATAGTCACATATCCAGTTGGTATATATGCAGATCATGGTTTGTTTAGTCATGGAAGCCATTTAAAATATAAGGATGACAAGAATTAAGAAAATATATAACATATAATAAAAAAGCGTCTTTTAAATGTAGGACTGGGCCCGTATTCACAAAGCTCCTTGGGGAAAACTTAAGTAAATGTCTTCAATTCATTAAACTCCTTCAATCTATGGCTGTTTCGTGTATAAGTATTTTTACATATAAATGTATTAAACTAGTAAATATTGCTTGGATGTTTAGTATTGTACCTTTTTCTAAACGTGGACATTGAACTTCACATAGAAAATTTGCTCTGAAATTATCATTGAAGTACATCTTAGTTACGATTTACCTTACTTAGGAGCTTTGTGAATACCAGCCCTGGTGTGGTAGTGTCCTAGACTTACCTGAAGCTTTTCAACGATATTTCAGTTCGCCTAAATATTTGAATACAAGTTCCGTGTGTCGTACCAATGTTAGGCATCCGTTTTTAGTCGTTTATCGTCTGTGTGTTTTATCAAGTCATGTGGCTACTTCGGTCGTTGTGTACGCAACTGACTACGAAGTTTTACTACCACTGCTGCCTCTACTACTTCCACCACGTCGACTAATCGTACAACTACTATTACTACCAAAACCACAACGACCACTACTACCATCATCATCATCACCACCACCACCACCATCACCACCACTGTGTAATACTGTTAAAGTAACTACTATGCAGTTACCTATCTGTAGCCCAATTGGCAAAACATGGGAGCACAATGCCGATAGATCTTGAAATATCTAACAGTGATTTATCCCCCTTTGTCAGTATGTCGTGTATATTTCACTTATTTTAAATAAGAAAAATGCAGAAAATCAATACCTCACAAAATCAGTGGTAAAAAGTAAAAAATGTATCGCAATAAAATCACACGCGATGCACGTGTAATAAACGCACGTGTACAACATCTTACCTTGAACCAACTTTCGTTTTACCACAATTTAACCTTTGACCTATCGGTATCCAATCAAAACAACCTGGCTTCTGAAGTTCTGTCACGGTATTTGTGTGCCTTGGGTAGTGGCAGGATTTGATTCGGTTTATTTAAGTGCCCACTGTTTATTGAGGTAAATTTTTAAATTATATTAATTATTTCATTAAAACAAGTCCACTGGAGTATAAAGTGTACATACTGTTTTTAATTTGTGAGAAATTTAAGGACAGTAAGCAGCACCTGTCGCAGACAGTTTTTGTACCCGACATGTTTCGTACATATTTGGTTACGTGTAACTAATATGTTCAATCAACGAAGTGAACTTTTTTTTTCACGCAGTTGCAAAAACAACTTTAACTTTGTTTATTATCTTGCATGTTGTATTTACTTTTTTCAGGTATGGCATGTACATTTTTGCTCAATGATACCTGTAGACATCACCATTATAAAGATATACCAAATATTTTAAGAAATTATGCTTTAAAGGGACATATTCACATATTTTCCATATTTTATAAAAATGTCATTAACTGTCGTAACTGCAAAAACTGAAGTGCTTGGACTAATTAACGCAATTATTTTATCACGAATAATAAAAAATGTACTGCAGTAACTCAAGGGCTCGAACCCTCTACTGCGTGATCAATTAAGTCTCTAAAACTAAACATGATGGACCAGACTTACATATACACATTAACTAGTATTTTAAATCTCTGTAAGTGGTATACTTGTTTTAAAACTATCAATAAAAGCATAATTATGGCATATTAATATACCTATCAATATGCCCCCCAGGCTGGCCCATGGGAATTTGACTAATTTTATTTTTGGGATCAAATTTCCCACCCTAGAGCCAAGCATTTGTGTCTAAATCCCAACATAGGAGATGCTTGGTGTATCAAATGGCCCAAGAGGGGCCCAATATTATCGGGATCTAAAATCCGACCAGTCTATTTCGCGGGACCCGGAATTATTCAGCGTGTCAAATTTCCGCCTGTGGGGAATCGCTTTCAGTCGAAAGTCCAGTATATGCTCTTCGCTACGCCCCTGGGGGAAATATTGATACGTGCATAACAAACACTTTATGCTAGTTTTATCATTTTCATTTGATGTTTATTTATATAAATATTATTACTTTATATATTTTATGAATCAGGACTGTCATTTGGTACATGTGTAAAATGTACTTTTCTTTTTGGAATCTGTGAGAAAAAATTAGGAAATTGTAGATTAGCCAAATTTGTAAATAGGTCCCATTAAAGTGACATATTCACCAATTTACTAATTGATAGTATAAAAAGAACAGTATTATTATTTTGCCACATTTACAAGGGCCTATCTAACATGTAAAAATCAAAACGCAAGCAGTTGAGATTTTCACATTTCATTAAGTTTTCAATATAGCTTTTACTTATTTTTGTTTTGTCAACTTCAAGTACTTTGTATATATACAATGTACAGTATTATATAATAGCGCTGCAAGTGTAGCACAGAATGAATGGAGATTTTAGGGAGGATTAATTGTATAACCTGTATTATCACTTAAGACCTGATATTCTTTTAAACCACTTGTGTTCTGGTCCAAATATTTTACATTCACACAATGGCTTTAAAGGTTGTTGGAATACCAATACCATCATTTGGTAGGCTGTATAATGTAGTGTGTAAAGTGAATAGAATTGAGGCGTGTCATGGGAAAACCGGGCTTAATGCACATGCATAAAGTGTCGTCCTGTATCAGCCTGTGCAGTCCGCACAAGCTGATCCGGGACGACACTTTCCGCCTTTATGGTATTTTCTGTTTCAATGAAGTCTCTTGAAAACATAAATCCACTTTAGGCGGAAAGTGCCGTCCCTGACCGGGGACGACACTTTACTCACATGCATTAAGCCCGGTTTTCCCACGACACGCCTTAATTGTTTGTAAGTTTTGCCCACATTTTAAATTCCTTTAGAAAAGAAAATATCAGTTTATTAGGGTTTACTCCACATTTGTAACCCAGGTGAATTTGACAAATATTATTTTTTGGGGTCTGATTTCCCATTCTAGAGCTAAGCATTTTTTGGCTAAATTCCCACAGTGGGAGATGGCCGGGGCGGGGGCCAATATTACCAGGATGTAAAGTCCGACCGAATCTATTTCCCGGGACCCAGAATCAATCAGTGTGGCTAACTCCCACCTATCGGAATCACTTTCAGTTCCTTATATGCCCTCCGCTCTACCCTGGGGGAAAATATTGATAGGTGCATAATTATTAATGAGTAATATCAACTGGTGTTCATACTTCTTCTGCTGAGTCTTATGGGTTGTTCCTGCCTCATGGCTATGAAACATTCTTAAATTTAAACTTAAATTCTTAATTGCAAACCAAAGAAAATCAAAGCTCATAATTATGTAACAAATATTTTCATTGGCCAATATTTAAGTTACGACTAAGATTTAGATTCTGAAATTTTTCTAAGTCATGGGCCAGTCAGACATATAGGCTGTCAGACAGTGTTATCGCAGTATGGATGAGCAACGCTAAAACTTGGCATAAATTTAAGTAGATACACTGTTAAATTCTGTCATTTTATCTTTTGCATAGATATTTTGGTGTTGTTTTTTGTTAATTTTATTTTTGTCTAATTAAATCACTAATTGTTTAATTGACATTTATTGTTGAATATCGTTGCAGTAAATGTAAATACATGTATTGCTGTTCAATAGACCGTGCGCTCAATATTTCTAACCTTAAAACAGATTATTATATTGTAATAGTATAATACAGAGGGATTTCAGTAGATTTTGAAAAACATGAATCAAATGACCCCTGACTTGAAATTTTGTGGGGTTAAAATGAAAAATGAACATTTCACGGGTCATAATACTGAAGTCACAGGAATTTAGTTTTTGCATATTTCTTTAATGCTCTACAAATGGTATTTTGTGTTAACAAATAATATGAAATATTAACATTATTTTTCAGGAATCAAAACAGTGTAAAATGTAATTCTGCATTTATTAATACATTTTACTATTGGCAGAATAGACATTTTACTGATGTTGTTAACGTTAATAATATTGCAAGAAAAGTACAAACACAACGTTAATTTTTGTGTGACTTCTTGTTCTAGAATAGGGCAAGGTACATTTATTTATGGCTTACATCTTTATGTACATTTGAGAATTTACACATTCTTTTAATGTAAATTTTCTCTTAACATGACAGATTTGTAGAGCCTTGATGTAATATACTGATACAGGAGTTCTGAGTGAGTTGTTGAATTATACAGAAACGTTCAAGACAAGTGACAAAGAAGTATAAAAAGATGTAGGTCAAGGACGAAATGTTAGCATGGAGTGATGGGCAGTTAAAGCAATTATTTGTCATTGATATCAACAGAATTTAACAATACATTATGTAGTTTTTACAAAATGCAGAAAAAATGATTTGATAACCAGGTATTTTCTCTGTCTTCATTGTAGAAACCTGTACATTAGGTATTGCTCAAGAGCCCATGGTACCGTATATACCTGAATAAGCACCCACATCCTTATAAACAGCCCACATTCTAATAAATGCCTCTATCTTAGTAAACGTCTCGTTCCTCAATTTTAATAACATCCAATCATCCATGCCTAATTAATGCCCTCATTTTGCTTTAAACAGTCAATGGTATGCATGCTAGATGCATGTTTTTATAATCTTTGAAAGAAATATTTTCCCAAGATGCTACAAAGTCATATAGTAATGTTTTCCATAAACTGATATATATGACAGAACACCAAAAACTGAACTCATAATAAATGCACCCTTTTAGGAAACTGTAAGCCCCGGTAGGCAAAATTGAGATGGTTGAGTAGCTTCATTTATTGATATTATTAATTTTATAGTTTATTATTATTTTTGTGATCAGTCTGTGTTCGGCGTCTGGCATCATCAGTTTACTTCAAAGAATTTCTTCTCTGAAACCACTGGGCAGATTTTAACCAAACTTGGCAGGAATGTTTCTGGGTTGGTCCTTGAACAAATTCCTTCAATTCATTAGAATATATTGAAAACTGTGTTTGCCACAGCAACTAAAAGCTTAAAAACTGGAAAACTTCAAAAATCTTCTTGTCAGAATCTGTCTGGATTTGAAAATATATTTCACAGAAATGCTCCTTGGGTGACCCTCTACCAAAGTCCTTAAAGTCATTTTGATTCGTTTAAAAAAATGGTCACCAGGGGCGAGGCAGTTTTCCTTATATGGCTATATTGAAAACTTTACAAATCTTGTCTGAAACCACTGGCTGGATTTAGAAATAATTTCACAGAAATGTTCCTTGGGTGACTTTCTTCCAAATTCCTTCAAATCATTTTGATTCGTGCAAAAACATGGCTGCCAGGGGGTTGGGGCAGTTTTCCTTTTATGGCTATATTCAGTTTTTACTGTTGCATTGTTCACCTCAACCAACACTGTAGAAGTCACATTTTTTGCCCAATCAACATGAAACATGCTCAGAACCTTTGTTCTGATGATATCTCGGCCGGTGAAAAACATGGCCCCCAGGGGGTGGGGGTGGGGCAGTTTTCCTTATATGGCTATAGGAAACGCTTGTGAACACTATAGAAGTAACATTTTTTGCCCAATCTTCATGAAACTTGGTCAGAACATTTGCCCCTATTATATCTCTGCCGAGTTCGAATCTGGGTATCTGGGCATGTGGGGTCAAAAACTGGGTCACTAGGTCAAATTGAAGAAAAAGTATGTTAACACACTAGAAGTCACATATTTTGCCCAATCTTCATGAAACATGGTGAGAACATTTGTCTTAATGATATCTTGGCCGAGTTCGAATCTGGGTCATGTGGGTTGAAAAACTAGGTCACTAGGTCAAATTGAAGAAAAAGCTTGTGAACACTCTAGAAATCACAGTTTTTGCCCAATCTTCATGAAACTTGGTCAGAACATTTGTCCCAATTATGTCTCGGCCAAGTTCGAATCTGGTTCATGTGGGATCAAAAACTAGGTCACTAGGTCAAATTGAAGAAAAAGCTTGTTAACACTCTAGAAGTTACATTTTTTGCCCAATCTTCATGAAACTTGGTCAAAACATTTGTCTTAATGGTATCTCGGCCGAGTTTGAATCTGGGTCATGTGGGGTCAAAAACTAGGTCACTAGGTCAAATTGAAGAAAAAGATTGTTAACACTCTAGAAGTTACAGTATTTGCCCAATCGTCATGAAACTTGGTCAGAACATTTGTCCCAAAGGTTTCTCGGGTCTGTGGGGTCAAAAACTAGGTCACTAGGTCAAATTGAAAAAAAGATACAATTTCAATATGTACTTCAAAATTTTGAATGTCTGTTGTCACTTAAGTTTTTTTTAACCATGATGATTAAGGCCGCATGTCCATCAGTCCGTATCAGTATTTCCATATCCGTATAAAAATCTAACACATGGACAATTGTTTGACTAATGAAACTCAGGTGAGCGACCCAGGGCCATTTGGCCCTCTTGTTTTTTTGTTGTTGGTAAATTGCAATATCGTCATACAGTACTGTATACTGCAAAAGTTATTTCTGACAGGTTTGTTGTGCAAAGGACATGGTTAAGATTTGGCATTGAGATTGGGGTAAAGATATCATTTCAACAGTTTGTTTGGGCAGTTGTTGGACTTAAGTACAAAAGAAGACTAAAATTCCAAATTGAGATAAAGGTATTTTATCTTTGGATCATTCCTGTTCTAAAATGCTTTTGTTCTGTGTTTGATGCGGATCATTGCCCATACTTGTAACACTTTTTATTTTAGGTTTTCATGCTCTAATGAAATTCTATACCACTGACATTTTGTGCTGGCAATTAAAATTTAAGACAATTACTAATCTATTGTTTTTGGTTATACATATGAAATAATGCATGACAAAATGGAATGTTTTATGCTTTTATACACAGAATCTTTTTATACTTTTAACGATGAATTTTTTAGGTTAAATTTTTTAAGGACTTACTAAGTTTGTTGTGTTTATGGTAGTTTTTTTTTGTATTGCACATTATAAAATGCTGTTATGAGAGGTTCAGCATTGCAAACTGTGTAGTTATTCTCAGTTCTACTTGATTTATTAAATCTGCTATGTAGTTTTATATACAATCTATTTAGATATCATGTTAAGATATATAATAATGTTTATAGATAAATTCCAATGTCTGCATAGTTACAAAATAACTTACCATATATACTGTAATAAACGTCCCGGACGGGGGGGGGGGGGGCTTGACATTTTTTCCCAAAAGGAAAATGAATCCAGATTTTGGTGTTCTGTCATATATTATACAATTATTGACTAGGGAGCCAGTGAATATGATCTGATATTCTCTCGTAGAAATTCATATTCATTGAGGCACAGCCGAGGTGAATATAACTTTCTGCCAGTGAAATCGAAGTGTCCCTTTCTGGTTACCAGAAAACAAACAAAATTATTGAAATTGTTGTTGACATTTCGGCACGAACAGGAAATGTTCATTGGTTGCGGTATCATTGTATGTATCTAATATGTTTAAAACTGTGCTGGGAACCAAGACTGATCTTGCTCATTTTCAGAAAATGCTGTTTTTAAGTCATTGAATATGAGCTCAATTCAATTTTTAGCCAAGTGAACATCAGTTTAGGCCAGCATTTATTTTTGCTCGCCGATAGCTGTCTGGACTGATGGGAGCGTGTCTATCGGTCATATAATAAATCATTTTATGGTAAACATTATTATATTATTAATATGACTGTATCATATTGTGAAAACATTTCTTGTCAAGATTTGATAAAAACGTGTGTTTTAAATGCATGTGAATTGAGTGTTTAAATCAAAATGAGGGCATTAATTTAATTAGGCATGGGGGTTTAGTTGTTATTCAAATTGAGGGGAGGAGGCCATTTATTAGGGTGTGGGCATTTAATAGGGAATATACGTTATCTGTGCAAAGTTGAAAATGGTTATGATTTAAAATGTTAAGCTTTATTTGTAATCTCTTAAGTTTGCTGTCTATACATTGTTAAGATACACTGTAAACTGATGGGCATTTGGCAAAATTTATGTTTTCCTAGGTAGAAAAAGTTCCCCTGGTATGTAATAAAAAATATAGTTAAGTGTAATTATCATGTTACACCTTGATGTTCACTAAACTAAAACTATCAAGTTACATCTTCAAACAAATGTGCACTAACTAAAGCACTAAACATTATATTTTTAAGAGGAAAGATAGGTGTTTGTAATTTAATTGATCATCTTAACTACCAGTACGTTTGTTTGTAAATCTAACAAGAAAAATCCATTGGCATCTGTTTGCAAATTGACCCAATATCAGTCTGAGGATCACTTCTTGCATCATTCTATACACAGAGGATGATGTCACACGCCAAACCTCTGTACTTAACCGCATTATTTCGCCCCGAAAGGCGAAATGTGCTTACGCATGAAGTAATCCCACGTATGAAAGTTGTTTCATGAAATGACTTTATTGATACCATTAATCAGTCTAATATTAAGTTAATACTGATAGTAGAATACATTTCTGTTAAATAAAATACCAGTAGTTTGTGTTGAAGGCTGTTCAGCGTGTTTGAATCTTTCCTCTTCCAAAAATTGCAATAAAAATATTATGGCATGTTACTTCTAAGAAAATGCGCCTCACCTGAATGCAGACACAGGTAGAAAATAGGGTTTCGGCAGTCATATTTCGACAAAAGCCCCATGCCACAGTAAACACACCCCAAAAGCTCATCTTTTAAGTTAGGGTCCAAAGAAATGCACAAAAATGTTCTAAACACACAGAGGATATTAGAAATAACCACAAAAGGCATGTCTGACATTGCTAAATGCTTTTCATAGCAGAAAAAACTAGAAATGTCTTTAAAAAAGACAAACGGCATAGAAATTAATATTGAGATGTCATTTTTTTGCCCTAAATATAAACGAGAAGACCAAGCTGTTACCTCACGGACCCCATATTTTTCGTTCCCTACTAAGGAGACTTCACGGACCCCATATTTTTCGTTCCCTACTAAGGAGACTTCACGGACCCCATATTTTTCGTTCCCTACTAAGGAGACTTCACGGACCCCATATTTTTCGTTCCCTACTAAGGAGACTTCACGGACCCCATATTTTTCGTTCCCTACTAAGGAGACTTCACGGACCCCATATTTTTCGTTCCCTACTAAGGAGACTTCACGGACCCCATATTTTTCGGTCCCTACTAAGGAGACTTCTCGGACCCCATATTTTTCGGTCCCTACTAAGGAGACTTCTCGGACCCCATATTTTTCGGTCCCTACTAAGGAGACTTCTCGGACCCCATATTTTTCGGTCCCTACTAAGGAAACTTCACGGACCCCATATTTTTCGTTCCCTACTAAGGAGACTTCACGGACCCCATATTTTTCGTTCCCTACTAAGGAGACTTCACGGACCCCATATTTTTCGTTCCCTACTAAGGAGACTTCACGGACCCCATATTTTTCGTTCCCTACTAAGGAGACTTCACGGACCCCATATTTTTCGTTCCCTACTAAGGAGACTTCACGGACCCCATATTTTTCGTTCCCTACTAAGGAGACTTCACGGACCCCATATTTTTCGTTCCCTACTAAGGAGACTTCACGGACCCCATATTTTTCGTTCCCTACTAAGGAGACTTCACGGACCCCATATTTTTCGTTCCCTACTAAGGAGACCTCACGGACCCCATATTTTTCGTTCCCTACTAAGGAGACTTCACGGACCCCATATTTTTCGTTCCCTACTAAGGAGACTTCACGGACCCCATATTTTTCGTTCCCTACTAAGGAGACTTCTCGGACCCCATATTTTTCGGTCCCTACTAAGGAGACTTCTCGGACCCCATATTTTTCGGTCCCTACTAAGGAGACTTCTCGGACCCCATATTTTTCGGTCCCTACTAAGGAGACTTCACGGACCCCATATTTTTCGTTCCCTACTAAGGAGACTTCACGGACCCCATATTTTTCGTTCCCTACTAAGGAGACTTCACGGACCCCATATTTTTCGTTCCCTACTAAGGAGACTTCACGGACCCCATATTTTTCGTTCCCTACTAAGGAGACTTCACGGACCCCATATTTTTCGTTCCCTACTAAGGAGACTTCACGGACCCCATATTTTTCGTTCCCTACTAAGGAGACTTCACGGACCCCATATTTTTCGTTCCCTACTAAGGAGACTTCACGGACCCCATATTTTTCGTTCCCTACTAAGGAGACTTCACGGACCCCATATTTTTCGTTCCCTACTAAGGAGACTTCACGGACCCCATATTTTTCGTTCCCTACTAAGGAGACTTCACGGACCCCATATTTTTCGTTCCCTACTAAGGAGACTTCACGGACCCCATATTTTTCGTTCCCTACTAAGGAGACTTCACGGACCCCATATTTTTCGTTCCCTACTAAGGAGACTTCACGGACCCCATATTTTTCGTTCCCTACTAAGGAGACTTCACGGACCCCAGATTTTTCGTTCCCTACTAAGGAGACTTCACGGACCCCATATTTTTCGTTCCCTACTAAGGAGACTTCACGGACCCCATATTTTTCGTTCCCTACTAAGGAGACCTCACGGACCCCATATTTTTCGTTCCCTACTAAGGAGACTTCACGGACCCCATATTTTTCGTTCCCTACTAAGGAGACTTCACGGACCCCATATTTTTCGTTCCCTACTAAGGAGACTTCTCGGACCCCATATTTTTCGGTCCCTACTAAGGAGACTTCTCGGACCCCATATTTTTCGGTCCCTACTAAGGAGACTTCTCGGACCCCATATTTTTCGGTCCCTACTAAGGAGACTTCACGGACCCCATATTTTTCGTTCCCTACTAAGGAGACTTCACGGACCCCATATTTTTCGTTCCCTACTAAGGAGACTTCACGGACCCCATATTTTTCGTTCCCTACTAAGGAGACTTCACGGACCCCATATTTTTCGTTCCCTACTAAGGAGACTTCACGGACCCCATATTTTTCGTTCCCTACTAAGGAGACTTCACGGACCCCATATTTTTCGTTCCCTACTAAGGAGACTTCACGGACCCCAGATTTTTCGTTCCCTACTAAGGAGACTTCACGGACCCCATATTTTTCGTTCCCTACTAAGGAGACTTCACGGACCCCATATTTTTCGTTCCCTACTAAGGAGACTTCACGGACCCCATATTTTTCGTTCCCTACTAAGGAGACTTCACGGACCCCATATTTTTCGTTCCCTACTAAGGAGACTTCTCGGACCCCATATTTTTCGTTCCCTACTAAGGAGACTTCTCGGACCCCATATTTTTCGTTCCCTACTAAGGAGACTTCTCGGACCCCAGATTTTTCGGTCCCTACTAAGGAGACTTCTCGGACACTAGATTTTTCGGACACTGTAAGAAAACGTATCGGCCCCCAAAATTAATTTGAGATAAACTCAATACTTATTAATATCTGTACCGTGAATAAACCGATCATATACCGCCCCATGTTTTCACCAGTGATACATGAATAAGTTAAATACTAGTAATTTACGTAAACATATTTTGATACATGAATTTGTCATGCAAATTTAACAAATTAACATTGTCAGAAAATAATAGCGGGAATGAATGAGCAGTTAGTTCATGAATTCCCCATTTATCGCAATTCTCGGGTTTAGGATTCTCCAGACGCTAATTGATGCGTGTGTATTAACACAACTTTACCGCGCGCTATTTGTAGAATGATTCTCCTGCTGGAGTTGTACTCGCTAGAATTAATTCACGGGGATGACAGTTGGTTACAGCGTATAATAATATTTTAACACAATGATAAAATAGTAGGAAATATAAGCTCAATCAAATTTGCTAATATTTGTTTTGCTTATTTATCAGAAAAATACCAGAAATTTACCACTTTATATTTGTGCTTGCGAGCTCAACAGGCAACATTGTCCGTTGTGACCGACTGTCGTCCCTGTGAATCGTAGCATTGCTATTTATAGAGCGCGCCGATTATGTAGACTAATCAAAATAGTTATTTTATTATGTGAATGAATATAACATTCTGATCATGACATACAATGAGTAAAATTGTTCATAATTATGTTCATTTCTAGAGTGTATGTCGAAGATATGTTTATAACTTTAATTTAACCGCTTATGTAAACAATTATGTGAATTTTTAATCCCCAAAAGTATGCAACAGTTATTGGTATACGTTAAACCATTGTTTGAAGTTTGCATTCCCTAAAATTAGAAAATTTGCCCAATTCTATTGGCATTCAATTTGACCGCTGCAAAATTATCGCAAGAAATCTAGGTCAAAAGTGATCTTAGACAGCTATGCCGAAAAAGGAACTCTAGTAAAAGGCAATATTTGGAATGTAACATGGAGGGAAACACATTGATTTACTGGTATTTAACCTCAATGCGCTGTTAAATCAACCATTGCGAACTACGCTGGAAATGAGCACATACGCATAATGCTTAGCGCTTGAGTACACAGGTCTGTTAGACCGGTGTAGATAGAACGCTTATTGCATTAGACTGCCGGACACAGAATGACCAAGTGACCCATGTCCTAATTGAGACTTAGTCAATGTTATGTTAGTTATTTTGGGTAAAGCATTTAACTGAACTATGCCTTTTACAGTACATTTGAACTAAAGTTTTACATTTATGTTAAGCCATTAGGAATGAATTGGTTGTAACATGTTTATGAAAGTGAAAGTGTAAAATATTACCGGTACTTCAAGATTTTGCAAACTATCTCAAACTTTGAAAATCACAGCAGGCATTTTTGATTCTCTTTACCAAATTAATATCAATATTGTCCCCACCCCACCCCCAAATGAGAAATATCGCTGACTAAGGATGAGTCCTGGACTTGTATTCATAAAGCGCTTTAGGGAAAACTTAAGTAAATTTATTAAATTCATAAAATTCCTCAAGCCTCTTGCTGTTTCATATATACCTCTTTTCACAGTTAAATGTTTTAAACTAGTAAGTATGCTCAGATGTTTCATATTTTACCCTTTTGTAAACATAAATCATGAGATTTCACGTATAAAATTTGATCTGAAATTTTCACTTAAGTACAACTTAAGTTAAGATTTCCCTGAGGAGCTTTGTGAATACCGGCCCTGGGCCCATATTGACAAACCGGCCCTGGGCCCATATTGACAAACCGGCCCTGGGCCCATATTGACAAACCGGCCCTGGGCCCATATTGACAAACCGGCCCTGGGCCCATATTGACAAACCGGCCCTGGGCCCATATTGACAAACCGGCCCTGGGCCCATATTCACAAACCGGCCCTGGGCCCATATTCACAAACCGGCCCTGGGCCCATATTCACAAACCGGCCCTGGGCCCATATTCACAAACCGGCCCTGGGCCCATATTCACAAACCAGCCCTGGGCCCATATTCACAAACCGGCCCTGGGCCCATATTCACAAACCGGCCCTGGGCCCATATTCACAAACCGGCCCTGGGCCCATATTCACAAACCGGCCCTGGGCCCATATTCACAAACCGGCCCTGGGCCCATATTCACAAACCGGCCCTGGGCCCATATTCACAAACCCATTCTTAGGATAAAGGATTCTAAGAATAAAGAATAGACTGAATTTGACTCAAGGAAAAATACTGAGAATGTACATCATTCCGAGTACAAATGTGACTTACTGGTATGTCACTAATAAATAATTATAAATAAAGAATGCTGATATTAGGGTTGATGTATACCAAGAAAGATTCAAATCAACAGCGTTTTAAGTTAGTCACACACAAATAGTCATGATCACAAACGTGTTTAATTTTTGTTTCATCATAATCTACAATCAAAAAGACAATATATTTGAAAATTTAAAGCTTTTTACCTTGTAATAAAAAAGTTATTAGCATTTTTGTAATGCCACCCCCTTGGACAAAAAAATTGCTCAAGCAGAAATGATGTCATATTAGAAAAAGCCACAAAACATGTTCATGTTTTTTATTTTTCAGCATATTTTAAACTTCATAATAGTTACATGGACATCTATAAGCAGAATAATAACAACTGTATGATGTTTATATAAACAATATAAATAAAAACATTAAAATATGTACAGTACCCCTATCGAAAATAAGGACAAATTCAACTAACTTGAAAATGAGTGTCCATACTTTAAAGTCAGTTTTGATCGCATAGGTAAAGGGTATAGGTGAATTGAACCCACTAAAATTATGTACATACTTATGCAAATGAAATACCAAAAAAGTATGAACCGTCGTATAACAGAAATATTTGCAACTTAAGTATACGGGGGTCGGTTTTGAAAACCTAGTACAGTTAACGTGCCAAATGCTGTTTTTAGTACATATCACAACTAAACATGTCACAAAACTTCATGAATTCTAATATTCTGATTCCAATAACAGCTTGGTGACTTAAACTATTATTTTAGACAACTAATAGAACTAAATACTAAACATTGTTACTATAATAATTAATTAAGTATTAGAGTCACTCGGAAAACAGTTGTCAGAGAAAACTATAGTGGACACAAATGCCAACATACAGGACCCATGACATCCAATAACTGAATGAATTATCCAACCATCATTTTACGTAGTATTTACATAAAAACATATTGACATGCTTGTGTTGCAAAGAATAAAACTATTTAAAATTAATCCTGTAACAACAGTTGTGGAGGTTAACAAATTAATAAGGGTAAAACAAAAGAAGAACTTAAAAGTTTTAATTTCTGTTGGTCTAGCATATATCTTTTTATGTAGTTTAAAAATACATTTACTTCCATTTATATACAATTAAAATAGACTATACATTATCATAATTATACATAAAATACACAAATTCGTGATGTTAACAGCAATCACATATTGACAAATAAGCAAAATGTTAAAGTACCCCCTCTAAAAACAAATTCTAACACTTTTATAAAATGTGCTTTCAACTTCAAAGTGAATTCTGGACTATTGTTCAAGTGTGTGTGACCCTCCAAAATTAATTTTATTGTTAATACAAATAAACAATGCAAAACTATAAACTTTTACCATTTCTAACTTGTCTGGAAATATATGCTGATCAATGAAGTATGGAAGGGTGGGTTTAAGAATTGACAACTGTTATTTGTAAAATATTATTTATCCGACATAAAACTAACATTGTCACAAACTCTAGTTTATTCAAATCTCTTACTTTATTAAGTTGAAATAAATGTTCAGGAGTTTTACATGTAATTTTGGGATTAAATTCATAACTGAAACACCTAACTTATTTGCTATTTAACTCAACAGTTAGCTCTACTCAAAGTATATCAGCAAATTTAAAACAAAATGTTGTAATTGCATGTTGTAGTATTGCAAAAAACATATTTTACATTTGTATACAATGTATTTAGTTAATGTTGTTGAGTTAATAATGTGAATAATATTTAACCAATATTAAATAATAAATAACTATGTAATAATTTATTTTGTTCATATAATAATAAATGAAAAAAAACTTACTTAAATTTAAGCTTGGTAACATTTCATTGCTGTCAAAGCAACATTTTCAAACAATATCAAGTATTAATATAACTTAAAGATGACATTGAAATGTGTACATCAAAACTTTTGTCAATATGGGCACAATACTGCAGATCATTAAAGTAAAAGTGTTCAATCCAAGGACAGAAGCACTGTAATCGTGATGATTGTTGTTGGAAATTCTTCTAATGCAATATAGTTTCCTGGACCTGTGTGTTCTTGTGAAAACTTGAACTGATGAACTGTTTAGTTTTTCTCAAAAGTCCATGATGATTTGTCTAGAATAAGTTATAAATGTTGCCATTGATGTGACATCAGGGAACCTGAACCAGGAAGCTGCAATTACAAATTATGAAGTCTTTATTGTATAAGTACAAGTAACTGAAACATGATCATTGTTAACTACATACACTGAGAACATAGCTTCATATATTAGACTTTAGATGTCAAATCATGGATCATTTTGTTCAAATGTGAATCAGTTAACACACAAATTATTGGAATCCTGTGCCATATATACTAATAAAAAGACATTATAAATTAAAAAAATGATATATTTTTCAATAGGAAATGGTCTTGAATGAGATCTGAATAAATATAAAATCATATAATTGTATTAATTTACTTAATATTGATGTTCATATATTTAACAAATAAAGGAATTCCACATACAAACACCATTGTCAAACAAACCTGTATGCCATGTGGTGCAAATCAAGCCAGTCTTCTCTTGAATTCAACTCATTACATGGAGTTCATGGTTTATGGTGTGTCTTGCATTTATACAACACTATTCATGAGCCAACGGTCTCTATTCTGGCACCGAAATAGCTAATAACGTTCAAAGGAATAAAATGTTCCACACAATATTGTCACAGATACAAGTCCACGATAGCACTGTTTGTGATGGTAGATATTTTCAGAAATAAAAACAACAACAAAATCCACAGTACTTCATAAGGCTTCCACTTCGAAAGATTGTGTACCGTAGGCACATCGTTAATAATTACACCAGTATAGGGAACATATCAACACGCTCACTTTGATCAGTAAATATGTTCACAAGCCTTTTTGGTGGTTCACTGTTTATGTTTAGAAAATATATTTCAGTGATAATAAACTGACATAGTAAACGATTATGGGCGCCGCCATTTTGATAACCACGAATCCAAAGCGCAATATTTGTTATTTATGCTTAACAGATGAAATATATGTTGATTCTGTCGAATAATTGCAGTTTCTAACCAAAAAGTTTAAATGTTTCGTTTTAGTTTATGGTTTACTTACAAAATACACGATGTTTAGTTTTGTAACTTTTTGTGATTATCGTTGTCCCACGGTTATTCGAAATATACTGGAAGACACAGATAGGTTACGAACTGAGTCGATATTACCCGATTTCATTACTGTGTGACTACCTTAAGAATAGAACAATTTCAAGCATTTTCTTTGTTCTTATGTCGTAAGTCAAAGAATGGGTTGGTGTCTATGGGCTCTGGTGTTAGTGATACCCACAGTCCATTATTAAATTAAGCTTTATATAATGTAATGTATGTATTGTTTGTATTAAACTTTTATGTCTGCTATGTTAGCACTACCATTAGCCAAAATAACCATTTGCTACACTAATTTCTAATTGGCTACTCAAATTAGGAAAATATTTGAAAATGAAGCATTTTCTCACATTTTATTAAGAAAATATTTCTAAATAACATGTATATTATTTTGTTAAAAACAAAACAAAATGGCTTCATATTTCTTAGCTCCAACATATAGTTAAAGGGACCTGTTCACAGATTGACAAATTTACAATTTTCCAAATTTTGTCACAGATTCCAAAAATAAAAGAATAGTGTATATAAAGGAGCGAAATAATACTACGGACATAGAAACATACTGTCAGTACAGTTTTGTTAATGAGTAATCACTAGCTAAAATTGATTGAATTATAACGCTTTTTTAACACAAAACGATTGAATAATATGGAATGTTTCTGTTGTTTTCGTTAACATTGTTGACAACACGTGGATCCTTAACATAAGTACTAAATGGAATTTCAAATATACATGTCAGAATGGCCAAGTGGTTATGGTGTTAGCCTTTTGATCCGGTGGTCTGAGGTTTGAACCCCGGTGGGAGCAACCGTTTTTTTTCTTTTCTTTTTAAAAAATCATTTTCGTGAACTGTACTTGAGCTCTTTAGTTCAGATGCTTAAATCTGTCAAGACATTTTATGGCATACTTAAAAAAAAAAAATGGGCCTGGCTAGCTCAGTTGGTAGAGCACTGGACTGTCAATCCGAGGATCGTGAGTTCGAATCCCAGCCCGGCCACATAACTTGTGTGGGGTTTGGTCATGAAATTATTTTTACGGCCACTCTCCCCCTACCTCTGATTGAAGTAGGGCAGTTGTCATTTACTGGCATAAGTATGTGCACTTAGTACTGGTAAACCGCTTAGATCGGCTCAGCTTGCCCAGGAAAAGTGTGAGTAGGTTAATTGACCGCCGTTATATGACTGAAATACTGTTAACAATGGCAAAAAATCCAAACAAACAAACAAACAAAAAATACAAAAATCTGTGAACAAGTCCCTTTAATGGGATAATCTCATGATTTCACTTGGTATGTCCTGTTGGGTATCGTATCTAGAAGACATTTTGACTTCCAACACTTTATGATGTTCTATACTATACTAGGTTAGAGCCATCTGTACAAGGATTCGGCAACTGGACAAGGATTCGTAAGCACCTTGTTCGCAGGTGATATTTACAATAATGAAGCCAGACCCATGTTTGTGAAAACCTAAGTGACCAGAAAAATTTAGATTAGCTTTGGTGCTAAATCAATCCAGGTCTTTGTTAAAGTATTTATTTTGATAAAGATTTCGGTTCCGATTTTGCCTTAACGGAACTTCGATGAAAGAAGATTTTAACACATTCTTAGGCATTTATTGTTCATAAATGGCTACCTTTGATGGTTAAAGTTGGTAAATACCTTGATTCTATAGACAAGATAAAGGTCATCAGTGATTGAATTCATCTGACACGATTCGGACAGCTTAAGTCTGGGTGGATTAATGTGGTACACATGGAGCACCATATTTTCGAAAGGTATTTTAATTTTAGTATTTTAAGTTAATAACGAAATAGGTAGCATCTCATTTCTAAGCCTGACAGTTTCAGGGGTAGAACATGCTTACTATCTACGTAGTAGGTATATAAATTTGGGATCTGTGAAATACTGCTTCAATGTTTTAAGAAAAGTAATTTATACAATCAGGATTTTATTTTTTGAGCAATACAATATTTTGTATGTGAATATTTGAATGGCGTTTTAACTATTTTACTGGCCAACATTCAATGAAATATTCGAACATTTTGCCATCTCAAATATAAATATATAAACTGTTCTTTATTGGTTGAAAGTATATATGCTGTAGAAACGATAATAAAATAAATAACTGGTATGCAATATTGCAATTTATGTGTAATTGTTCAATAATGTTGAAAATATGTTCAGGCATTTGTGTGTTTGCTATAATCAGGTTAAAATGGAAAATTTAACACCTGTTATAAAGGTCAACATTTATCGTTAAGTAACTATTATTAAGATAGCTAGACTGAAAGGTTCAGCGGATCTTAGGAAAAACTTGTTTGAATGAATGGGTCAACCTCAATAGATATGTAGTAGTATGTAAAGAAATATTTGTACCTACTGTTTGTGTTTGTCTACACCTTGTATGGGCTGGCCTGTGACGGAAATGCTTCCAATAATTACGAGACAAAGTTTGGTGTACATGATATAACATAACGGCAGTATTAGGTAGAATTATCACAGTTGGCATTGTAAATAGCAGATGGATTATTTTAACCCAAGTGCTTTGTAAAAATATTTTACCTATATTTTCAATCGATGTGACATAACAGATATTGGCCGATGTTTTGGGGTTTTTGAAGTTTGTGTTTAGATTATAAATTCTGACTGGACTTAAACCAACTGTTTGATGGAAAGTTAGGATATTAAAACTTGGTTGTTGTGAGTATTTTTAACTAGTTTCTAATGTATGCATAATATATAATATTTATTTTTAATTAGAATATATAATTGTAAACAGAATTATATTTTATTAAGCTTTAAAAGCCTGCAAGTTATAATTTTATAAATGTTGTGACTGATATTTATAGTTTAAAACAACAATGTGAGGTGACTTAAAATGAAGGAATAACGTATCAAGGCCATCTGTGTCATTTCACCTATAAAAAATATTGATCTATTCCTTCAGAAATAACATATTTCAACTAGAATTTTATACATTTTTATCATAGAGTAATACATCTTGACAAAATGTCTGCGTAAAATATGTGCATACTGGTAAATAACACTGTATTATGTGAAGTTCGAATAAGACATCAAACATAGAATGGACATTATTTTTGTTATTTTTTCACATAAAACTGAGTATTTCATGTTGTTAATGTATGTTTGTTATATTATTTCAATACTTTTGGTATAATTAGCATTTTCCCATGACTTTTTCATTAAAACTGATTGTGTCTTTGATCATTTTTAATGTATTTATAAATTGCATGCATGGACACAGTTCAATTTTTTAATGAAAATTGTGTAAATGCATACAAGTGTACAGTTTTGTGGTAAAATCAATTTTATTGACACAGTTATATATGCAGGTGTCTATTGCACTAATTACTCTGCACAATTCTTAAATTACAAATGATAAACTGCATGTAAAACATTGCTGTCATAAAACAGTTTATTCTATATTTGACGTCTTATTCCAACTTCACAAAATAGTGTGTTGAAATCTAGTATTAAAAACAAACATAGAAGGACACTTAAATTTTATGCTTTATTTATTAATAAAATGTAGAACACAGAAGTTTGGTTGCGTGAATTTCCATTTTTTTCTTTTGATGAATTACCGGTATGTAGATGAAGTGTAGAAGTCCTATTGAAATCTACCTCCCCACCTTGTGCACGCCCCACTTGCGCTGATAGTATCACTGTATTTGGCAATGCAGGAGGATTTATTGTCGTTTTAAGTATTGTGAAACTTAAAGGGACAGGGCCATTTATTATCATAATAAAATCCGAGGATCGTGGGTTCCATTCCTAGCCCGGCCACATAACTTTTGTGGGGATTAGTCATGAAATTATTTCTAGGGCCATTCTCCCCCTACCTCTGATTCAAGTAGGGCAGTTGTCAGTTACTGGCTTAAGTATGTGCACTCAGTACTGGTAAACCAGCTTACCCAGGAAAAGTGTGAGTAGGTTAACTGACCGCCGTTATATGACTGAAATACTGTTGAATACGGCGAAAAATAAAAAACAAAACAAAAAAAAACAACAAACATATGGTATGCAATCATAATAGTTATAACTATATTTGCTTAGGCGGCAAAAATTAGATTGTGTGTTTCGGGCAACGGTCTCAAGAGAGTTAGCTAGGGTTGGAAGTAAGGTTTTGTTGACATTTGTTTAAAGACACTTTTCCATAAAAAAACATTGAAAATTATCTAAAATCTGACTAATACGGATTTCACTGAAAACAATCCTCACTAAATAACGTTAGGGCTTGGGGGGGGTTGGGGGGGGTTGCTAGATTCATCGGGTTGCCCGAACCACAGCATTTTGGGGGGGGCCGTATTATGATGCATTCATTTCGTAATAGTATTATGATTTTGAAGGTAAATGTTTCAGTCTTCATTTTTAAGCAATGGACCGTTGACCATGTCCACACATTTTTGCAAGGTCCAGCAAAAGTTAACTGGAGCAGTGGTCCATCAATTTAAGATTTAAGGGCCCTCGGTCATAGTAAAAAGGGTATTACCTTAAGCAGTGGACCCTAGCCACCAAATTTTTGCTAGGTCCAGCAAAATGTGTAAGTTAACTGTACTGGTGGTCCGTCAATTTAAGATTTAAGGTCTCTCAGTCATAATAAAATGGGTATTTCTTTAAAAAGGAAAAAAAGTATTTTTCAGATATTCCACCGTTGGTTTTGACTGTTGTACCTGAAGAACAAATGGTTTCCCATTGAATGAGATAATAAAAGTCTAAAAACCATGATTGTTTTAATAATTTGATATAACAGATGCAAGAGAGTGAAAGACAATCTACAAACTATGGTCCACTAATGGTAGTCCGGTCCAGTTATAATTTAGCTGGCTTGGTGGACCAACAGTCCACACATTTTAAAATTTATTTGTGAAGACTTATGTATCTTTACTTATATGCTTCCTCTGATGTTAATGTTTCATTATAAGATTACTTACCAGATAAGAGTCATGTGTGTTACACCCCTTTTAAGTTAAGTGTGGGCGAGTATTTTTCGCCATGTAGTCTTACAAGAATTTCTGGTTGACTGTGTAATTTATTGAATATAATTTTGTGGTTTTTCACTGGTAACTTGTTAGGTTTCCATCCATTATGATTGAGCTGTTTGTTCACCTTGTATTCTAATCACTTGTGTCTACTGAATGGTTGGGTAAACCTACCATGATTGATAAATTGAACATGATATTGATGAAGTGTTGACCCACTCTTTGGACTACTATTGCAGAAGCCACAAGTTTTGAATTGTAAATTTGCTACCGGCTATTTTTCATTCAATTTAAATGAAAGATAACTATGATGACCATGATGACAATGATGCTTTTTTACAAGTTGAAGTCAAGCAGTCTGTTTTTTATGCAGTCATTGAGACATTTTATTCTAGTTCTTATTGGGAAAGGTTCAGGAAAGTGGTAACTTCATTATGCTTCATGCTATATTTGTTAGTCGCGAATGATACCTTTCAATAATCAGTTAGGCCTAAATTAAAAAAAAAAAATTCCCCTTTTAACGACTGACCCACAAAAAAAAGCCGCCAACTCAAAATATTTTATTGCAAAATCTGTGATAATAATTTTTTTATTTAGTTATTTTTTCTTGCTTTTAATTTCGTGTTTTTTTCGCTCACAACTTTCATAGGCAATTTTGATCATTAAGGCGCTTGAACAAAAGAGTATAATGCGTTTGAGTGTGAAAACAAGCGCCTAGTGACCGGATACTAGTAAACATGGTGTGTTTCACGTTTTGTCGTGTACACACCGGTCAACGTATGACGTCATTATCTGTGAATAGAATTACATTTTGTTTCAAGGTTAGATACCAGTAAATAGTGGGGTGGTCCCGTTGAAAGTTGTCTGTATATTAAATAGTTCGCTTTTTCTTCAGTTAAAAGAAAGACACATTTCACATAACGGACACGTCTTGTGTGCATTTTGATGTATCATGACACCGAATTACTTGAAATTTGAATAGCTTATGTATAGGCAGCATGTGCTTTTGTTGAAATCATGAGTGTTTCTTACAGGTGACTACAATCAAGTGAGATGAATTTTCTTAGAAGTAAACTTTCTTAACATTTTTTTTAATTTTTAATTTTGAAAGCAGAGAGAACCATCTTTCGAGAGAGAGACTCACAATATCTGAATCAAAGAAAAGTAGCCAACGATGCCAGGAGATTTTGCTGTTTTAAAATGGCACCATATTGAGATTTGATTTACCTATTTCTAACATTCAGCGTGTTTGTTGAAATCAATATATAAATACAAAATTCATAAAGTTGAAACAAGTAAAACTTGCGATGATGTATTGTATGATCTATTGTGCGTGTTAGACAAGAACAAGAAAATTACCGACAAAGTTTCGATTTCAGTTAGCAAATCAAGTGGCTGTGCACAAGAGTTTCACCCTGATATTAACAAAATAGTGTATGTCAATACTGGCTTTGTTAAGGAATAATTCTTCTATCAGCAGCCAACATTTTACATATGATACTAGTATTAAACTGTTCTTTGTTTAACTGTCATTTACAAAAAACACAGTTTATATTTGAGAGGACAGAGACATCCAAGTGAGCTATATTTCTGATTTTCTTATTTGTGACATTTTCATTAAATTACTTTTTATTTTCAATGCATTGATTTGACAGTTGTGTAGTCAAACAGTACGTATTTGTACTGTATTAATATGATTGGGACTGTCTAGCCAGCTCAGCCGTTGATAATAATACAGACGTTTTCTTGTAAGACACTATGTATCTATGCTGTATAAATTAATATGTGTGTCTAGTTAATTCAGACATTGGTATTAAATAGCATACAAGTACTTCACAATTATTTTTTTTAAGCATTGCGAATTCTATTTTATGTTACGTGCCTTATTAAAGCCAGTTTTACCATGTATATTCTTGGTTGTATCAATCAAGATGAAAAGAGTAATTGTCATTTTCAAACAAAGATAATGTATTGCTATTTAAATGACGACATTCATGTATGACAAAGATTAAATTCTCGGAATAAAAAAAATATTTTTTCTACCTATCGTCACCCACCTCTAAAATTTCTGGTCAGTAAAGGGCAAAGAAAAGATTTTTTAATTTAGGCCTTATTTAACACTCAGTATCAAATTGGTTCAGAACAACATGTACCGGTAGCTGGTTTTACTATGTGGAAGGAAACTGTTTGGCAAGTTACCAGTATATTATTTTGGCCATACTGGTAATGTGAATTTTTTTGGCGTAGCTGTCTAAGATCACTTTTGACCTAGATTTCTTGCGATAATTTTATGCAGCGGGGAAACTGAATGCCAATATAATTGGGCAAATTTTCTAATTTTAGGGAATGCAAACTGACAACAATGGTTTGATGTCCACCAATAACTGTTGCATATTTTTGGGGATTAAAATTTACATAATTGTTTACATAAGCAGTTAAAATAAAGTTAAAAACGTATCTTCGACACACACTCAAGAACTGAACATAATTATGAACAATTTTACTCATTGTATGTCATGAACAGAATGTAATATTCACGCACATAATGAAATAATTATTTTGTTTAGCCTACATCAGCGGCACGCTCTATAAATAGCAATTACAATAATCCCATTGGTTGACCGATATCTGTGCTTTGAAACATACGTAGATATCAATTCGGCGAAGATTGGTATGAAATGGTCTATTCTAGCGTATTCAACACACTCCAGAGAACGGGCGCATCATTTTAAAACTAGCGCGCGGTATAGCTGTGCTAATACACATTCATCATTAGCGTCCGGAGAATCATAAACCCGAAAATTTCAATCGATGGGCAATTTATATTTATAAACTTACTGTGCATGTTATTTTATAATTGAATTGCAGTTGCGTTTTATTAAGAATTATGTATAATTGCACATTTCTATCAACTTCTCCAGTAGATGTTATTCAATCTCTAAAATAGTTAACATAAGTCTCGTGTTACGTCGAAATGCTGTTAAAGTTACTTTTACTTCATTTGCATAGCATGAATACACATTTCGCAAAACTAATGATACTTATAGTATATTATTTAACATAACTATGTACACTTGTCTGATGTATAATAATTTTCATTCCTTACCGCAATTATTTTTGACAATGACTTTTCGTTCAATTTGCCTGACAACTGCGACATGTAACAGTTATAGTATTCATTTATCACCGGTGAAAACATAGAAGGAATAATCGGTTTATTTACGGTACACATATTAATAATGTTTGAGATTATCTCAAATTAATTTTGGGCCCGATAAGTTTTTGTATGGTGTCCGAAAAATCAACATTCTGAGAAGTATACTTAGTGGGGACCAAAAAAGCTGGGGTCCGAGAAGTCACGTAACCGATCATCTATCTTATCCCTCTTGTATTATGTTTTGGGTTAAAAATGACATCTCAATATTAATTTTAACGCCGATTGTCTTTTTTTAAAGACATTTCTTGTTATATATATAAACAGATAGAGTTTGACCACTTCCAGTATTTGTAAAAATAATGTACATTTTACATGTATAGCCATGCCGTAACTTCCGTACTCAAAGTTGTTTTTCCCCAAATATTTAACCAACACGGATTTTGGCTCATGTACATGTGTACTGTGGTGGTGGAGTTTTTTCCTTTTATGAAACTGCTTATATGCCAGATCAAATACTTGCACACCTCAATTGTTAAGATACATTTAATTGTGAAAAGTGAAGTATATGCATTATGCACTCTATATGGAATGCAACTTTCATATAGATTGCTTTACAGAAAATGTTATCTATATGTAATCAGTTATAAGTTATTACATTGCTCTTGAAGTTTGTTAAGTTCAAATTTCGAATGACTGGATGATAAGCTAGACTTAGTTTCAAAACTGCCTGAGTACTACCTGGAAATTGTATTACACAATTTTGGAACATTTAAAGTTTCTGTGATTAAATGATAATTTAGAATGTATTTGAGGCATGTCGTGGGAAAACTGGGCTTAATGCAGTCCGCACAGGCTTATCCAGGACGGCACATGAAATCTCTTCTAAACATAGATCCACTGCGGACAGCACAGGCTGATCGGGATGACACTTTACGCGTGTGCATTAAGCCCGTTTTCCTATAACACACCTCATTTATTTCATCATTTATTATGTTCAGACACACAGTTTTCAGGCATTGTTTTACCTGTATTTTATTTTTATTTTTCAAATGTTTTTTTTCAGTAGGTTCCTGCTTTGTTTGCTTAATGTTGTAATTTTCATGATTTCCGTTATTTTATTTTTATTTGTATCTTTTGTGTCAGGACCTACTTGCATTGCAACATGTAATTTTCTGTTAATATTCATTGACATTCGGTTTATTTTCAGGGTTCCAGGAAAAGAAGTGTGATGAATTTCCAATTAATTCTTTCCATGAGCCAAGTCTTGCTCGAGATGTGATATTTATAAACAAGCATCCGCATGTGTGATATTTGGTTTCTGGATATACGGTGGTGTGATAAAGTGTCTGTGCTCAATAGTTCTCCTTATGCTGGTGTGAAAAATACGATCATACTTATACGAGGATTTACAAGCGTCTACAGATAGATGGAACGTTTGTAACTAAATAGTAGGCATTTGGTTGATATACAATACAATATTTTATTAAAAGTTAATAAACCATCCTTTATTTCCGAACGAGAGTTACAAGAATATTAATGGTTGCTTTATTTGCAATTTTACATTGACATGTGGATTCTTTGTGTTTGCAGGCTTGAATGTGACTCTTTCCACACTGGTAATTACAAAATACTATAATAAACAATGTATATTCACCCATTTACATTATTTACTAGTCTATAAATTTTGCAATTCTTGTTCTAAGCCGTCTGCTTTATGGTTCAATATAGAACGTTGCATTGTATTATTAAAGACGTTGTTACATTAGAGTTCCTATCATGAAATGTCTGAATCATGTGCTGTTTCTAAGCCAGCCACCAACCATACAGAAGTGTGCTTGCTGTCTGAAGATGTTGGCTACAAAGCTATGTTCAAAAGATATGAGGCGTGTGGTGGGAAAACTGGGCTTATTGCAGGTGCGTAAAGTGTCGTCGGGGATCAGCCTGTGCAGTCTGCCCAGGTTAATCCAGGACGACACTTTCCGCCTACAGTGGATTTATGTTTAGAAGAGACTTTCTTGAAACAGAAAATACCATAAAAGCGGAAAGTGTCGTCCTGGACACTTTATGCATTAGTTAAGCCCGGTTTTCCCAGGACACGCCTCATAATTATGCACTATGGATGATAAAGATAGTGACCTGGGCCCAATTATTCATTAACGTCTTATGGAATAATTCTTAAGTGATGCTGCACTTGAGTGGAAATTTAAATGAAATGTGAATTTTGATGATTCAAAGCCTCAAATGAGTCATTTAGGAAGTATAAGATTTATTATGTAAGTGAACCATTATTTCATATTTACTTCAAATAAAGAAAAAAAGGTCCAAAAAGTTTTATTGGCCTTAAGTATTATATTTTTATAACTATGAACATAACTATAAAAACTGAGGTATAGTTAAAAAATTCAAACACTTCAAATTATGATTTTAGAAAATCTGTTTTTACTAAGGGTTTAAACAAGAAATGTCTTTTAAAAAAGACAATCGGCATTGACATTAATAAAGAGATATTATTTTACCCTAAACATAATACAAGAGGGCCAAGATGATCGGTTACGTGGCTTTTCGGACCCCATATTTTTTGAGGCCATTTCTCGGACCCCAGTTTTTTGGTGCACCATAAGAAAACTTCTCATATCCCAAAATTAATGTGCGATTAATTCAATAATTATTACTATTTGTACCGTGAATAAACCTATCATACCGCCCCATGTTTTCACCAGTAATACCTTAATAACCAAAATAAGTTACGTCATCATCATTATTATGCCCCCCTTCGAAGAAGTGGGGGTATCTTGCTTTGCACCTGTCCGTTGGTCGGTCAGTCGGTCGGTGTGTCGGTAGGTCTGTCCGTAGACCATTTCATTTCCGCACTATATCTAGAGAACACTTTGACCTACGATCATGAAATTTGGTATGCTGGTTACTTGGGAGGAAAGGAAGACGCCTATACATTTTGAGATCAACAGGTCAAAGGTCAAGATCACTGGTGCTAAAAATAGAAAAACGGTTTCCGCTCAATAACTTGAGAACGCATAGAGATATTGTAATGAAACTTTATACCTATATACCTTTTATCGAGACCTCACTTGGAATTGCATATGGGGTGGGTGGGTTCATGGTCAAGGTCACCGTTACTAAAAATAGAAAAACAGTTTCCGTTCAATAACTTGGGAATGCGTAGAGATATTTTATTGAAACTTCACACAAAGATACCTTACATTGTGACCTCGCTCGGGATTGCATATGGGCAGGGTTGGGTCAAGGTCACCATTACTAAAAATAGAAAAACGGTCTCTGCTCAATAACTTGAGAACGCATCGAGATATTTTTAATGAAGCTTCATACATAGATAAATTATATTGAGACCTTGCTAGCGATTGCATATAGGGTGGGTGGGGTCAAGGTCACCATTACTAAAAATAGAAAAAATGGTTTCCGCTCAATAACTTGAGAACGCATCGAGATATTTTAATAAAACTTTATATATTTATACCTTATATCAAGACTTCGCTTGGGATTGCATATGGGTTGGGTGGGTCAAGGTCACCCTTACCAAAAATAGAAAAACGGTTTCCGCTCAATAACTTTAGAATCCATAAGGATATTTTAATGAAACTTCATACGTCGATACCATATATCAAGACCTGGTTTGGGATTGGATATGGGGTGGGTGGGGTCAATATCAAGGTCACCATAACTAAAAATAGAAAAAAAAAAGGTTTCTGCTCAATAACTTGAGAACGCATTGAGATATTGTAATGAAACTTCATACGTATATACCTTATATTGAAGCCTTGCTTGAGATTGCATATGGGATGGGTGTGGTCAAATTAAATGGGAGTTACTAAAAATAGAAAATAGTTTCCGCTTAATAACTTGAGAACGCAATAAAGATATTTTAATGAAATTTCATACATAGATATCTTATATTAAGACCTCTCTTGGGATTGCATATGTCGTGGGTGGGGTCAAGGTCAAGGTCACCATTTCTAAAATTAGAAAAACGCTTTTCTCTCAATAACTTGACAAGCATTGAGATATTTTAATGAAACTTCATACATAGATACCTTATATTGAGACCTCTCTTGGGATTTGATATGGGGTGGGTGGGGTCAAGGTCACCATTACTATAAATAGAAAATCGGTTTCCGCTCAATAACTTGAGAATGCATCGAGATATTTTAATGAAACTTCATACATAGATACCATATTTCGAGACCTCGCTTGGGATTGCGTATTAAAAAAATTTCTTAACAATTGCACATATTCACAACTTGGCTGCAAGTCGGGGGGGGGAGCATACATGTTTTACAAACATCTCTTGTTATATAATTTTTTCAGCCAAATTTAACAAATTAACAATGTACGAAAATAATTGCAAGAATGAATGCAAATTATTCTGTATCAGACGCGTATAGTTATTCTTAAGTAATATAACCTACCTTCATCTTGGAAGTTATCTATACATAATACATACACATTTCAAAGTCAGTTAATCATTTATACTGTGTATCCTAGTGAAAAGCAATCTTCAGGGAACATTCAGCGTATTTGAAAAAATGATGACTTCATTTATCACAAACATAAAATTTCATTAGACTATGGTGATTTAAAATTCAATTCGGTAGGAATATGATGTATCAAGGGTTTCTGTGTATGATTGGTATTGCAAATAATGTATTAATGCTATGAAAATGAAGTAAAAGTAACATGAATAATAGTTTGTTGTATTCCGTTACATATTTCACGACATTTTAATTATTGAAAGATATCTTTTTATAGGTTGATTAACATCTACTGGAGAAGTTGATAGAAATGTGCAATTCTATTTAAATCTTAATAGAACTCACCGAAATCCACTTTCAAATCTTAATAGAACTCACTGCAATCCACTTTCAAATTAACATGCACAGTAAGTTTATAAACATAAATTCCCCATTTATTGAAATATTCACTCTTATAATTCTCTGGACGCTAATTGATGCATGGTTGTTATAACAGCTAAACACCGGTAGCTAAACGCGCGCTAGATTTAGAATTATTGTGAGTGTGTTGAACTACCTAGAATCAATTATTTATAGAGCGTGCCGCTAGGCTAAACAAAACAGTGGATTAATTCTTAGAACGAATATAATATTCTGATCTTGACATACAATGAGAAAATATGTTCATAACTATGTTCAGTTCTAGAGTGTATGTCGAAGATATGATTATAACTATTTTAACCGCTCATGTGAACAATCATGTACATTTTAATCCCAAAAGTATGAAGCAGTTGTTGGTATACATTAAACCATTGTTGTAAGTTTGCATAACCTAAAAATAGAAAATTTTCCAAATTCTATTGGCATTCAATTTTCCCGCTGCGTAATTATCGCAAAAATCTAGGTCAAAAGTGATCTTAGACAGCTATGCTGAAAAAAAAATGCTGGCCCTGAATTCATCTTTCAGCGGTTAATGTGTGCTCATTATTGCCTTTGTTTGTACTACAGTTTGTCAAATTACTTGGTCTCATGGAGACGGGTTACATTGTAATAATGAAACAACTCTTTTCATGTGCCGATGTATGTGTGTTATATTTATTTAATGTACAAAACGAGAAATTGAATGTAATGGGGGTTTTTGTGCAGAAAACCTGTTTCTTCCTCTGAATTTTAAGAATGTTTAAATGATTGGTAGTTGATATATTAAACATACGATTCTTGTTTTGTTTCAATTGTTATGCACTGATAAACATACTTTACTGGTATATGACATTGTAACTGACAGTAATTTTTTAAAGCAGCAGTCCAGAAATATGTTAATACAAATAAAACTTTGCAGAAGTCGTTTTTATTGGACATCTCACCGATCGGAAACAAGATTGCTTTGAAATCGGTGCAATAATAATGTTTTGGTAACATTTTGTTGTCTATTTACTGACTGCGATAACTAGTGATGCCTCTGGAGAAAATCAGCATGTACAGTATAGTATATTCCGTTCGTACCAAGCGTTTTCGAACATAGAAAGTATAAAAATCCTTTCGTAAATAAGAAACAGTTTTCAGACCATTACGATGCATTGAATTAAATTCCATGGACAGCGGCTTTTAATATAAGATGAGATTTGAAAAGAACCACAAAGCCCTGATAGTTGTGGCATGTTCCAAGATCAAGATACCTATGGAATGAGGTTTCTTTTTGAAGGGACCAGCAGCAATACATAAAACAATCGTGCTAATTGAGAAGTTGTAAAACAGAAATCAGGTTCATAAGCAGCTAAAATGTAATTGTTAGATCGACTTTTCGAAGAAAATGCAAGCTTTTCTACTCACCCTGGCATTGGCGTTGGCGTATGCGCCCTTGCTAGGTTAAAGTTTTTCTGTAAGCTAGTTTCTCAGGAATGGCTTGAGAGATTTCATTCAAATTTAAAATATTTTTTTCCCGTATTAAAATAAACCTGTAGGCTAAGTTAGGTAATGCTAGTTAGAAATTTGTCAAAATTATGGGCCTTTTTACACTTAGAAATTTTACATATAAGCTATTTGGATAGGTTAAAGTTTTTTGGTAAGCTACTTTTTCAGGAATGGCTTGAGGGATTTTATTCGAACGTAAAATGCTTATTCCCTATATTAAAATGAACCCTTAGGCAAATGTTGATAACTCTAGTTTGAAATTTGTCAAAATTATGGGCCTTTTAACACTTAGAGATTTTACGGGTGGGGTCGCGTCGTCAGCTTTTGATTTCCACTCACTAACTTGAGAAGGAATCTTCATACATAGATACCCTAAAGCAATACTTCACTTGTGATTGCAGTTGGTCGGGTTTGGTGCAGTCAAGGTTGAGGTCACTGTTACTAAAAAAGAGACAGCTTATAATTTTGTTCAGCATTCAAGTATACATTTCTGTAAGTTGATGAACCACATGCAACTACACTTGCATCAATTTTTCTGGTTTTTATCCTCATCTGTACTGAGTGAAAGAAATAAAACTTGTAGTTATGAATGAGCAAGTTACTTTAATCATCCAGCGTTGAATGAATTGGCACAAATGATCAAAGATTTTATCTTGCAATGTTATGGTCATTAAACTTGGTGTCTGTGGTACAGTATATTTTCATAATGGACATTATTTTCTTTCTGTTTTTCAGTGAACCATTTAACATCAATGAGCGGACCTTGTCTTCATGTAAGCTTTGACACTAAAAACAAGTACTTCTTGATTCATGGGGACTGCTACTACACTCAACAAAAGTTAACGCACTAAATGGAAATTGTTGTATTTTCTTTGTTTATAAGAATTTCATCTACGCTATGGTAAACATGAAATTCTTTCGTATTTTTCCAATATTTTGGTATGAACACATGCATGTATAAATCAAATAATCATAGCTGACATTTCAAGCTGAAATTCTTATATAAAAAAAAATACAATTATGATTTATTTCTATTTGGTGCTTTATTTTTTTTTAGTTTTTAGGAGCTAAGCAATCCCTACTTAACCTATTTAACATTCTGGGGCTATTGCAGCAGAGCAAAATTTAAAAATAAACTTACACAGTATAAATAATTCTTTGATATTTACAAAAATGTAAGAAACGATCGTGTGTGTTGGGTGTTACCTTTTATCTATAAATTATTACTTGTATCATCGTTCCTGCTTGAAATATTGATGACTCATGAAAAGCAAAATCAGCAGTGTTTTAGATATTAACAAGTTATCCAGTCTATTGCAATTTTAATTCTGCATGTATTTTGGAGAAAAAAAAAGGTATGATAATTTAAATTTATGTTTATTGTGATTGTATTAAATAACAGCGTTGAAGATTATTTCTAACTGCACTGACATTATCATTATAATGTTTTCAGGACATTTAAGAAGTATTAGAGTTGCCATGGCAACCATGAACGGCTATGGTAACCATGACGATGGTCAGGAGCAGAGTGAGCGGGGCATCGAGGACATGATCTTATTGGAGTAGGTTTTACATGTATATCTTTGTTTTTAAGATACATCACAATTCAGAATCATAAAACATGACTAACGAAATAATTTTGTGAAAACAAAAATAATACTTTAAACTCTGCTATTTATTATACATTTATTTTGTATTGTTATTTTGTAATTATGATTGTCAATGGTTAAAAAGTACTTTAAAGAACTTAACTTACATTTTATTATAATTGGCTATAAAAGTTGGAATTGAATCAAGTACCTGATTTTGTGTAATTCGATTTAATAATTATAATCTGAAACTTGTGGTGGTTCCAATTTGTGATCTTAGAAAATGTGATATTTTACGAAAGAACTTCATGTTACCCACTGATTGCACAATTTCCATAATTATTTATTGACAGCCTTCTATACTTTATTTGTGGTATATTTTAAAAGAAATGATAGGAAACTCTGCTATATTTTGTTCGTGGATATGTGGGTTATCTCTGGTGCTGTAAAGTCGTTTCATAAGAAAAACCATGATTATAGATTTATAAATTATTGTGTTTATAAATAAATAATCAACATTTATAATAAATCAAATAAATGTTGGCATAAAGCTTAAGACTATAGCCAATATTTTGTTTAATCTATTGTATATGCTCTACGAGTTTGACCATTTATATAAATAATTAATTTGCCGATGTGGTCATGTATCAATTTACACCCTGTTAAACATATACAGGATATTTATATGAATGACACCCAATCACTTGGGAGTGTTTACAGGTAACTGTTGTATAAAAATACAGATAAAGTTATCAATGATTTTTTTTTTCATCTGAAGATTTGTTAATAAATTATGTATTTTGTTGCACTTAATTTGTATAGGCTGTTCACAAAAAATAAGATAGGTTATCCAAACTTACCATTTAGAATATCCTAAATGTTAAAGTAATTTTGTTCAAGATAGATTTTCAAAAGATCAGTAACATAACATTTAGGACTGTATCTTATTTAGGTAACTTTTTCTCTTCAAGTTCATTTAAAGCTATTCGTGTTCTACTAGCGTCATTCTTTAATGAAAGACATTGTATTTGGCATATGTTCAAGAGGATAGATCCATTATTGAAAAGCTTTCTGTTGATTTATATAGTGAATTCAATGCTTTAGGTAATAAAATGTAGGAGCGTTCAATTTGTCTACCGCAGAGTGGTGACAATATATTGCTGTTAAAGACATGTGAATGGTAATAATTTTTCTATATCTGTCAGCACATTAAAGAATTTGAGGGTGTTTAAAACTCGTCCAAAAGCTTTTCAAGTTTAAAACTCATGCTATACAAATAATTGCAAGTCATCAAAAAAAGGAGCATTTTTTGCAGTCCGCTCTCTTTGCATGTTTTATTAACATTAAAAATCAGTGCCATTTGACGATAAGTTTGGGTGGAAAATAAAGATTTGAGGCGTGTCATGGGAAAACTGGGCTTAATGCATGTGTGTAAAGTGTCATCCCAGATCAGCCTGTGCGGATGAACGTGAGGAATGCACAGGCTGATCCGGGACGACACTTCACTTATGTGCATTAAGCCCGGTTTTCCCACGACACACCTCATTTGATCTTTTCTGATGGTGAAGATCTGTAATGTACATTTGCAGCTTACTTTACAGAGTGTTTTTTTTTCAATAAATGTTATTCAGGATAATTATAGGAAATCGATTGAGTGTGAGTAACATTGGAAGTTTTTATCAGATGACCACATAAGGCGCATACATTCGTAATTTACGCACGGAAAATCACAAGATATGCACAGAAAATTAAATCAGGGTGTACATTCACGCACAGTATTTCAAATTGTTGCGAACAAATTGAAATGAAAAAAATAGATACCCGGCTATTAAAAAGGCGGGAATATGTAGATACCTAATTTAAACTATTTGTATTATCTTCTTGGAATGTCAACAACATTATTTAAGGTACTCCTTTGCATTCTTTTGCACCTTTTAGCTAACCAATGAATTTTACGGCTGGAAGTGCTGGAAGTCTGTAAATTTTGGACTGAATTCTGGTTTGAATGTACATTTACCCTCTACAACAAAAAATACTTGGAGCGCTGCTTTATGGTTTATCATTTTTGTAGAGCCCGCTTGCAATCAGCCCCGACTTCAAAGTTGTCACAATGGCGGTTTGATATATGTGCGTGACTGTATCTGTGTGTCTGTGCATGGGTCCCACTGATCTTGCCTGGACTGTTAATTCATCATTCATCAGGGAATTGTAAAATAACTTGCCACAAATGATACCCATGTGGAGACCGCGTGTTGCACGCAAGACCTCAGTGACCCTAGCTTAAAGGTCAAGGTCACAGTTAGAGGTCAAAGGTCTAATATGAGCATAAAACAGCTTGTTCTTCATTTGTGAGTGGAGTTTGACATAGTTTTGCACAAATGTTCACCATTTTCTTGACAACAGACTCAACATGTTGCCAACAGGCCTCTAGTAATGTCAAAGAGAGTTTCTGTGCAAAAAAATAACTCTCACAGAAGTATAAATATTTTTATGTAAAACCTTAATCTTGGCATTTTGTTAAATATTTAGTCTGATACAAATGGAAATTATGTAATATAGCAAGATTCAGTTAAATATGTTTGCAAAATATTGCATATATATATATATACATATATATATGCATATATACTTTTGTATATTTGCACAATGCAATTACTGTTATTGTCACTTAGATCTTAAACCAGACTTTATTGTTGAAATATTTGTACAAAATATCTACCTAGATTGTTATTGTTGGAAGATATAAGAAAATAATGCTGGTAGACTCTGGAGACAATAAAAGAGCAATGTCGGCTAACCTTAAAATATTAATATCAATGCACACAATACAAGTATTTTTCAGGCCCATACATTTTACATTCTGTTTGTGTTATTCTAACTTGACCAGTGCAATTAAATGTAAAGTCATTGTCGTAATCATTCCTAGAAATCAAGCTTACATCTTGGTCTTTATTTTAAATTCTAAATGAATGATTTCATTGGTATAATGTTCACATAGTATGTATTGCACTAACTGGGTATACATTTTATTGAAATCAATGTTTGTTCAACATTCACTGAGCATCCATATAGCAAGATTTAGATATAATTTAATATTAATAAAGGCCAAACTTGATAGCTAATAAAACTGAAAAATGTGTGCAGTTGAAAAGCAGAAGATGTAGTCATGATTATTTATCTACATTTAGGCATGTTAGTGGGTTGAAATCATTTGAATTAATTTACGCATTTCGTATTTGTTAAAGGTGTCAATGTAATCACAGTTATGTGAATTTTATGGTCGTCATAAGAAGGTAGCATTGTTTGGTGTCGGGCAGGTGAAAACGACGCGAGATAAGAAGGGAATTTTCATTTATCAGCCTTGTTTTTCACATTTCAGTGTCCTCGATGAGCGAAACTTACTGGAGAACCTTCAGACCAGATATGGCCAGAACCACATATATGTAGGTGTTGTAGTGGCCATATTGAATAATGTCTGCATCGTTCCTATTACCTTTGAATGGAATAGATGCAAGAATTAATTGGTCGCTTTACTTTGACCTTGAAAATCTTTATGTGATGTTGCTTGTTTAATTGTCTCATAACACCCTGAAAAAAGCGGTAAAAGGTCCGTGGTTTGATCTAACAGTATTAAATAATGTTGTGGTAAAAGGTCCGTGGTTTGATCTAACAGTATTAAATAATGTTGTGGTAAAAGGTCCGTGGTTTTATCTAACAGTATTAAATAATGTTGTGGTAAAAGGTCCGTGGTTTGATCTAACAGTATTAAATAATGTTGTGGTAAAAGGTCCGTGGTTTGATCTAACAGTATTAAAGAATGTTGTGGTAAAAGGTCCGTGGTTTGATCTAACAGTATTAAATAATGTTGTGGTAAAAGGTCCGTGGTTTGATCTAACAGTATTAAATAATGTTGTGGTAAAAGGTCCGTGGTTTGATCTAACAGTATTAAATAATGTTGTGGTAAAAGGTCCGTGGTTTGATCTAACAGTATTAAATAATGTTGTGGTAAAAGGTCCGTGGTTTGATCTAACAGTATTAAATAATGTTGTGGTAAAAGGTCCGTGGTTTGATCTAACAGTATTAAATAATGTTGTGGTAAAAGGTCCGTGGTTTGATCTAACAGTATTAAATAATGTTGTGGTAAAAGGTCCGTGGTTTGATCTAACAGTATTAAATAATGTTGTGGTAAAAGGTCCGTGGTTTGATCTAACAGTATTAAATAATGTTGTGGTAAAAGGTCCGTGGTTTGATCTAATAGTATTAAATAATGTTGTGGTAAAAGGTCCGTGGTTTGATCTAATAGTATTAAATAATGTTGTGGCCTTTCTATGTACGTGTGCAGTCCTAAGCTGCAAGTTTCTATGTAGTTGAAAACAAAATGGCTGCCCAGTTAGTGCAGCGGTTGGCACGCTGGCTTTTCACCTGTGTGGTTGGGGTTCAATTCCGGGTCCTGATGCATGTGAGTTTGGTTGGTTGTCCCCATACCAGACAGGTGGGGTTTCCTCCGGGTACTCCGGTTTCCCACCACAGCACAAGACCACACAAAAGTTAAAGATATTTCAGTAAAAAATGAATAGCTGGAAATAGCAGCTATGATTCAAAATTCATCCCAACTTTCGATGAGTCTCTCAAATAATTAGTTAGGAGTGCTGGAACACACTCCGGGTCTTCACATAATGCAGCTTTGGTGTGGACAGACTTCATAAACATCGAAATACACACACAGTCGAAAAAACAAAACAAAAAAACCCTTCAAAATGTCAGTTTCCTTTCTGATTTTAATACAGCGAGGACCTATGACAAAGATTTGGTTTTGATTAGATTAAATGTAATCATGTGTGGTATCTGAAAAGAATTCTTGCACATTGCTAATGTTTATCCAGTTAGTACCTCAAGGTCACAGTATCACATTACTCCCTGTAGCTCTGGACCATAGGCATGGTCCAACCTCAGTTTTAAAATTGAATAAACCACCTTTAGGGTGATTTAAAATAACGGTTAACAATGCAATATATCCTTAAAAAAACTTTGAATGGACATTACTTTGACATTGCTTCCCTGATATAAGTTTTCTGCATTGTCTGTGAATGACTAGTGAGTCATATTATTGCATACAATTGATACAGCTTTTTTAATATTTCTAAATTCCGCACTTTGCAGTTTTAATATTTCAAAATACCTTCTTTCTTTCAGACCTACTGCGGGAGTATATTGGTGTCTGTCAACCCCTACCACATGTTTAACATCTATGGACTGGACATGGTCAAGAGATACGAGGGTCAGCCCATTGGCTCCCTTCCCCCGTAAGTGCAGCTGACCTTGGCTCTACTAAATCATCAGCATGAACATTAATATTGTCCTCGCCACTGGTGTCTTGCCAGGGCCGGCTAGCTCAGTTGGTAGAGCACTGGACTGTCAATCCGGGGATCGTGAGTTCGAACCCCAGCCGGGCCACATAACTTGTGTGGGGATTGGTCATGAAATAATTTCTAAGGCTATTCTCCCCCTACCTCAGTTCAAGTTGGACAGTTGTCAGCTACTTGGATAAGTATGTGCACTTGGTACTGGTAAACCGCTTAGATCGGCTAAGCTTGCCCAGGACAGGTGTGAGTAGGTTAACTGACTGCCATAATATGACTGATATACTGTTAAAAATGGTGAAAAATACAAACAAACATACATATCAGTATCATCGAAACTGATTCAAATCTGGTCCTAAAATACACAATGCAATATCTTCTTGCACCTTAGTCAGATTGAGTATCGTCTTCATCAAATTAGTGGTCATGGTAACTCTGGATAATAAACTGTATCTAAAACTGAAAACTTTGTATCAACAATTTTAGAAAAATGTATAAGTAACTCTTTTAAGCGGTACATTTTTATGAAGATTTTTATGAAGTTTCTAATTGTTGCCTTATCTGTAATAAATGTGAAATGTTGGGTTCAGTTAGATGGCAATTGATTCAGATTGTCATTGGCCGTCATCACAGTGAGTCGTCACCATTATTCAACATTATAATTGATAATTATGTTATCCTAAGCATTATATTCTATGACTGTGATGGTAGTTGTCATGTTAAGAGGTATTTACATTAAAACTGTCCATTTTCTTTCCCAGATAAATACTGTTGATTTACTTTCATTCTTTCCAAATATTAAATAAAGTGTTTTTCCCTCCAAACAGTTGTGTGCAGCAGTACTACAGTCGTGTTTTGTTGGTTTGCCAAGATGTTAAAGGTTATTTTAAAAGATAATCCAGCCAGTTGTAGAGTTTATGCTTGTCAGAGTCTTTCAAGATCATCTGATACCTACAACATTGTCAATTAATTTGAGCGCTGACGAGTCTCCATTTTATTGAAGTTTTGGCTTGGTAATTTTATAAAAACATGGCCATATTAATGTTATTCCTTTGGATATGTACTCAGAGTAATTTGTAATTCACATTCTCAAATGCTGCAGATAGTTTTTAGACTGTTGAAGCAAGCCAACAAGATTTAGTAGGTGTATTCAGAAATCGGTCTTGAGAAAACTACTTTTTTACTTTGCAGGCTACGAGTCAGTAAATTGATAAATTACTGCGCTTCGCTCGCTGAGCAGAGAGGCTTCTTGTTATCGATGCTACTTTCTATGAATAGATGACAAGAAATAGATCTGACTGAAAACACTAATAAACAATGATAATAATCTATTTAGCGAATTCATGTTATGTCTATTCACATGAGTATGATAGATGTTTGTGCTGTTGACTGGTTAACTGCGTATTACATCATATTGTGTAAATTTAACAACAGTGAATTGAGTCATTACTTACAGCGGAGCGATCTTAACCACTCAATAGACGATTGCTATTGTTTTTGACGTATGCATAAGAATTATGGAAAAGCATTGTACTTCTAAAGAGAGTTTTGAATGTATTTTACTTATTAAACTTATTTTTATTTAAATTGGTATTTACCTAACATATCACTTGTGATAAAAAGCACTGAATATTGATTCTAACTTATACGGTTTCGACTATTTTTACGTGTTGTAGATTGACTTGTATGCAAATAACTCTGTTTTCTTTTTAAATGGTTTCCACACAAATATTTGCCTCCCACGAATTACAAAAAAAAATAATGATAAAAATGTTGTAGATAAATATAATTGAATTAGACGAGCGCAATATTAGGTTTAATTTGCAAAAAAACAGTGGCCTGATCTGGATCTTCAATTAGGTCAAATACCAGCTTATACCAATTTATTTTAAGTAGAGTCTATAGTAATGAGTTTTTAGATTTTTTTTTGTAGAAATGATATCACAGACAGGTGACTTTCTTCAATAAATGTTTCTGATAATAAAAATACTCTCATAATTCATTTGCCCTCGCCAACAGTCTTTGTATGCTGTCAGCGTTTTTATTTCATCCGCAAGTGTTGTTGTCCGCCCTTGGGTCGGTATTGAATATTCATAAAACTCCTAAGATGGTTCTTGACTTAAATTCAAACTTATGATAAAGATTCAGATCGAATTGTAATTTTGTGACATTTGATAATTTTAATCAAAATAGTTTCTGGTAAATGCATACTATCATGTTTTGTGGAAAGTATTTTGCAAGAATTTTGTCAAGAAAAATGTGTCACAAAATGAAATCATTTCAAATTAAACGATATTTATAGATTTTCAAAATTTACAGAAATATTTTTGCTTTAAGTACAGTAAAAATAAACTAGCTGGATCATGTATGATCATGAATGCATGAGAAAAAAGGCAATGTTGCGTCGTAAATTAGAATTTAATTGTGTGTGGTCACATATTTCCCACTAAGTGTTATCACATTTTACTTGTAAGTTGAATGCTTTTCAAAATGATTCCATTGCACATTTAACAGATGTGCCAACAATTGCTGAATTTAAATATATCATTTGATCTGCGTATTGCCAAACCATGTCCTTGCTGTGTGAGGCATTCTCGCGTGATCGCAGGCGTGATTTCAATCCTTTTTGGCACATTGGTTGTGAAGGCATAACTTTGTTTCTTAGATGTCTCGGTTTTAAGTATTTAAGTGCATGATTTGGCCATTAAAAGAGCATATCAACATTGTTTTATTTATTATTTTACTATAATACAAATTCAGAAGTTATTCATGATGCATTTTAGGTTATATATGTTACAAAACATCGTACCGGGAACTTAAATTAAATATTGAAAACTTGTTAATTTAATAAATGTTGATCAACTTCAGGACTGTTATCAATAACTGAATAGAAATTACTACGCTCTAATTAGACGTACATCTCTTGTATAACTCAAAAATAGAAAAGAAAGCACACGACATTATATTTAACTCAACAATATAAGTGTACAAAATTCGAAGTCTGTCTTTCTCAACAAGCCAAAAAGTTTGTTGAATGGTTCAGGGATTTTGCCTTGGCAAGATTCTGTATTGAAATGATTGCAGATGATGAACATCTATAGGAGGCATGTCCCGGGAAAACTGGGCTTAATGCGTGTGCGTAAAGTGTCGTCCCGGATTATCCTGTGCAGTCCGCACAGGCTGATCAGGGATGACACTGTCCGTTTTTATGGTAGTTTCTGTTTAAAGGAAAGTATCTTCTAAATATAAATCCACTGTAGGCTGAAAGTGCAGTCCTGGATTAGCCTGTGCGGACTGCACAGGCTAATCCGGGACGACACTTGCGCATAAGCATTAAGCCCGGTTTTCCCACGACACGCCGCATAGGAATCTTGTCGTAATTCTGTAGTTTTTAGCGAAATAATAGATTATTTTATTAATAATAAATCTACTATAAGATAATATTATCGATAATATTAAAATATAATATCAGTAATATTATAAGATCATATTATCAATAATATTAATAGATAATATTATCAATAATATTAATAGATAATATTATCATTAATATTATAATATTATATTATAATTAAGAAATAATTTTCGATTTATCGTTGTTTATCGGCCAGTAAACAACGATTTGGAGTTCAGATGTGTAGGAATTGAAACCATGAGGTTGTTAACCCGAGTTGATTAATAGCCATGCATTAGAACAACAAGAGTTTTTATTGGCCTTATAAACAGAGATAATGCAAAAATCATTTCGATTCTAACATGATTTGACACATATTTGTGCAGTTGTAATTGGAACTACTGTTTACTATGCTCTGTTCAGAATCGGGACTTCTTTTTTCATTGTTATTGGGTAGTTTAACAACGATAATTTTGTTCTTTGTCTATAGAAAAATTAGCGAGTATCATGTTAGAATTAACATTATATGATAATATTACATGTATCTCAATAACATGATCCGATAATAATCATAAAGTACAAATTCATGTGTTGATTATGATTCTTTGCTTACAGGCACTTGTTTGCAATTGCCAGCACATCATATGGACGAATGATGAAAAACACGGAAAATCAGGTCATAGTGATAAGGTAAGTCTGTTAGACATAATTATGACCTCAAAAGCTGGGATATTTTTGTTGAAAGTTTAATATATATTTTATAGGTCAGTGGTGTTTATTTACCAGTGTGATAACATCACAAGTATCAATAGTCTGACGTATGTAACATTAAACCCTTGAATTGGAACACACAAATGTAAACAGCAGTGTTTTTTGACAGCGGCAATCAATTTTGTTGTCACCTTCCTTAATCCTTAAAATTTATTAAATATGAAATATCATTTAACAAAAAATACAATGTAATCTTTTATATATGTTTCTGAAATTTAACAAAAAAGCTGTATATCTTTGAATTACCTATTTCCCTTTGAAAATTCTCACTATGGGCCAACAGACCAAACAATGTAAATTATAAGTGTGCTATAAAGTTGGCAATTGTGAATTTCATGTATACATAATGGTTGTATACACAATGTTTTAGTGCTAAACAGATCAAAAGAAGTGTTTGAAATAATACTGGGGCTGCATTGAAAGGCGCATTTGTCTGGAAGAACATAACGTCCATTAGAAAGTGCACAGTTCAATATTTTGTCCAGTTTATAACATTCTCCAAATGACTGAAAACATAATTTAGGCGTGTTGTGGGAAAATCTGGCTTAATGTTTGTGTGTAAAGTATCATCCAGGATGGCAATTTCCACTTGTATGATATTTTCTGTTCCAAGGATCTCTCTTCTAAAAAATTCCACTATAGGCAGAAAGTGCCTTTCTGGATTAGCCTGTGCAGACTGCACAGGCTAATCCGGGATGACACTTTACGCACATGCATTAAGCCCAGTTTTCCCACGACACGCCTCAATTTTATTTATGAACAATATCTCTGTTTTCAAAATAAAACTTGCACATAGTTGGCTGTCTGTAAAAAAAAAATATATATTCAAAAGTAATGTCACATTCAAAACTTCCAATATTTGTTTATGATAAAAAATCTTCACATTTATATGTAGAATTGGTGTGGAATTTGGAATATAACCCAGAAACAGCTATACAAGTGGCAAAATTAAATTGCTTAAATCATATTTGGATGTCTTTGTCAAGGTTATGAAATATTTCATTTTAGAAAATAACTTTTTACCAGGTTTTTGTGTTAAATATATTGCGATTCGCAACGATTTATGAGACAGCTCTTACACTTTATGTAATAAATAAAATATGAACTATATAAAAAATATGAACAGTAGGTTAAATAGGTTCCTTTTTGGAAGCATTACTTTTACAGTAAAGTGCAATATTTCTGTACCTGTGTTAACAATCTGATTCTGAATCACTTACTAACACTGGTTACTGGCATAATGTGATTGATAATCTGTAAATAGGCCAGATACATAATAATGTCATCCACTATAAAATTTGACTGCTTGTGACCTTTATTAAATTTGTGTCCACCTTATCAGAGAGGTACATTATGTCTTCGGTCAAAAAAGAAAGTTTTTTATCAGTATTTTATTTGTAATCGGTATGGTGTATACATGTAGGATATGGGAAATAAACTAAATGTGTTCATTAAAAAAGCATTATGTTACATCTCGTATCCACTCATATTGTAGACATTTGACAAGGTTTTACAATTGTATACATACACAAACTAATCCAATACTATTCATGGGTAGATGTCTTTCTGCATATTACTGACAATAATATAATGTTATGCACCTATCAATATTTTCTCCCGGGGGGGGTGGGATCGGCGGGCATATATGGGACTTTGGACTGAACGCGATTCCCAACAGGCGGTAAGTTGACACCCCAAATGATTCTGGGTCCTGGGAAATAGACTTTGGTCAGATTTTAGATCCCAGTTTTATTGGGCACTAGGGTGGGAAATCAGACCCCCAAAAATACAATTAGTCGAATTTTCCTGGGGGAAATATTGATAGGTGCATTGTATGACATGAATACATGACAGCTTGCTGGAAGAATTTGAATTGTCATTGCTGTGCCAGTAATGTCTTATTCTGAAATAACAGTACATGTACTTTTAAATGAAAACCCCAGTGAATGGAAGAATGTATGTTTATGAAGTTCAATCTGAAATATTTACAGAACCAAACAACATGTGAACTTAGTCCCATCCAGCTCTAAAACTGAAATACTTTATCAATGGTGTGCACAAATCAATAGATATTCAATTATTAAGTTTTCTGTTACATTCTACTGACATAGGTGGTGTGTTATTAATTGAAAATTATTATGTTCCCCCAAATGGATATTTGTAGTTAAACAGCAATTTATATTTGAATAATATCAATTAGAGGCCGATCAAGTGTCGTGTTATTCTGGCCTATATAAATAAAGCCTTTAAAAAATATTAAAGAATTACTTTGTCAGCAGTTGCTAACACATCGAGGTTTCAAATGGCTTATTGTATGGCTTAAGTGATAAAATTTAGCCAGAATAAAGATATATTTATTTGACAGAAATGTAAAGGCTTTTAGTAAGTATCAGATGTCAAATATTTTGGATTCATTCATTATTTCATTCAGAATTTAGTTGTGTGGTGTAAAATGCAGTGCACTTGGCTTGTTTTGTGGGGTACAAAGAAACATGTCTTTCAACAATGGCCCAATACAGCTTTTGATACTATCAGCTTACTGGGCTTGAAGTTTTACATGCATTGTATAGCGAACAATCCACCTTAAAATAATAATTCTTTACCCATTATTATTTTTAAATGGAAATTCAGCATGGTAGTAGTATTTAGCGAGGCAGATGTGCTGTTGAATGATTTATGGACAGAAATTATGTTTTACAGTGTGGTATAGTATTCAAATATCCAATTAGTGTTATACAGATTTTATATTTCTGTAGTTTGTTAAATACGGGTCTGGAAAAGTTTGTCTATCAGGTCTCTCCTACATTGAAAGAAAAGTGTTGCAGACAATTAATACTCGACCAATAATAATAATTTTTGTAGGGATCTTTTTTTCTTTTCTTATAACCAGTCCGATGGCCGTATTATCGATCGCCATATTGGATTATGCCATTCAAAAAAAATTCCACCAGGAACCAAAATAGAATGGCAATAAATCAAAAACATAAATAATTTAAACTGTTATGGTTGTTGAATTTCTAGATTTTGATAAACTAAACAGAATATGAAAATATGATTTATTTGCCAATTTAAAATAGGATTGTGCATTAAAAAAGTAAACAAACTGTGTCACAATGCATGATATAAACACACTATACAGGCAGATACACAATACAACCAAATATCTAGATTCAAATTGTTGATAACCAGCATTTCGGATAACTCTGTTCGTTAATTGAGCTATAAGGTCCAATAATAATTCTTTCGTTAGGCATTGTTTTAGAATGATTTATGTTGGGAGTTGATTTTCATCTCTTTGATTGATGTATGATAGCAATTGACGACATGTGTTCATTGACTATGCACGCTGATATATGATAGCAATTGACAACATGTGTTCATTGACTTTGCACGCTTTCCCATTGAATTATAAGAAATTAATACATAGGACTGGTTAAGGACCGGTAATTTAATCGCTATTTTACTTCCCCAAAAATGCTCAAAAATGAATTTAGGAGTGTTTCATGGAACGGTGCAAAGTCGAAACTGAAACTGATGTGTCTCAAGTCTAACATGGCAGTCTCATCATAAAAAGTAAATTAGCATTTCATCAGATAATCAAATACAGTATTATCAAGGTTTCAGTTTATAAAAGAGGTGCGTCGTGGGAAAACCGGGCTTAATGCATGTGCGTAGTGTGGTCTTGGATCAGCCTGTGCAGTCTGCACAGGCTAATCCAGGACGGCACTTTCCGCCTAAAGTGGATTTATGGTTAGAAGAGACTTCCTTGAAACAGAAAATACCATAAAAGCGGAAAGTGCCATCCCGGATTAGCCTGTGCGGACTGCACAGGCTAATCCGGGACGACACTTAACACACATGCATCAAGACCGGTTTTCTCACGATGCCCCTCAAAAGCATTTGAGGATTTTAAATGGTTCTTGACCAGTTTGAATTCTCATCTATCATTTCTTACAGATCATGTAGCTTTAACAGTAATTTCATTTCACAATGGTGTAGTATTATAAGCATTTGGGTCATATGTAACATAAAACTTTGGCACTTTTTAAAAAAAAATCTGTGTCACTTTAAGAGTAGATGTTATGTTTCCCATAGGGCTCTGAATTTAAGCCCCAACATAATGTGGCAATCCATCCAAAGATCTTCTAAGTAACAATCTTTGGTATGAGCTTTAAAATCAAATACTTCTCAAACACATTAGCAAAACATTTATATAGTGGAATATTTGAATAATAAGTTGACCAAAGAGCAAAATGCATAGATAATTATTAAATACCACAGTTTCTTCATTGGAGTAAATGATAGCATAAATACCAATCTCTTCGTTGAAGTAAATGGTTATTTACCCTTATTAGAGGTAAATGGAGGGAATTAGAAATGCATAGCAATGATATATTGAGTAGTAAATGGTGCGTTAATCAGATGTAAAATACCATACTAAGGTTGCATTTGATGACTGAAAACTTCTATCAAATGCAATTTGTATGTCAAATAATAACCTCTCAATTTAAAATCTATGCCACATACTTTTCAGATCATTTGGTGATATTAATAGGAAACATTCGGTTTCAAAAGGATTGTTTGATTCATTTGAAATGGTAACTTGATAATAAGGTGGCATGTTTGAATTCAGCTTTAGACAGGTTCAGGTTTCAAAACCAATGATAGGGGAATTTCAAACTTTTTAAAAACTTTAGCATAATTATTTTAATAATTGAAAATGTCACAGATAATTAATTCTTTGGGCTAGTGCATTCAGAATTCAAGTGGTTTATCTGCGTTTAGATTGGTACGGGTTGTGTGTTAAGGATGTCAAAAATTGTTGTCCTTAAATAACGTTAAAGAAAAATGTCAGTTTTTGAAAACGTGGTTATCATAAGTAAATTATTGAACATTGACTGATATAATAATCCTTATCAGTCTGTACCAACTAGTGGACATTAATTTGTTCACTGCTGGACAGGAAAAGTCATATTCCATAACTCAACTCCATTTTGTGTTTTTCATCAGAATGTTTAAATTTAGTTTGATTTCTTGTTAATAAGTTACGTAAAGCCTTGGTCACACTGTCATTACTTTGGCTACGATTGCCCACGATTTACAAAATCTTGGTGAAGCGTGATAAGTGTGAAACACGAACATGACGTCATCTGTGTGAATTTTGAAGATTCTTGGGTGATCCTTAGACAGTTTTGAACACTATCCTAGCAAATCCTAGCGCAGACAATTCTAGTGCTATCATAACTCAATCTTGCTTATTCTTTTTATTTCATGCTATGCGGTGAATGAGTGGAGAATTCCTGTGAATGATAACCTGATAATTTCTCTCTGGGTCAAGTGAAATGATAACATTTGATCATTTTAAGCTAGTTTATTTGGAACTACTTTTACTCTCATTTTTTGAAAATATTAGTATGTGAATAACTTAATCGCCAGTAGTGTAAACATCTACCTTTTTAAACAACAGAAGACTGAATACTTACTATGTTTTAATACGTTTTACTACGCTTTCCCTACGGTTCCTTTGTAATTAAAGAAGGATCTTTTGCGGCAACTATCATGACTAATCACGATTATACATGATGTACCAAGAAAATGCAACGATTGGTCATGTTGCATGCTCGGTTTATCATGGTTTTACTACTCACTCACTACATTTTTCTACGTTGGTGCCATGATTTTACTACTCACTCACTACATTTTCCTACGTTGGTGCCATGATTTTACTACTCACTCACTACATTTTCCTACGTTGGTGCCATGATTTTACTACTCACTCACTACATTTTCCTACGTTGGTGCCATGATTTTACTACTCACTCACTACATTTTCCTACGTTGGTGCCATGATTTTACTACTCACTCACTACATTTTCCTACGTTGGTGCCATGATTTTACTACTCACTCACTACATTTTCCTACGTTGGTGCCATGATTTTACTACTCACTCACTACATTTTCCTACGTTGGTGCCATAATTGTGCATGAGGCATCATGATGTCCAATTCGCATGGAAGCGTAGTGAAGCGTGAGAATTGTTGGCTGCTCGTAGGGTCAGCATTATAAATCTTCCTTTATCTTATAAATCATTGGAGAAACTTTAACAATTGTCTGTTATCATCTGTTACCGTACCACATACCTGATGGTAGCATATTAGAACCGTAGCAGATCGTAACATGTCTTGGTGAAACTGTGGTGAATCGTCTGCAGAATCCTACAGAAGTGTTGTCAATATTCGCAGTCTCGTCCTACAACAACCGTCAGTATACGTAGGAAGATGCAATCGAGCAAACTATGCTCCCCACTCATCACAACACATCCAGGATCAATCGTAGGAAATTGTAGCCAAAATCGTAACAGTGTGACCTAAGGCTTAATGTCTATTATCAAGGGTTGAGCTACTTAAATCTTGTTTACCCTTTTCTGTTGTTCACATATGTATAAAATCCCTGATATGTGATATTTGTGATACAGCCTGCTGTGCTATACTGTTATAACAGAGCAGAATAGAAACATGGTTGATTTTTCGCATTAAAAAAAAAATATTTTCCCAATCTTAAGTGTATTCGTTGAGAAATATATTACATACTTAATGGAAGCCACATCAGCATATAATGATTATTGCGAACATGTACTTTCACAATTCGGCTTTCAATGAGTTATTATTTCCCAATGCTATCATAAAGCTTTTTCTCAAAACCGCCTGAAAAGGTGTGCATGAAATTTGTTCCAACAATAATAATAAAGTGTTTCAAATTCATAATAATAGCTTAAACTGAGAAGCATGTTTTTGCCTTTTATAATCTCATAATTTGAAAGTTGTAATCATTCTAGTCTATCATGGCCATAGGAATTCAAAATATCATTACAAAAAGTCAATATTGACAAGGATTTCTTTAGTGTACAAAAGGAATGCTGTATGCCGTGTTTGTACATACTGTTCTTGACAGACCCTTGGGAAAGCTTTCAAGCCATCTTGTACTCAACAAGTGTGGTCTACCGTCTCAGTGGTGAATACAATTTGGCGGGTGCTATTAAGTTGTTGGGACATTTAACATTTCTTAAGGGTTGTCCACATTCAGTGTTCCTGTATGTTCTTATTGATTTACTTAACAATAAAATGTCACTTTAGTGCATGTTGGTGAATTTGCTACCCATTAACTACTAATAGTTCAGTGTAACCTACAGAGTTTTTCATTATTGTTAGTCTGTGAAGCCATATATCTTTATTATATATCTTATCTGATATCTAGGTGTAAAACATGTACATTTTACTATTTTAAGCAATAACCTGTATGCATTTGAAAGTTTCAAATACTAAAGCACTCAGAGGTTTGGCAATAGTGTGACCATAGAAGCATCTTTTAAGGCTACGTTCCCTTTTTAGACCTTTCCTGTCTCTGGTAGTATAAATTTGGTGGTATAAATAGCTGGCACAGTGCAAAAGTATGGTAATTATCAAAAGTAAATGTCAGGAAAATGTTACAAACATGTACATAATTAGATTTAACTTTAAATTTACGATACACAAATTGTGTTTATTGTTTCTACTGATAATGCTTTTTTATCATATAAAATACCAAAAATGTTCATTTTAATTTAGCTGTATGTAATGGAGTGTTATTGCTAGAATATTAAGTTTTCACATATGGATCTTAAGTGTTTTGTATGCAATTTATTTATTGATTATCAATTTAGTGCAATCCAGAAAAACGAATGCACAAAGACAGTTTTGACACATATCTTGACTTCATATATCATAACATAGTTACCATGCACCATTAAAACATTCCTTGGATTTCAAGGTATGAATCCTTACCTCCCACTGGATCTGTTTTATAGTGTTTTCTAATCGTATTATTCATTATTTGCATAAAGAAATACAAGCAATATATTGTGTGAAATGATGCACTTATCAATATTTCCCCCTGGGGGGGGGGGGGGAGCAGTGGGCATATACGGGATTTTTTACTGAAAGCAATTCCCAACAGGCGGGAATTTTCCCCAGGGGGAAAATATTGATAGGTGCATGAATGTCATACATGCACAAGCAATATTTTTTGTTAAATGAATGTCAAACAAGCAATATCTCATGTTACTTCTCTAAATCATATTCATTATAATACATCTTTTTCCTGCAGTGGTGAAAGTGGCAGTGGAAAGACGGAAGCTACGAAGCTCATCATGCAGTACCTGGCGGCTGTCAACACATCGGGTACCAGCACAATCACCGAGCAGATACTCGAGGCAAACCCGCTACTCGAGTCCTTTGGGAATGCAAAAACAATATGCAATGACAATTCCAGCAGATTTGGGAAATACATCGAAGTCTTTTTCAAGAGGTAAGTTATAGGCCTACGCCATAGCTTCAATGAGACCTTTAATATTCCATGCAAAATTACTTCCCTTAATTGCATTTTTGAAATATGATGAATCAAAGATGGCTTTGCCATTGCAAGCAAGCTATTTGTAATAACCTTTTTTCACCATTTGTGGAAACAGAATTTGTTTGTAGTCCAGACAGTGTTCGGGTTTCCAGGCTTTTACTGCGTACATGTGATTATTATTAAGACGCTGTTGATTGTTAGAATAATTACCTTCTTGTAAAAATTAATAATATACATTTTTATTGCATCAATTTCAAATGTTTAGGTCAGAGAGTACCATATTGGTGTTGTTGTTCTAGCAGTAAAATGTGGTAAATACATTTGAGGAATGTCGTCTGAAAAATGAGCTTAATGCACATGCGTAAAGTGTCGTCCCGGATCAGCCTATGCAGTCAGCACAGGCTATTACAGGACGGCGCCTTCCGCCTACAGTGGATTTATGTTTAGAAGAGAGTTCCTTGAAACAGAAAATACCAAAAAAGCGGAGTGTCGTCCCGGATCAGCCTTTGCGGACTGCACAGGCTGATCCGGGATGAAACTTTATGCATGTGCATTAAGCCCAGTTTACCCACGACACGCCTCATTTATACTTATTATTAGAAAGTGAAAACAGTTGATTCATTCATTTGATATGGACAACTAACCATGATTCCTTCACTTTTGTGTATAAATAATAATGTTAGGAGAGGGATGTTAAATGATGATTGAGAGTATTGTTAATTTCAAACATTATTGAAAAAAAAGTTTATTAACTCTCAATGATGTTTTGACCTCATTTTTATTGTTGTCATTAAGGGAAAATCACAATCTCAATGAAGTATTTTATCTAGGCTATCAAAAATCAATCTTATGTTCCGTGGATCAATAAAGTCCAGAACATAAGGCTTGATTACTTATTGAATTTCTTATTAGGAATAAAAACCTTTGATATTGATTTGTTCAGGTATGATTTCAGTGGAAAGTCATCCATTCAGTTATTTGTTGTTATTTGTAGTTATGAGTTCTGTAAATTGGCAAAAAATGTACTTCAATAAAAAAAGACATTATTGGGTGTGCTTATGCATTTCTATTTACCATTTCCCTATGAATGAAGGCGATGATTTCATTCTTAAACCCACTGAATCAGCATTAAAAAATGTAGAAAATTGTTTTTTGTTAACAAGATGGTTAACAATATGTAGAAACAAAAAAAAATTCAATCACAAACCTTCAATTTTGTAAATAGACTTGATGATGTACGACTATCAAAAGCTGTAAAAACTGGTGGAATGATCAATATACAGACATATTGCAAGTAATAATTTGAAGAATATTAAAACGCTCTCAGTTTTCATTTGCCTGCTTTCAATGTCAATAGAAGTTGCCTAAATTTTATCATCAATACATGCACATAAATGTTGTTGCAAATAGATAATATATGTATTTCATGTGTAAAACTTTGTATTTTATATCAAATTTCTAAGGACTGATGATTGTTGATTAAATAGGCAAAAAAACTTAAGCTATGACAGTTCACCTTCAACTTAGTGGCCGGCTAGTTTCAGTGCATCGCATTCTACAGGTTGTCTGGTCATTATTTCCCTGGTTATAGGCTGAGATTATAACCAGGAGTGTTTTTGTTAGCACCTATCAGAACCTGTTTGCTCAAACTCCAAACCTAACAAGTGTTGTCCTTATATCATCATGCTGTCTGAATAGAGGCTTCAAACTGGCAATAGTGGAGCAAGATTATCCCACTATTTATGGGTACAATAGACGATTAAGGTCAATAAAAGTTTGCCCAGTGTTAAATATGTGTCAGGCGCTGTTATCCATTAACGAATATAGGTCATTAAACCATCTGTCCAGAAGTTTATTTGTTTCCCTATAATTTCCTCCTTATGTCGGACGAAATGAGTGTGTACAGTGCAGCAAAGGTATTGATCTATTATATTGGTGAACAAATTAAAGAATGATCCATTCTTGTACATATTTACAGACTCTTTGAATCGACAACATTATTTTGTTATTGAACAGTTAAGGCTACAGTGTAGCAGTTACAGTTGGCATCTTGAAGCTGGCAGAAACTGTGATATTAAATGAAACTATACAATTTAAAACTAAAATATCAATAAGTCTGTGTCAATCTTTGATGTGAGCACCTGTTCAAGATTTTGTTCGGCAAGAGACCTACTTAAAAAATATGCATCAACAAAACATAAATTATACATCAGGTGAATTTAAGTTGAAACTGGTAACATGTGTTTATATTCAGGTTCGGCATCCATACAGTGGCAACATTGATTATTCTAATTTTAAATTTGGCCAATTTATTAACACCTTTTTTTGCTTTGAACTTCAATTTGCTTTTGGAAAATTTGGACTGTAAGGTCTGATATATTTAGAAGTTCAAAGGACATTGACTTGACAACTTCAATTTATTCTTGTTATTAGCTTCAGCATCTTTCAATCATTTGTGACGATTTATAAAACTCAAATTCGTAACTCAATTTCTTTAAATACCTGACTTCCTCCCCACATAATTTCAAATTTCCTGTGTATTAATATTACATGTTTGGATTTATTATCGTTAAATCACTGTCATTAACCCTTCAATAGTATATTGACATTTTGATTTAGCCGTAGATGTTGGTTGCACAGTCTGTTGTTTGTAACTATAGAGTCCATGATATGCGGTGTGTGGCATTTTTTGGAAAAAAATATCATTTTTGTCGAGCCCGTCTGTGGTCTGTTTGACTTTGTTGTTACAGAGGCGGTTCGGTGTATTTGCGTGAGTGCGTCCGTCTGTCCGTCCGTCCGTCCGTGCGTTCCATCTGATCTTGTCTGGAATGTAACTTCATCATTCATCAGGCAATTTTAAAATAACTTGCCACAAATGTTCACCATGTGGAGAGTGTGTCACGTGCAAGGCCTGTGTCAGCTAACAGGTCAAGGTCACATTTTGAGGTCAAAGGTTAAATATGGGCATATTACAGCTTGTCCAGACTGTTACTTCATCAAGCAAGCAAGACCTGTGTCCCTAGCTCAAAAGTCAAGGTCACACTTGGAGGTCAAAGAAGAAGATCTGCTTGTTAGAATATGTGATTTTAAAATAATTACAATACAAGTTGCTTTCGCCAGTTGACTATGGGCTCAACATGTTGCCAACAGGCATCTAGTATATTTATTCTATTCTTTATTTGTTGTAGTGGAGCCATTGTTGGTGCCAGGACATCAGAGTATCTTCTAGAAAAATCCAGAATTGTCACCCAGGTAATGTGTTCTTCAAAATAACAACTTTATGCAAAATAAGGCCTAAAATTGTTGAATGTCTTTTACCTTAATGTAATTTCTAGTCGCTCCAATCATTTTAAAAGCAGTGTTTTAAATACTTGAGTCAGTGTCACTCTTAGACCTTATATTGAGAACATACATGTGGATGTAAACAGGTACATAACTAATATCACCAGATGCTAGGAGTCAAATACATAGGATCATGCTGCAGGATATATATGTAACAAACAAAGAAAGTCTCCACTAATATATTTCATTGCTTTTTGATAACTGTTTGTAATATTTAAACACAAAATAAAGTCAATGTAACTTAAATCATCTTTCAATAAATGCTAACAAAAATCTTACTGAATACTTTCTTATTTTGTTGAGTATATATGGCAGTGAGCCTTTCGAAGTAACATTGTCCATAGTCATGCTATTGTTATACCAAGGCATAACCTACCTACTTGATATAATAAGTTCCTTGTAGGCATTTATTGTTTTGCTAAGGAAATTTCAATTTGAATTCAGGGATGTGACTCAATCCTCCTTTCAGATTATGTATACAAATACAGATTATGTATACAAATACAAATAATAGTTCTACTTGAATTTTCTAGAATTATTTATGAATCTTAATTCTAACATGAAACACGCAGAGCTTTCTATAAGAAAAACATCAAAATTCACCGTTGTTAAACTACCAATAAACAACCTGACAAAGTAGTTCTGAAACAGTAAAATATAGTTCGCATTGTAATTGCAGAAAATGTCAGGTCATGTTAGAATCAAAATAATTTTCTTATTATCGTTGTTTAACGCCATCGTGGTTTAATTTACACGCATCAGAACCCCAAATCGTTGTTTATTAGCCGATACACAACTCTGAATCGAAAATTTCTTAATTTTCAATAGTTTCTTCCCCTTAAGTGTTTCCGGAATCACATCAGTAATGGATGCTAATTTGTGTTTTCACAGGCTCCAGAGGAAAGGAACTACCATGTTTTCTACGAGATGCTGGCTGGCCTCTCAGACGACAGAAAAAAGCATCTTGGCCTCACCAGTGCTGAAAAATACTTCTACCTCAATCAGGTAGGGTGGGGTCTAAGAATGCGGGAATGTTCCTGTGCTTTCAGTTTGCCAGCATTTGTATGCAATCTGTCTATCTCTTTGTGGTCTTCATGTTGGTCCCACACAATCCCACACAGCTGTTTCCTACGCTTATAATAAATATTAGTCATGTCGTGGGTAAGCCGAGCTTTATGCATGTGCGTAAAGTGTCTTCCCGGATCAGCCTGTGCAGTGTGCAGTCGACACAGGCTAATCCAGGATGACACTTTCCGCCTACAGTGGATTTATGTTTAGAAGAGACTTCCTTGAAACAGAAAATACAATTAATGCGGAAAGTGCCATCCTGGATTAGCCTAAGCGCACATGCATTAGGCCCGGTTTTCCCATTACATGCCTCATATGTTTTTTCATTATAAATTAATTTAAACTATAATTATATAAGTTTTTTTAACTATGATCTCCTGTTTAAAATCTTAACAAAATACATGCTGTATCAATCGGTGAAATACATGTCGTCAGAAACAAAATCCCTTATTATGCTACTCGCTATTTTTCCGATCCCGTATTACCATACTAGCCGGACTACTTTTTTATGACGTCATCATAGAGTTATGTAAACAAATGTAATTTATACCTACAGTGATTAGTCATTATTGTAGTTTTTAAACAAATAAAGTAAGGTAAATGCACATTTGAAGTTTATCGTGGTATATAATAAAAGGAATATTACGCTAGTCAATTGTTCCAAGAGTATGTATTAGTCTTGTGGCTTGCGTTATTTCGTATCACACTCGAGGCTCCGCCTCTCGTGTGATACGTCATCACACAAGCCACTCGACTAATACATACTCTTGGAACAACTGACTAGCATAATATTCCGTATGTATCTGCTTTTTTATGTGGTAATTATAAATAAGTTTGCATTTTAAGATGTTTATAACAGTTTATCAGCAGTTCATCTGCACAAATATTACCCAGGAGCATAATGACATGCTTGAAATTAATTTTATATAAACATATTTATTAATTATGAATCTCAACAAAAATGTAAAGTGATTCTACAAGGTGTTTTAGAAACAGAGACTATAAACTGCCTCATCAATGAACTGTACTTTTCCTAAATGTATTGAGTGTTTCTAAGTATGCCTCAACGATCATTTCTCTTTATTAGACGTCAAAAAAACATTGAAGTTCAAAAGAAGAACATGTGTTACCTAGAGATGAACATGCAGATTTGAGACCTGTCTGAGATGTGTTTATACTGCGCAACATATGTTCTGCACAGTCAATTTGTTGACAATATTCGAAATCTAGGTTAAATATGGCGCAGAAAAAATGAAAATAAGCTCAAATTTTCCTTGTAGCTAAAGAATAAATCCTCCACCACCATTTATTGTCGGTAAAAAATACACAGCGGGAGCACATTACAGTGAATGCAGAATGTATACAAGATTAAGTGGTTGCTATTCTTTGTGATGATTTTATTAAGGAAGAAGACACCTCATCCAAAAACAGGCCTAGTTGCGCAAAAATAACGATGCTATATATTTAAATTTACCTGCAGTTTTGCATAGAAGAAAGCACTTCTATTTTGATAACCAGAATTTTGTGAAGAGAACTGGTTTATTACCAGTTGTTTTTTCAGCACCATCAATATAAATTATTTTCATTTACATTTTTTACGAAGTTTTTATGACATGTTTATTCGAGTTTTTAGCACCACATATTATTTTCATATTTTTACACAAAGTTTTTATGATGTTGACATATTTCTGTCTGTATCTGTATGACAGCTATGATCAGATGCTTTCCAATTTTGTAATTTCGTACAGGTATTTTCTGCACCATAAAAACATTTCTGAACTGATATTGTGTTTGATGGTAGAACTATTTATAATGTAGTCAGAAGAATTTTACAACTGAAGCTGGACAAATAAATATCAACAAGTATTATAATTACTTACTTGGTATGCTGTTATTTAAAAGAACAAAATGAATGCAAAAAAAGACAGAAATGCTATGACTATTGTTATCTGGTATTAAATATATAAAAAAGACAAAATTTGTACTGTTAACTGTTACTAATTATTGACAAGATTCAACATCTTTTGGCCGGGCCTGGCTAGCTCAGTGTGTAGAGTGATTATGAGGAGATTATGAGTTCGAACCCCGGCCCGGCGACATGACTTGTGTGGGGATTGGTCATGAAATTATTTCTATGGCCATTCTCCCCCTACCTCTGATTCAAGTAGGGAAGTTGTCAGTTACTGGCATAAATATGTGCAGTTAGTACTGGTAAATCGCTTAGAAGCTTGCGCAGGAAAAGTGTGATTAGGTTAACTGACCGCCATGATATGGCTGAAATACTGTTAAAAACTGTGAAAATCCAAACATACAAACAAACAAATCAACGTCTTTTTACTAACATTACATATTCACAAGGTCAAAATAATTATTTTTATAATGAGTAATCTGCAACATGGAGAACCTAGCCAACCTGTCTTGATGTTTGTCGTACACGTTTTGTGCGTGTCCATTGTTTGATGTTCATCATACTAATGTCGTGTTTGTGTACATGTTACATGCCTGTTAATTAAATTACAGTCCGTATTTGACTCTGAAGGCAAAGTGCAGATAACTCATCACACACAAGTAGTATCATGTTTCTTCAGCTTTTTTAGTTACCTCCCTTGATGCTTGTTTTGACCCCCCCCCCCCACCTGCCTCTAATTTGCTGTGGCTAAATGATCGGTGACAGATATAATATATATTGTGATTGTTTTGGACATAACACGGAGTGGTTGACACAGTTCTGCCAATGTCAAGTGTTATTTGTTATTTTCCATCATTATTTATAAAAAGTTGATAAAGGTAACAAAGTTTACCTTGCCGTCATTAATATTTTGGTTGATTAAAAGTATTCCTATTTAATTAAGTTTCAAAAATCATGAATTATGAGGAAGTGGATCTTTCTGTGGTAATAAATGCATTTTCATGAAGTAAATAAAGAGTTAATGCTAATCAATAAATAAAAAAAGACAAGATTTACAATAGATTTTTTTTTTTACTGCATATAACTGTATATTACATATTTAGCAAAAAATACTAAATTGTATAATAAAATAATGTCCAGTCTGAGATTTCAATTTCATTGTAAAAACACGAATTGAAGAAACAAGAAAAGTGAAGAGATGTGCTGTGAGTGATAATTTAGTGCTTGTGCAATAAATGCCCATATTGAACTGTTTTTATTACCACTTCCATTTCCCCTTGTTACTGTGTAAAAAGGATATTTTCTCTGCGTTCGTATTTAATAGAATAGCAAAATAATTAATAGAGCATAACAAAATGGTTGTGGAAGATGCTTTTACGTTTAGCTTCAGTCAGTATTTACTTCTATTGTTTATGTCAAGGACATTTATTGTATTCCTATTAAATATCAGTCAGTTAAGTTACATTTCAATGGGAATACATATTAAGTGCTTACAGTATTCAATTATTAATTATTTATTTTTAATGTCATATTTACAACAGATATGTAAAACTTAAGACTGTGCCACAGGAGCCATTGTTGGCCAATATTTTGTTTATATTATGCGCGTCGTGGGAAAACCGGACTTAATGCATGTGCGTAAAGTGTCGTCCCGGCTTAGCCTGTGCAGTCTGCACAGGCTAATCCGGGACGACACTTTCCGACTACAGTGGATTTATGTTTAGAAGAGACTTCCTTGAAACAGAAAATATCATACAAGCAGAAAGTGCCGTCCTGGATTAGCCTGTGCGGACTGCACAGGCTAATCAAGGACGACACTTTACGCACATGCATTAAGACCGGTTTTCTCACGACACGCCACATATTATGTTCTGATTTCGAAGGTAATGGCCAGTCATAAAACAATTATGATGGTTCAGTATTTCAGTCAGTGAAACAAGATTAGTGCTTGTGGCTGGGTTTATATTGCATCTTATGCCAAACAAAATTAATTGAGTGTTTTGGGTAACGGTAAAAGTTAGGTAGGGTCGGGATTGAGTTTTTTTTGTAACTTTTTTTTAAAGACACATTTCGGTAAAAAAACTTTGAAAATTATCGAAATTCTGACGAATATGGATTTCACGGAATACAATCGTCGCTAAAAACTTTGCTAGATAGGGTCGGGTTGCCTGAAACACAGAATTTGTTTGTTTGGCCTTAGCATTATTCTTTACTCATACAAGCTTCAAAACCAGTTCTAGAGGTCCCAATGTTGTAGAGGCTATGGTGTTTGCCTTGCAGTCAGGAGGTCGTGAGTTTGATCTCTGACTTGGGATCTTTCTCAAAGACTCTTAGCTTTGATGCTACTCAGGAAACATAGTCAATATGTGGCGTGTCGTTGGAAAACCGGACTTAATGCATGTGCGTAAAGTGTCATCCCGGATAAGCCTGTGCAGTCCGCACAGGCTAATCCGGGATGACACTTTCCGCCTAAAGTGGATTTATGGTTAGAATACACTTCATTGAAACAGAAAATACCATAAAACGGAAAGTGCCATCCCGGATTAGCCTGTGCGGACTGCACAGGCTAATCCGGGACGACACTTGATGCACATGCATTAAGACCGGTTTTCCTACGACGCGCCTCATATATAGGATCTGACACGAGTTGTCATTTCATACCATAATTTATTAAACGAGTTCAGGAACTTTGTTAGTAAGCAAGCCTTTGGCGAGCTTACTTACAAATTTCCTGGACGAGTTTAATAAAATATGGTATGAAAAGAAAAGGAGTGTCAGATCTTTTTATCACATGGTTTTAAACGCAATAAAACCCTTCTAATTTTACCAAAATAAGTTAGTAAATTCCCAAAGTTGTGTACTGACGTGACGTCATTTCATGTTGACGACGTCATTTCACCAAAATAACGTCATGCGATTGGTCAGTCAAAGAATATGTAGCCAATGAAAACGCTCAAAATAATCATCTTACACATGTGTAAGATAGAAATACTCGTAATGGTTGTATTACATGGGAAACAAGGCATAGCGTGTGATAAAATGTTTTTCATCACCATGCAAAATTATTAAAGTATAAACAAAACTCTGTCCCAGTTAGTAGCTCTGTTTTATTGCAATATTAAAATGTAATAAAGTATTTAGATAATGACACATGTATGCTACAGAGGTACTGTACTGTATTACTTACATACAAATGTTACTTGTTTTGTACTGACTTTTTAAGCATTTTATAGCAAGGCTATTTGACAAATAAAATGCCTAGATTTGCCCCCCACAAAATGTATTATTATCACGCTTCAGGGTGGCAGCTGCTCGTTGTCAAGTCGGAACGATGCAGACAACTACCGGATGCTGTGTGATGCCCTTCAGGTCCTGAACTTCTCCCGGCAAGAGCAGGAATCCATACACAAAATACTGGCCGCCGTCCTGCACTGCGGAAACATCTTCTTTAAAAGAGTTACAGTATGAGCCGTTATTGGAACTTCAAACACTTTCTGCCAGTCATAGAATACTCATAACTGTTTTAAATATAGATGATTGTGAGTTATTTTATGCTTTCCGGTGGTTTATAGGGAAATATCAGTGAAATAAAATTGGTAATTGACTTTTTTTAAAACATTGTAAATTACCACTTTGATTAAATGAACTACTTTTTCACTAGGAAGTCGGAAAAATACCAAAATAGCACATGTTTAAGCATAAAATAGAAAGACAATTTGTTGGTTAGAACATTAATTTTTTATACACTTGTGATAATAGAATATATATATTTGGCGCAAAAATAAATTTTTATGATCACTCGTGAATTAAATTTGATTTTCTACCAAAACCAACAAATATCCTTTTATGTATTGAGTTCTCCTCGTGTATGGTAATAGTGACAGTTATTACATGATCTTCATGGTGTTGATGCAGCATATGGTAATGGTGACAGTTATTACATGATCTTCATGGTGTTGATGCAGCATATGATAATGGTGACAGTTATTACATGATCTTCATGGTGTTGATGCAGCATATGGTAATGGTGACAGTTATTACATGATCTTCATGGATGCAGCATATGGTAATGGTGACAGTTATTACATGATCTTCATGGTGTTGATGCAGCATATGGTAATGGTGACAGTTATTACATGATCTTCATGGTGTTGATGCAGCATATGGTAATGGTGACAGTTATTACATGATCTTCATGGTGTTGATGCAGCATATGGTAATGGTGACAGTTATTACATGATCTTCATGGTGTTGATGCAGCATATGGTAATGGTGACAGTTATTACATGATCTTCATGGTGTTGATGCAGCATATGATAATGGTGACAGTTATTACATGATCTTCATGGTGTTGATGCAGCATATGGTAATGGTGACAGTTATTACATGATCTTCATGGTGTTGATGCAGCATATGGTAATGGTGACAGTTATTACATGATCTTCATGGTGTTGATGCAGCATATGGTAATGGTGACAGTTATTACATGATCTTCATGGTGTTGATGCAGCATATGGTAATGGTGACAGTTATTACATGATCTTCATGGTGTTGATGCAGCATATGGTAATGGTGACAGTTATTACATGATCTTCATGGTGTTGATGCAGCATATGGTAATGGTGACAGTTATTACATGATCTTCATGGTGTTGATGCAGCATATGGTAATGGTGACAGTTATTACATGATCTTCATGGTGTTGATGCAGCATATGGTAATGGTGACAGTTATTACATGATCTTCATGGTGTTGATGCAGCATATGGTAATGGTGACAGTTATTACATGATCTTCATGGTGTTGATGCAGCATATGGTAATGGTGACAGTTATTACATGATCTTCATGGTGTTGATGCAGCATATGGTAATGGTGACAGTTATTACATGATCTTCATGGTGTTGATGCAGCATATGGTAATGGTGACAGTTATTACATGATCTTCATGGTGTTGATGCAGCATATGGTAATGGTGACAGTTATTACATGATCTTCATGGTGTTGATGCAGCATATGGTAATGGTGACAGTTATTACATGATCTTCATGGTGTTGATGCAGCATATGGTAATGGTGACAGTTATTACATGATCTTCATGGTGTTGATGCAGCATATGATAATGGTGACAGTTATTACATGATCTTCATGGTGTTGATGCAGCATATGGTAATGGTGACAGTTATTACATGATCTTCATGGTGTTGATGCAGCATATGGTAATGGTGACAGTTATTACATGATCTTCATGGTGTTGATGCAGCATATGGTAATGGTGACAGTTATTACATGATCTTCATGGTGTTGATGCAGCATATGGTAATGGTGACAGTTATTACATGATCTTCATGGTGTTGATGCAGCATATGGTAATGGTGACAGTTATTACATGATCTTCATGGTGTTGATGCAGCATATGGTAATGGTGACAGTTATTACATGATCTTCATGGTGTTGATGCAGCATATGGTAATGGTGACAGTTATTACATGATCTTCATGGTGTTGATGCAGCATATGGTAATGGTGACAGTTATTACATGATCTTCATGGTGTTGATGCAGCATATGGTAATGGTGACAGTTATTACATGATCTTCATGGTGTTGATGCAGCATATGGTAATGGTGACAGTTATTACATGATCTTCATGGTGTTGATGCAGCATATGGTAATGGTGACAGTTATTACATGATCTTCATGGTGTTGATGCAGCATATGGTAATGGTGACAGTTATTACATGATCTTCATGGTGTTGATGCAGCATATGGTAATGGTGACAGTTATTACATGATCTTCATGGTGTTGATGCAGCATATGGTAATGGTGACAGTTATTACATGATCTTCATGGTGTTGATGCAGCATATGGTAATGGTGACAGTTATTACATGATCTTCATGGTGTTGATGCAGCATATGGTAATGGTGACAGTTATTACATGATCTTCATGGTGTTGATGCAGCATATGATAATGGTGACAGTTATTACATGATCTTCATGGTGTTGATGCAGCATATGATAATGGTGACAGTTATTACATGATCTTCATGGTGTTGATGCAGCATATGGTAATGGTGACAGTTATTACATGATCTTCATGGTGTTGATGCAGCATATGGTAATGGTGACAGTTATTACATGATCTTCATGGTGTTGATGCAGCATATGATAATGGTGACAGTTATTACATGATCTTCATGGTGTTGATGCAGCATATGGTAATGGTGACAGTTATTACATGATCTTCATGGTGTTGATGCAGCATATGGTAATGGTGACAGTTATTACATGATCTTCATGGTGTTGATGCAGCATATGGTAATGGTGACAGTTATTACATGATCTTCATGGTGTTGATGCAGCATATGGTAATGGTGACAGTTATTACATGATCTTCATGGTGTTGATGCAGCATATGGTAATGGTGACAGTTATTACATGATCTTCATGGTGTTGATGCAGCATATGGTAATGGTGACAGTTATTACATGATCTTCATGGTGTTGATGCAGCATATGGTAATGGTGACAGTTATTACATGATCTTCATGGTGTTGATGCAGCATATGGTAATGGTGACAGTTATTACATGATCTTCATGGTGTTGATGCAGCATATGGTAATGGTGACAGTTATTACATGATCTTCATGGTGTTGATGCAGCATATGGTAATGGTGACAGTTATTACATGATCTTCATGGTGTTGATGCAGCATATGGTAATGGTGACAGTTATTACATGATCTTCATGGTGTTGATGCAGCATATGATAATGGTGACAGTTATTACATGATCTTCATGGTGTTGATGCAGCATATGGTAATGGTGACAGTTATTACATGATCTTCATGGTGTTGATGCAGCATATGGTAATGGTGACAGTTATTACATGATCTTCATGGTGTTGATGCAGCATATGATAATGGTGACAGTTATTACATGATCTTCATGGTGTTGATGCAGCATATGGTAATGGTGACAGTTATTACATGATCTTCATGGTGTTGATGCAGCATATGGTAATGGTGACAGTTATTACATGATCTTCATGGTGTTGATGCAGCATATGGTAATGGTGACAGTTATTACATGATCTTCATGGTGTTGATGCAGCATATGATAATGTTGTTGTTGACACAACAATTTCTGTTTATGATTATGATTATTCTCATAACATCTGATGAAAACTATGCTCATGATGAAATTGATGATGGTGATGGCAATGATAAAGTTGCTTTCGTTGGTGAGGATATTGATGGTGACAGCTTTTACGAGATTATGACGAGATTATGATGATGATTATAATAATTATGTTGATGACAGTGATGATAATAATGATTATGATTTTGATGACAGTGATGATAATGATGATAATGATGATGATGATTATGAGGAGGAGGAGGAGGATGATGAAGAAGGTATTTGCAGGTGGACAATCATGACACAGTGGAGATGGGAAGCAGTGGAGAGGTGAAATGGATCACACATCTGCTGGAGCTGTCAGAAGACTGGCTCAAACAGGCCCTCACGCAGAAAGTCACGGTATGTAGAAAATTCAAAAGCTCCTTACCTGTCCACATTTTGCGTTATGTTCTAGAGTCAGTAAAGTACAAAACATAGGTAAATTTGTCATGCCATTGCCCCAACGGCTTATTAGGCAGTCATTATCAGTACCAGTAATGATCAAGTTTACATACATGTTGATCCTCTTGTTTTAGATATCAGAAATGAAAACATTTCTTTGGTCTGTTCAGCAGTACCAAAGCACTGGTGTGTAGATGTCATGATCTTTGTATGTAACTAAGTCTTTTTTCAGGAAACAAGGGGAGACAAAATTCTTACCCCCTACAACATTGACCAAGCACTAGACTCCAGGTAAGTAATATGGCTTCTCATAAACATTTGAGGCTTGTTGTGGGAAAACCGGATTTAACGATCTGCGTTAAGTGTCACAGATCAGCCTGTGCAGTTGGCACGGCTAATCCGGGGCAATACTTTCTGCTTTTATGGTATTTTCTGTTTCAAGGAAGTCTCTACTAAAATAGATGCACTGTAGGCGGAAAGTGCTGTGCCGGACCAGCCTGTGCGGACTGCACAGGCTGATCTGGGACGACACTTTACGCAGATGCATTAAGTCCGATTTTCCCATGGCATGCCTCATTTAAACTTGATTATTGAAAGTTTATCTTTATTTTATTCATTTATTGTAATACATGTAACAGCTTTTTTCAATTAAAACAAAAAGATAATAAAAAATAGAATTTAAAGCAGACATTTTGCATCTGTTGGTTGTTAATAGGTTGCTGCTAACATATTCTTAAATCGAGTTTAGATCTCTTTTACTGGCTAGTTGCCAACTTAAAAGAAAGGAGTGAGTACCAAAACAAAGATCATGAATCTAAACACACAAAACATAACTTTTGCTCTCTCCGTTCTTTCAGGGATGCCATCTCGAAGGCGCTGTACAGTCGACTGTTTACGTGGCTGGTCGAGAGAATCAACCTCACCGTGAGCCATGAGCGAGAAAAATCTACATCCCTGGCAGTCCTCGACATATTTGGCTTCGAGGTTAGATGTTTATTTCGTTTTGCTTTATTGTATTTATTGTAAATGTAGTGTACAAACATGATTAAACATATCACATATTTATAGTGTTATATTTTCAAAGGGTGTGGTTCTTCCTCCTTCCAGCAGGTTTCCTCATTTTTAATGCTTAATTGTATATACTAACTATGAATAAATTTGCAGAATCTGTTTGGGTATTATTTTTTCATCCCCTGAAGTGTCTTCAAAGTCACACCCTTGTATATTTAGTCACAAATTTGGAACCGGCTATAAGCTTTGGTCCCTCAGTCCTTGCATAACAGTATTGGAGTATACTGTAATGTCAAATACGTGAGTATTCTATCATTCTCTATGGAAGTAACATCAGCATACACATTTTTCAGTTTTTGCCGCTCCTTCCCAGCGGTTGCTTACAAATTAACGTCCATTCATCGAGCTTCAGTCACAAACACTTCACAAACTCTTCCGCATGCTCTTTTGAATGTAAAGTAGGTTAATCGTTAACCATCCTATATCCCATTGCAATTTTTGGATAAAACACCAGATTAAGTTGCGTTTGATTGAAATTTTTGAAAAAAAAGGTTGATTTACCTTCTTTCAGGACTTCCATGTTAACAGTTTTGAGCAGCTGTGCATCAACTACGCGAACGAGACGCTCCAGTTCTTCTTCAACCAGCACGTGTTTCGCCTCGAGCAGAAGGAATACGCCAAGGAGAAGATCGAGTGGACGAACATCGACTTCCAGGACAACCAGCCTGTCATAGACCTCATTGCCAGCAAACCCGCGGGCATCCTGCATATACTCGATGATGAATGTAACTTCCCACAGGTTAGAGAGTGTTTCTATTTGAAAAATGGTACATTTGATGGAAAAAATGCTTCAGTTCATTATATTCAAACAAGGCAATCTCTGTCTGAAAATGTTCCTTACTCAAATTTATTTCTATTTATTTTGAAATCCCAGTCTTTTGTGGGGTAATTTTAAGGTTTTGAAAAGAAAAAGTTGTAGCCAAATATAATATTTTCAACAATAATTATATTAAAATCTTGCGGAATTCACAAATATTTATTACTTTAGATGGTTACTTTTTGGTTTTCTAATAGTATTCAGAATGCATATTTCTCTGTTCTTTTTCTGTTCAAAGCAATCTATACCATGGATAAGTTCTTAGACATTATATATTTTACCCAGCAAGAAAGAACAGGTTATTTGGTGACAGCAGTTATAGGCTGTCAGTTTTATTAGTTGTGCACATTGAATAAGTTGAAAGCATAGGTCTCCATACCCTGGAAGAAGAAACTTGCAACTTGGTATTTTGTATATGCTGTTTTATTATTTCTGCTAATTGCAGTGATAATTTTTCAAATTGAATGTAGGGGTTTTTGTGATGGACATATATCATATCAAGGCTTTGTTACATGTTACATGTTACAGAGTGTTCATTACTAGTAACATAATAGCATTAAATTTTCAATCCCCAAAGGCTTCTAAAAAACAAAAGAATTTACAAGGCCTCATAATCAACATCTGCATAGTATCATAAACACAAAAGACAAACATATAAATATCCATAAAATGATTTATTTTCTGCAAAATTTGGCAAATCTATAGATGAAAAATGTTGGATGCACATGAAAAATTATTAATTAAGGCAGTTTCTGTGTTTCGGGCAACCTGACCCTACCTAGCAAAAACCCTTCATCCCTTAATTTTTTAGCGACAATTATTTTCCGTGAAATTTGTATTTGTCAGAATTTATATAATTTTCAATGTTTTTATAAAAAAAAAATGTGTCTTACCTAACTTTTTTGAGACGGTTGCCCGAAACACACAATTTGTTGTTTATGCCTAACGCATAATAATAAAGTATGTGACTTGGTACATGCAGGCCACCGACAGCTCCTTCCTGGAGAAGTGCCATTTTCACCACAGCGACAACGGATTGTACGGCAAACCCCGCATGTCACATCCAGAGTTCTTCATCAAGCATTACGCAGGCAAAATCAAATATAGTGTAAGCTCGAATGTTATCCTTATTACAAGTTATTACAGTTTTAATTGTTAAGAAGACCTCTTTTGCACTTATTTTATTGGTTTAAGCATGGAAAGAAGTAGTCCTGACAGTATGGATGTCTACTCACGAGATGTTTGTACCTACAACTAGTTTTTATCAATTACATGGCCATTAATATAACGTTCCATCTTTAAACAGGTCATATTCTAAATTTGATTCTAACATGATACTCGCTAATTTTTCTATACATAAAGAACAAAGTTATCGTTGTTAAACTTCCCAATAAACAAAGCACAAAGTAGCCCCAATTCTGTAGTAGTGCCAATTACGATTGCACAAATACATGTCAAATCATGTTAGAAGCAAAATAATTTTCACATTATCGTTTTTTATCGGCCAATAAACAATTCTTTGTTGTTCTGATGCATGGCTATTTAACAACTTGGCTACACCCTCGTGGTTTAATTGCTACCCATCAGAACTCTAAATCCTTGTTTACTGGCCGATAAACAACAATAAATCAAAACATATTTCTTAATTTGAATGCAACATAAAGTACTTAAAAGCCTAGGCTGTCATTCCAGAACCAACACAAAATGCAACAAGTATTTTTGTTTATTGATGTACTCCTATGTTATCAGCTTATTCTATCTTAATAATTTATCACCATTTTTTACTCTTGATGTACCTATAATATCTTCTTAATGCTTGACAACTTTTTAAATTAGCGTATCATATCATATTTTACTACTCCAATTTGCATTGCAATCACATGCAAGATTAAATTTCATGTTGTTGTAAGATTAAATTTCATGTTGTTGTACTTGCTTCTTGTATGCAGTTTTATTTGATTTAACAATGTTGTATTACCGGTATTCTCAGCATGTTTACAATGTTACTAAATCTTCCTTTTCAGATTGTACATTTCTTGGAGAAGAACAAGGACACATTAAGAAGCGATGTTGTTGAGCTTCTTTGCGAGAGTAAAAACAAGGTTATTACTTGCTCTTTGAATTAGTAGATTTGTCGTCCCTTCAGCACATTATTTGATTATTCGATCAATTTTAATAAATTAGTGATCAACAAATTTGTCAGAAGGGAAAAAAAAACAATTCAGATGATCACAGTGAAATGATTTTGTGTTTGTTGCATATACTTCATATATTTTTTCTAATATTTTTGTTTATGCTCCCACAAAGTGGGCATTAAGCATTGCAATTGTCCGTCTGTACATCCTGAAATTATGTGGACTCCTCTTTAACAGCTGGGCAGATTTCGCTCAAACTTTCACAGCTGAGCAATCTTAATGTGTAGATTGTGATAAAGGAAGGAATTTCAGCTGTGACCATTTTTAGCAGAATTATGGCCCTTTGACATTTTTTCCACTATATATACTTCATAAACTTTTGTGGAGTCAATTCCTCTTTAATGGCTGTGCAGATTTCGCTCAAACTTTCAAAGCTGAACAGCCGTAATATGTAAGTGATCGTAAAGGAAGAAATTTTGGCTGTGGCCAACTTTGGCCAAATTATGGCCCTTTGTCTTTGTTATGCCTCCGGCATCTTGATGCGGGTGGCATATAGTGATTATCTTGTCCGTTCTTCCGTCGTTCCGTCGGTCCGTGACAAGGTTTTACTGTTTCGTCTGACACCAACACCATTTACTACAACACTTGGATACTTACACAGTTGTTGCTTATGACCATTCCCTATTCACCGATATCACCCAACCTCACTTTGGCCGTGACCTTGACCTAAGTTGCAGTTAGTATAATTGAAATGGGCTGTTTCTTGGTAAACTAGATTTTACCTTTTCTTCTAGCACCAACACCGCTTGCTACAACACTTGGATACTTACACAGTTGTTGCTTATGAAAATCCCTAATCCACCCAACCTCACTTTGACCTTGACCTAATTTGGACTTACAATAATAATTCAAAAGTGCCATTTCTTGGTTAACTAGATTTTACTGTTTTGTCTAGCACCACCACCGCTTACTACAACATTTGGATATTTACACGGTTGTTTTTTATGACCGTTCCCAATCCACCCATATCACCCAACCTCACTTTGACCTTGACCTTGACCTAATTTGGACTAAAAAATGGGCTATCCAGCACCAACTGGGGGCATGTGTGTTTATCAAACACAGAATCTTGTTTCCACTTTAGAATTGATATGACAATAAATTTGTGAAGGCAAAAATTAGTGTTGGCGTCATGCCCTTTGTCTGTGTCCAAACATGCGTCGTGGGGGCATCCGTGTCTGGGACACATCTAGTTCATTAATGGTATTCATTATTCTTACTAAAGGTTATGGACATTGATTTTCTAATTGACAGAAATCTACATAACCATTACATTTTGTTTTGTGGTGCTTTTTCAGTTAAGATAAATGGATAAAATTTAATGTCAAGGTCATCCTATTGTATTACAGCAAAATCTGATTTAAAACACAAACACAAATTCATCATCTTTGTAGTATTTGTCTGCACCTACCATCTTCCCATTAAATGTTTGATGTCACAGTCCATGCACAGATGTAAACAATTGCGTGTAATGGCACGTTAATGGTTTAGTGCTCATTTTTACCTGATACAAAATTGATGTAATTGATGTCATAAATATTAGAAGTTACGATAATATTGTGCCAAGCCAGTTCATATAATTTTGTGGTTCTTTGTTTTTTAAAATAAACATAAAAAGTGTTAAAATGCATTATTGTATAGATTAGTCATAAGTCATACCAAATTTTGTAAGAAAAAATAAATCATCCTTAGTGAGAACAATACTTAATGTAACATAAAAAAATATAGCAAGAGGCTGACATTTAAGCTCATTTATATCAAAGTTAAAAAAAAAAAACATTCATGTTGCACATGCACCTAACATTCATATTGGTAATTTCTTTCCAACAGATGATTGCGCAAATGTTCAAAGATATGAGGGACCGCTTGATCACAAAGACTCTTAGCAAAACAACAGGGAGATTTGTAACGATGAAGCCCCGAACACCGACAGTGGCCGCGAACTTCAGCGAATCCTTGCTGTCCTTGATTGAGACCATGTCACGCTGCAACCCATACTTTGTGCGGTGTGTAAAGCCCAACAACCACAAGGCGGCCATGACGTTTGAGAAGAGTGTGGTGCTGGACCAGCTGCGATACACTGGTATGCTGGAGACGATACGCATACGAAAACTTGGTTTCCCTGTCCGGGTGAAGTTCCATCACTTCATTGAACGGTAATGAAATGTGTCCATAGTTATTTATTATTGGTAGCTTTATAATTTACATAATGACGAGCACGTACCGTAATCTCGTCAAGGCCTATTTCATTGTTTTAATTTCAAAAATAGTTGAACCAAAATAAGTTGCCTGCTTATTTTGTTTACTTGTCGTATTGTTTGTAGTATTCTCAGTAATAGTCATTTTCATTCTGAACATGTTTATTTACTGCCGTAAAATGGCCCTACAGTCATCCCGTACTAAAATGGATTACAACTAATAGCATCAATCTGTATAATAGTAAGGATTGACAGCTTGTAAAATTAAACTACATGGTAACTGTAGATTATAATTTAACATGCAGGTGAACCACTTTCTGCATTAAATTTGTACCCATCACACAGGTGTCAGTGAATAAGAGAAACAGATCCATAACTCTTCTCGAAAAAGTGTATTTATTACGCATTTAATGTGTATTAAACGCTGCAGTATTGGCACCATATTTTTTCTGCGTTAAATGCGCATTAAATACACTTTAAGTACACTAAGTGTATTTTTTCTGTACTTTTTCTGCATTTTTTACAAAAAGTGTATTAATGCACTAGAAAATACATTTAAGAGACACTTTAAATACACTTCAGCATATTTTTTGGAGATCTAGTGTATTTTTCAAGCAGAAAAATACACTTTAAATGCACTTAAGTGTGTTAATGCAGGAAAAATGCAGAAAAAATACACCTTAAATCTGTAATAAGTGTATTTTTTCTGCATTTTCAAGTGTATTAAATGCGCATTAAATACACTTTTTTGAGAAGGGAAGTATAAAAAAAAGGCAATTGCAGGTGGTAAGTCTTTAATTAATGATATAACGTGTGGGCCACTATCTGCATTTGTACTGGTCACACAGGTATCGGTGAATATAAAATCACATCAGTCAGTTTAATAATAAGCTATTGCGTCTAGTATAACTTTAATCAACAATGTGTGAGCCAGTATTCCACAGTTTTTGTACCCATCACACAGGTATCAGTGAATATAAAATCACATCAGTTAGTTTAATAATAAGCTATTGCACCTAGTATAACTTTAATCAACAATATAACACATGTGATCCACTATTCCACTGCATTTGTACCCATCACACAGGTATCGGTGAATATAAAATCACATCAGTCAGTTTAATAATAAGCTATTGCATCTAGTATAACTTTAATCAACAATATAACACGTGATCCACTATTCCACTGCATTTGTACCCATCACACAGGTATCGGTGAATATAAAATCACATCAGTCAGTTTAATAATAAGCTATTGCATCTAGTATAACTTTAATCAACAATATAACATGTGTGATCCACTATTCCACTGCATTTGTACCCATCACACAGGTATCAGTGAATATAAAATCACATCAGTTAGTTTAATAATAAGCTATTGCATCTAGTATAACTTTAACCAACAATATAACACATGTGATCCACTATTCCACTGCATTTGTACCCATCACACAGGTATCGGTGAATATAAAATCACATCAGTCAGTTTAATAATAAGCTATTGCATCTAGTATAACTTTAATCAACAATATAACACATGTGATCCACTATTCCACTGCATTTGTACCCATCACACAGGTATCGAATGAAAAATCACATCAGTCAGTTTAATAATAAGCTATTGCATCTAGTATAACTTTAATCAACAATATAACATGTGTGATCCACTATTCCACTGCATTTGTACCCATCACACAGGTATCGAATGAAAAATCACATCTGTCAGTTTAATAATAAGCTATTGCATCTAGTATAACTTTAATCAACAATATAACATGTGTGATCCACTATTCCACTGCATTTGTACCCATCACACAGGTATCGAATGAAAAATCACATCAGTCAGTTTAATAATAAGCTATTGCATCTAGTATAACTTTAATCAACAATATAACACATGTGATCCACTATTCCACTGCATTTGTACCCATCACACAGGTATCGGTGCTTGCTGCGCGGGGAGAAGATTCACGTCACCCACCTGCCCACAGACGTCTGCCTCATGATTCTCAAGACCCAGCCTTCCGACCTGCGACCCTTGTACAGAATAGGGGCCACTAAGGTATACACACATCACACTCAATGTATGCAAGATGAAGCGACCAAGGAGATTGTAATCTAGTCCAGTATCCATTCAGCTTCTTAGTAAAAATTTATTAAATGTCTTTGAGTCATAAAATTTCTTAATTCTGTTGCTGGCGCAGTGTTAAGGTGTATTTTGTATTAAATGATTGTAGTTTGGGGAACAATCAACAGAGGCTGCAGATAAATTTTACCCATATTTCAAATATGAAATATTAATTTTTGCATAGAACATTTTATTTGAAATGTTCTCTTAGTAATACTTGAGTTCTGATTTTCTTTAAAAGCTTTCTTTAAATGGCCCCTTAGATTAAAATTATGGGATTATTTGAGCATGTAGTCGATTTATTCTTATTTAAACGGAAATTTCTGATAATACTAGTTCTTTATTAATACAAGCCAGGTCCATGATTATTCTTTAATAAATCTTTAGTAAATCATATCCATGTGCATTAGGCTCTTAAGTCGAAACTGTTTGATAATTTAGTAAACAGTTTATTACAATTTATTCTAAAACGGCACATGTAGAGTTTTCTATAGACAAAGAACAAGATGCTAGAATCAAAATAGTTTTCACATTATTGTGGTTTATCGGCAAATAAACACCGATTTGTCGTTCTGATGCTGTATATTAAACCACTTGGGCTAACGCCCTTGTGGTTTAATACATAGGCCTCATAACTCCAAATCATTGTTTATTTAGACAATAATATACGACAGAGCTGTAATCAGCTCGCTATATGGCTGGGGCCGTTTATAGACGCCCAGCCCATTTGGCTCTGCCGTATATTATCGTTTATAATACATATTATTCTGTCACAAGAAAAGAAATCGTGTTACTTTCTTTATTACACAGAATGTTAACAAAAACACCAAACCAACTTTCCGTACTTTGATTAACATTCAACTAATTACGCAATACGTGACGCAATTCTAACGAATGACGTACATGTAATTTATAAACAGAAACAGTGATGAAACAAACCAGTTTTCGCTTGACTCTCAGTTTTGTTGTGACAACGATTATGTCGTGTTTGCTTTTCTTTTTAGTAAAATACATTACAATAAGTTAAATAAATCGTGCATGGACGAATTCTGAATGGTGAATGTGTCAGTTGGATAAATAATATATTTTGAGACTTTGAATAGGAATAAACTCAAATGTTCTGACCAGTCATTACGATTTCGTAAATATTGTTTCTGGTCAGAATGGTTCACATGCAATTAATATTATGATTTTTAAAAATTAAGGCTTATGGATACAAGAAAAGGGAATTGAAGAGCTTATTGTTGGATTTTAATTGTTGGAAGCTATGGATTGAAATTGAGGTACAGTAAACGTTTCCGATCTGTTCAATTTTGTTCAGTGATTCTTTTTCTCAAACTCAAAGATGCATATAATTCCTATATATTTAATCAATTGAACTACAAACTTTCGTAAATATTCAGTATTTGCATTTTCATATATAGCCGTTTAATCATTGACTAAATACGCCCTTCGTTGTCATTGACGTCGAGCGATCAGATTCTCTTCGATTATTTGAAAAATCGGCCACGGCCAATTATATTATATCGGCTCAGCGGAGCTGCGTAACGGTCCGCAATCGACGTCAAATTGTTACTATTTTTAGTAACAATATGTATTATTAGCCGATTAACAACTCTAAATCGAAAATTATTTCTTAATTAACATGTTCTAATATTTTGTAATACCACTTTAAAACGAGTCACACTTTTAGCTTTCTATTGTGTATTGTGCTTTTCAGATAAATATTTTTGCTCCGTTTGAATGACATTTATATTGTACGTTTTGAAACTTTTGTCACCTTTATGGTGACAGTAACTGTATAATTAGCAAGGAGAGCTAAACCACTTAATAAGTTTACATAATGCTAGATCTTTAAACAAATGCACCACTAAAATTAATATTGAATATTAATTTTATGAACTTTGAAAATAGAAACTTCAAGTTTACTTTTTTGTATCATTTAGAGATCACTTAAGACTTATCCTGTTATAATAATTGTGATATTAATTAGAACAATATGTTGGATATGTCACCTAGTGGTCATCAAATGCTTGTAAAAGTAATGCAAGCATACGACAGTTAGGGATGATATATGACAGTGCCGATATATGGATTGATTGTGTTTAGGATTGTGAGTACCATGAAAAGTTGACTGGATTGTTTTAATTTAAATGAGCGATTGAAGTTTAAAGAAAAGTGTATATAGACAGTAATTAATCTGTCACACCTCACTGCTGACTGAATTTCGTGAATGATGGATGATGACTTTTAATGGCTTAACACAGACAGAATTTGGGATAGACACTTGTTTTAATCTGTAAATAACTGGCAGTGTGGTCTAAAATGTGCACTACATGTTAAAAAGGACTACAAAAAAGCACTGTGTATGTTGTATGTCTGGTGAATAACGACAGTGAAAGTGATTTTTCTGTACAGGGATGCTGTATTAAAAAGCACACCTTTTAAATATGTTTTAAAGGATAAACTCTATGTTTATAGTTAGTGGAACATTACAGAAATAGAGATTGTTGTAACGTAAAAGGATACAGGTAAGAATGCCTGTCCCATCCATATGGAGAATTGCAATATCGAGTAGAAGTATTTGCATATACTGCTTATAGAGATGTCACACTACCCGGTGTACAGCAATGTGTCCCGCTGGGTGTTCTCAGGAGGACCGGACCCGGGCAGGCCTGTACTGGACGGCCCGTATGAAAATTTTGGACTGTACGGTCCTTATAATAACAGACACAAGTCCCCACGTGGTCACAGGAGAGTCAAGGGGATGTATATACCACCCCAAGCACACTTATTCACAAATGCCTATGGCAACAGTGCTGTACCATATGTACCGTATTCTTCTGGTGCTGGTGCCAATTTTAGAAATTCATCAAGCGACGGAGCACCTCTTATGAGAAATTTTCAGGGAAGTGAAGAAAAGTTGCAAAAGCAGTATGAAAAATATGAAAGTTTGAATCACAGCATGCAGCAGAGGCATGAGTATCTTCCTGGACACAACTTCCCACAGTCCTCGAAGGAATCTCCGATACGCATCCGCACTGCTGAACAGGCTCCCTGCAGAGACGATAGGAATCCACCTATCCAGACGAAAGAAAGTCCTGTACCACCCATACGCAGGAAAAAGAAGAAAGATAAATTCATGAAATCACCGAAAATTAGAAAATCAAACAAAAACCTACAACTGTATAGAAAATTGAGTAATTTAACAGATTCAAATAACTCTGACATGAGTGGATCTGTTTCGAGAAGACAGGCTTCTTATCCAAATTTTATGCTTGAAACTGAAGCTGTTGGTGAAAGAGACGTTAAAGATGCTTTAGAGAACTCATTGGCTCTAAGGCAGAAATCAAAAAGTCACTTGGATATTTTCAAGGAAGTGCTGAACCACTCAGCTGATTACAAAGATGCTGTTAAACGTGCGGCTTTTAAAGATGCTGAGCTGGATGCTACAAGTGATGCAGACTTTGATGACAGTGTGTTTGAAGACGACTTAAAAGAGTCTTGTTTGAAAAATGAGCAAAAATTTAATGACAGAAAACTGGATAAATCTGCAAAAGAGGAGGTGTCAAAAGAAAAAGATACGCTAGAAACTGAAAGTATGCATAAAAAAGTGCCATCAGAACTGTACGACACGGAGAAAGGCTTGGTTAGAAGAAATTCCTATGAGAATGAAATATCACAAAAATTGCAAGGGGAGGGATATGAAAATGAAGAAATTGTCAAGAAAATGCCAGACTCGGAAAAGCAGGAACAAGTGTGTCACAGGAAGACAGCCAGTTATGAAAACAATTTCGACAAGCTGCAGGTGCCGGGGTCTTACGAAAATGAAGAGGTCCTTAGAAAAATGCCAGACAGTCCCCTTGATGAGCCATACCATAAAAGGAGTGACAGAGATAGCGACTCCAGTTCCTTACAGCTAGAAAGGAGGTCACTGCATTCAAGCATTGAAGCACTGTTGAAAGAGTTTGATTTTGAAGACTATGATAACGACAGTTTTGACAGTAAATATGACCTTGACTTAGGTAGGAAACATAAAACTGCTGGAGATAATGTATACAGCATACTTGATGATCATCATGAACCACACCAAAAAACACTATCCAAGTTTCAAGATAAAGCTGTAGGCACCTCTACAGAGTATCTACAGCCAATTTCAAATCAAGACAAAACTGACGGTCAAACACTGAATAGTGGCTATGAAGACAAACTGGAGCCAGACAAACCTCCCAGGTGGAAAGGGGAAAGGCATCCTGATGTTTGTAGATCATTGTCTAACCTAAACACACCAGTATATGACAATGATATTCAAGCTATGACCTCCGCTGTTAAACATGATGAAGATTTACATGTTTCTAGAAAACAAGTATATTATATGCTTCGTCATTCACCAGACGAACTTTTCTATGCTGTTTCTCCACCCAAAGGCAACAGGGAAACGATCCAGTACATAGAAGCCACAGACCAGTTCCGGTCAGGAACAGCATACCCCAATCTCCCGCAAACTACTGTTAAAATGTCTCCTGCTATCCCCGTTTTCCCGTCTGATTCGCAGGCTCCTGCCATTCCCATTTTCCCATCTGATTCGCTGTCTCGAGTTATCCCAGTTTTCCCATCTAATTCCCAGGTGTTTATGAAGGAGAAGTTTGAGCAGCATCTGGACCTAGAGGCCCGCAAGCTGCACACGCGGGCCGTGCAGTACATCCAGAAGTTCGTGAGGATGTACCTGGCCAGGGGGAAGTTCCTACAGTACCTGGAGAAGGCACAGAGGGTGCAGGCAGCCATTAAGATGCATCTTGCAAGGTGAGCTATGTTAGCGCTACCAGTAGCCAAAATAGCCATTGGCTACTAAAATGTCCCTTTGGCTACTAAAATTTCTGAAATTTCTTGAAATAGAAGCATATCTTCATACTTTCTGAGGTATTTTTTTCTATAAATAGCAGGTGTCTTTGCTTAATCAAAATTTTGGGGTACTAATTTACTAGTGGCAACCTAGGGTGAGAGACTGAGATGAGAAACCAGTGATAATAACTGTTCTGACACTCTGACTCATTCTTAAATGCCCTTTATGTAATAACAAAGTAAAATTCTTGCTTGTGGTTTTAACAAACCCTAAATGTATTCTGTTTACATTCTTGTGGATTGTTTTTTATTTGTTTTAAGATCATGTGTCATGTATCCTCCAAAAACAGCAACAAAAAGGTCCACAGTGTTGTTATGCATTTTTACCTATTCTCTTGTTTGTAGTTTGTGTCGTATTTGAAATATCTATTTATAGGCATTTTGCTTCCGTTTTCTTATTAAGAAAATCAAATAAAATGTGTTTATTGAATTGTTTTAGTGTTATAAACGCATAAAATCTATTAACAAATTTATTTAAAATGAGCACTCATTATAATAAAATTAAGAGGTTAGAACTCTAGTCTGTATGTTCACAATTAACTATTAACGTCAGCCATTGAATTGGGACAATAAAATGAGCCAATGAAATAAGCAAGTCAACGTAACAGCTGTTTTATTGACTTATATTAAAATTAATGGTTCCAGTCTTTTGACTAATTAAATCTGAATTAGTATTTTAACAGTATAAAGGGCTATTGCCCATTATTGCTTACAATGAATGTACGTTCAGCAAACTTAAAGAAAATTTAACAAGTTAAATAAAAGTAGTATCTCAGACATGATTTTGTTCATTTATAACCAAACACAGTTGATCATGATTGTTTAACACATATGAGTGTGTAGTCTTTCTATAGAATGATTCTTAATTTAACGATTCACTCGCAGTTCATAACTATTTTAGTTAGCAAAGTTGGAGACTTCTGTATGTTAATTTATTAAAACCAGCTCTATCCAGCAATTCTCCATTAATAGTGGCAATAATTATTCATTATTATTGTCCTTAGGTTTTAAATCTAGTTTTAAAGCGAGTTATCTCTGTTAGGTTTTATTTCTGTTGGTCCATAAACATTAAAACAAATAAATAAAAAGCAAGCAATTGTAATAATAATGGTGAAAACAAATTCTTAACCAGTATGTGCCTTTGTATGATAGTGTTCATTTATAAATAAAAACTCCTTGAATATTTCTGACAAGCCAGTGTTGTGTTTTAAATTTGCCTCCAGGCGTCGTGAATTGTATTTTAATGAGTTAGACATAATGCTGATGAGATATTAAGTTTGAATGAAGATGTTGTTTCAATATTTTCCTGCCAGCAGTTTGCTAATGTTCCTAAAGATGTTTACATGATAGTGTGAGGGAATTGATAGAAAATAACCATTGATAGATAATAGCCATGGTCTTGTATGGTTAACAGTTTTGGTTCATGTTTTATTGTTTATAAAGATTTTATATGTTAACTTTTAAAGTTGATTGCTCATCTGTACATTTGTATGCTCCCATTTTGTTTTGAGACATGCCGTATATTCCCAAATAAACGCCTTCAGGGGCTTTACCATTTTCCCAGGGAGCATTTAATAGGAGTCTAGTTCTTGGTGTTCTGCAACATATTCCAGTATGTAGAAAAGATATAATTCACGTGTAAAGCAACAATAATTCTGCTTACAAAACAATTAACCACACTACAATGTTTATGTATTGTTAGAAAACATCTGTGAGAAATGAATCTGCAACCAAACTAACTTTTATCATCATTTGAAAGCTATGACTAGTAGCTCATTTGGCAAACATTTTATGAAAAGATAAAAAAAACAGCAGGTGTTCTACATGCATTTACATGCAGTGTTTAAACCAAAATGAGGACATTATTTAGGCATGAATGACAAGTGGAGCATTATCAGAAATGGGGGGGGGGGGGGGCGTTAATTAGGTTGGGGGCCCATATTAGGGAATATATGGTAGTAGTAAAATAAAACGATCCATGCTGTCGGAGAGCTGAATTTGAGATAAACAGCAGAACTAATAATGTTGTTAATGTATTATAGTATATTACAGTCTGTTGTGTCAAATTTTATCCCTTGAGTGACTGTGCCAATAGCGTAGCTGCATTTAAGAATGCATATTTCTTAACATTGTTTTCATCCATGCTTAAATCCATTTCATATATGACTACATGTAATTCACATGATTAATACAAGGCCACGATGACATTGGGGAACAGGTGCAAACTGTAGTTGTCATGATTGGAAGCATTAATTATGAATCAGCCACCTTGCGGTACTGTCTTCGGTACTGTCTTGGTTTTCCAGTGTAAAACATTGTTGACAGGATATGTGCATGCATCACTCAAGCTTTCTCATTTTCTGAGTCAGTTAATTAATCTGAATGTATGCAAATCTGTATGCAGCCAACTGATACAGGGTTGTACTTGACAGTTAAATATAACTGACAATGTATACAGTATTTTAAACCCAAGACCACTATTTTCTAAGACAATACAAAAATTCTTAAAACCCCATTTGGCACAATAATGCATCATAACAAATGATCACATTACTTTCAAAAAAGTGTATGTAGTTTGTGTAAGTGAATTTAGTTTATGCAAGTATATGTAGTTTGTGTAAGTGAATTTAGTTTATGCAAGCATATGTAGTTTGTGTAAGTGAATTTAGTTTATGCAGGTATATGTAGTTTGTGTAAGTGAATTTAGTTTATGCAAGCATATGTAGTTTGTATAAGTGAATTTAGTTTATGCAAGTATATGTAGTTTGTGTAACTTAATTTAGTTTATGCAAGCATATGTAGTTTGTATAAGTGAATGTAGTTTATGCAAGTATATGTAGTTTGTGTAAGTGAATTTAGTTTATGCAAGTATATTTAGTTTGTGTAAGTAAATTTAGTTTATGCAAGTACATGTAGTTTGTATATGTGAATTTAGTTATACCCCCACAAACAAAGTTTAGGGGGGATATATAGGAGTTAGCTTGTCGGTCCGTGGGTCTGTTGGATTTCATGATTTCCGGTTGATGACTCAAGAAAGGCTTTTTGTCAGTCCGTCGGTCTGTTGGTTTTTGGTTTCCAGATGATAACTCAAAAATGTCTTGATGTATTCAAATAATTTTTGGTACACGTGTAACATCATAGAATACAGGTCAAGTTTAATGTTGGTTACAAACCACTAAATTTTGACAGAGTTATGGCACCTTTTCGACCTAAAATTCCCTAAAAACATGGTTCCGGATGATAACTCAAGAAAAGCTTGACATATTCAAATAATTTTTGTTACACATGTGTAACATCATAGAATACAGGTCAAGTTCGACTTTGGTTATGAACCACTAAATTTTGACAGAGTTATGATTTCCGGACGATAACTCAAGAATAGCTTGATGTATTCAAATAGTTCTTGGTATACATGTGTAGCATTATAAAATACGGATCAAGTTTGACTTCGGTTACAAACCACTAAATTTTGACAGAGTTATGGCCCTTTATTTGACTTAAATTCCCTAAAAATATGGTTTCCTGACGATAACCCAACAATGGCTTGACGTATTTAAATAATTATTGGTACACATGTGTAGCATCATAAAAAACAGGTCAAGTTCGACTTTGGTTACAAACCACTAAATTTTGACACAGTTATGGCCCCTTTTTGACTTAAATTCCTGTAAAACATGGACATTAACTCATGCAATGCTTCACATATTTAAATTATTTTAGGTACATAGGTGTAACATCATAAAATACAGATCAAATTCAACTTTGGTTACAAACCACAAAATGTTGACAGAGTTATGGCTCCTAGTGAAATTCATTTTTTCCAAATACACTGTTGACCATTCACAAATTCAAGCGTTTTCTCTCTGTTCATTTCTTTCGAATGGATGCCATAGTTTTGTGACAAGGCCATATTGTGGGGGTATATCCGTCACTCATGTGACAATTCTAGTTTATGCAGGTATATGTAGTTTGTGTAAGTGAATTTAGTTTATGCAAGTATATGTAGTTTGTGTAAGTTAATTTAGTTTATGAAAGTATACATAGTTTGTGTAGGTGAATTTTAGTTTATGCAAGTATATGTAGTTTGTGTAAGTGTATTTAGTTTATGCAAGTATACAAAGTTTGTGTAAGTGAATTTAGTTTATACAAGTATATGTAGTTTGTGTAAGTGAAGTTAGTTTATGCAAGTATACATAGTTTGTGTAAGTGTATTTAGTTTATGCAAGTATACATAGTTTGTGTAAGTGAATTTAGTTTATACAAATATATGTAGTTTGTGTAAGTGAAGTTAGTTTATGCAAGTATACATAGTTTGTGTAAGTGAATTTAGTTTATGCAAGTAAACATAGTTTGTGTAAGTAAATTTAGTTTATGCAAGTATATGTAGTTTGTGTAAGTGTTTTTAGTTTGTGTAAATATCTATAAGTTAGGTAGTTTGTGTGAGTCTATTTCAGAGTACATATCATTTGTGTGAGTATATGTAGTTCATTGAAGTATAATTGTTTATGTCGTTTATGTGAGTACATGTGGTTCTTAAGGGAAAAGCCGTTTTTAAAAAATAGTGTTGGAAAGGAGATGGGATAGAAAGGTCATTGCCTGGTATGCAAGGTGTTGTAGACAAGTCTAATTGCATCATTTATTGTCGGCAAGACTGAGCTGTCACAAGCACTCTAGGGTGTAACTTTTATCTGTTGCCCGCTTGTCAAAATGGTGCAGTTGACGCTGGAACATTACCGTTTGTAGTTGTAAGATGTATGTCAGTATATCTACAGAATGGATCTGTTGGTAATAGAGCAAGTGCAATTTACACTGACTGACTGTAATGAAACTCATCCTGTTGATACTGTCAGAAAATAGCTTTATTATAAGTTATGCTTAATTATACCCCCACAAACGAAGTTATGGCCCCATTTTGACTGAAATTCCCGAAAGACATGGTTTCAGGACAATAACTCATGAAACGCTCCACATGTTTAAATTATTTGTGGTATATAGGTTTAACACCATCAAATACAGGTCAGGTTTGACTTTGGTTACAAACCACAAAATGTTTACAGAGTTATTGCCCCTCCTCGACTTAAAAACATGGTTTCCGGATGATAACTCAAGAATGGTTTGACATATTCCAATAATTTTTGATACAAATGTGTAGCATCATCAAAATACTTAAGTTCTACTTTGGTTACAAACCACTTGATTTTGACAGAGTTATGGCCCCATTTTGACTGAAATTCCCGAAAGACATGGTTTCAGGACAATAACTCATGAAACGCTCCACATGTTTAAATTATTTTTGGTATATAGGTGTAACACCATCAAATACAGGTCAGGTTCGACTTTGGTTACAAACCACAAAATGTTGACAGAGTTATGGCTCCTATTGAAATTAAATTTTTCCAAATACACTGTTAGACATTCACAAATTAAACCGTTCTCATTTTTGTCAATTTCTTACCAATGGATTCCATAGTTTTGTGACAAGGCCATATTGTGGGGGTATATCGGCCACTCATGCGGCAATTCTAATTTGTTATGCAAACTGGTCCCTGGCGTTAAATAAAGTTTTTTGTATCTTGTATCTTGTTTCTGAATAACTGGTATGTATTGTCAGGTTCTCTTTTTTGTTAAAGTTTTTTGTATCTTGTATCTTGTTTCTGAATAACCGGTATGTATTGTCAGGTTCTCTTTTTTGTTACTGTCCTGTTGACAATTAATTTTCTAATTTAATGCATGAGATTATCTTATTTCACTGTGTATATAATGGGGATTGTGTTTTTTTTACTTAGGTTAATGTTATTTTGTTCACACAACTATGTCTAACTCAGTCATAATAAGTTGAACAGTTTTATTGTCAAAACCATCTGCTTGGAATTTTAGAAATGAATTTTAATGTGTCATATTTACTATATTTTTCAGCCGTTTGGACATTCCATGTTCCGCTAACATGGCTCTTGATTAAATTATTAAGACATTAATTCTTCTGCCTGCTGACGCTGTGATAAAATCTTGTTTACAAATTTAATCAGGTCATAAATGCTTGCTTTAGGTGTCTTCTTACTTTAACTTTGCAAGAGCATAAACTTGGAATATTAATGCACAGTGGTTATTTTGTTGTGTTTTCTTTTCCATTCATGGGGTTATATCACTTAAATTTATATTTTGAAATTACATGTTTAATTGCATCATTGGTATCATTAAAAAATTCAGTTTTTAAAAAGCTGTTATTCACAACTATCGTATAGGATACTAGAAAGTTACGAAAATAGCTGCAGAAATGCAGTGTTTTTCATCTGTGTTTTGTAACGAAGTGTCACTGCAGTAAGCAACTAACGAAATGTAACCACCCATAATTAATCATGCGGACCGGCAAAGTGAGCGGGTTGAGAGCTGACAGTTTTTCTCAGTTTTTAAGGTGTTAGTGTTTGGTGGATGACATCCTACAATTGTCTAGGGGCACTTTGATCAAATAGCCGAGTCCGAAGTGTGTGGACTGCTGGATTATTCAGATGATTGTCAGTTTTGGACTAATCTGCGCTTGGTTAGGGTTGATTTTTTTTTTCGGAGAATTTTAAAGAAAATAGTTTTTTGCAGTTGTGTGGAGTACTGTATTTTTAAATTGGAGTTGACATTTCGTAATTAAGGATATATATATATATATATTGTTTGTGTGAAGTGCTTTTGAGGTAAAATCTTGGAATTGAGTGCTCTTTTTGATGACTTCGAGGAACTATTGTTTGTTACAGAAAACGCTACATAGCCGTGCATAATGGAGTTATTCGAGCCCAGGCCCAGTTTCGGATGCACAGGCAGCACAAGAAATATCTAAAGGTAGGCAGCTGTGATTGTCATACTGAGAGTATTAAAGTGTGTAGTGAACACTTAATGTTCAAAGTTTGTTAAGTATTCACTTTGAATTGTAATGTTGTGCATTATAGGTAAAGAAATTTTTTTCTTCTGAGGGATAAGTAATTGTATTTGTATATAAATATACTTTTCCATTAGTAGATCATTTTTTAGGTATATGTCTTTTGCTTACAAAATGTATACATTTTTTGTATTTTGAAAAAATTATAGAAACATTCTGGGTTAGACGAGGAGGAAATTAAGTTTATTCTTGTTTAACTATATTTACTTGTATCTACATTCTGTGCATTTTGATCATTTACGTCTTTTACTGATAACAGAATGACTTGGTTTCAATATTAAAAAGTATAAATCAGTATTAATTAAATAAAAATATAGAAGAGACATAATCAGTTTTCTTAAATATTCCAAACAATACCCATTGTATGTAGTAACAAGAAATATGTCTGCAAAATAAGAAAACAGAGAACATTCTCATATAGAAATACATTGTAATGAATAAAACTGATGAAAACAAAAAAACAAAAACTAACATCTAGAAAGTGTGATATAATGCTTTTATGAATTCCATGTTTACACTTTGCAATATAAGATGGGAGATATTTCATACCCAAAACGTCTTGGGGGCAAACAAGCTTTTAAAGCTTTTCAGTCTGTAGCAATCTAATTGACACTCTCTTTAGGCTATAAGACTCAGCAGTTGGATAATTGTTTTCTTACATTGTTTTCATTAAAGCTTTGTTTGCTATTACTATTATGTGCTCAATGATGTGTTTGAAAGAGATACAGTTTTGATACCAAAAATATATCAAGATCAAATTCATATTACTTTTCCCAGCCAAGTATTTCTGTAAGTTATTTTGAACATTTTTATTGCTATGCACTTCATGGCATTTAAGTGTAAATAACATAAACAAATGTATCTGTCTGCAGTTATGTATTAAATCATTTTACTTGACTAAATCACTTGACCTGTTCTGTTTATACAACATTTGAGGTATGCACCTGTCATTGCTGTTTCAATCACATTACCATACAAATATAAGTAAGTAATTTAAAAGCTTTAGTTTTATAACCTAAAAGTTGAGATGTCGGCTTATAATAATGTTTTTAATGTGTTTGGTTTGCTTGATTATTATAACTGATTTCAGTATTGTCAAAGTATCCTGCCATTATTCCTGTTGTCATCCCATGGTAAATTCAATTATAATAATATTAAGTATCGTAATTTTTTTTATCCCCATAACATTTTCCTTCGAAAAATACAATGTACCACCAGACTCATTTTATTGTATCGTTTCCTTCAGAATCGAGAAGAATTCAAACGCAAACTTGAACAGGAGCAGATAGCGAAGCAAAAAGAAAAGGCCAGACAAAAACTTGAAATGGAAAGACGGGTAAAGCATGGAAAGATTCATTTAAAGCCCAGTCACTCTGCCACGATTTTCGCTACAATTGCCCACGATTTACAAAATCTTGGTGAAGAGTGACAAAGTTTGAACACATTTGATTGCATCAGTGTGAATCTTGATGAATCTTGGGTGATCCTTGACGAATCTTGGGTGATCCTTGACGAACCTTGGGTGATCCTTGACGAATCTTGGGTGAGCCTTGACGAATCTTTGGTGATCCTTGACGAATCTTGGGTGATCCTTGACGAACCTTGGGTGATCCTTGACGAATCTTGGGTGATCCTTATCGTTCAAGAAGCGCCACGACGGTTTTGAACATGTTTGGGACACTGTGCTTCTGACTTATCACAATTTACATGTCCACAATCAATCATGGGCATTTATAACCAGAATCATGGCAGTGTGACTGGGCCTTTCGAATAGAGACTTTGTGTGTGTATGTTTTTCTTCTTTCATCGAAGAAACCCATATTCATCATCTAATTATGATATCATCTAGTTTTGTGTGCCAATAAGGCAACCATTCGACATACATTTATTGCATCTTATATGAAATTACTGTACATAACTAAAGAGTAGCTAATGCAAATGCTTAACTGTCAGACTATATACAACATACACCAATGAAGCTTTAAATTGATTTGTTTCAATTATCAATTTAGTATTCATTGAGACTGTTTTATGCTGACAGCTGACCAAGGTTTGATTGACATCTGATCAAAGTCCTGTCTTATAAATGTCACTACCACTTTTGACCATGATGAACACATGTAACACTGTGTATTGACCTGTCTTGGGGCATTCGTTTCATTACTTAATATTCAAAATGGTTGAAGTCAGTTACTTGTATTGCCTTGTTGCACTTAGCATTATCCGGGTCGTATGAACTTAGAAAACAAATGAGGCGCGTCGTGGGAAAACCGTTCTTAATGCATGTGCATAAAGTGTCGTCCCGGATAAGCCTGTGCATGCCGCAAATGCTAGTCCAGGACGACACGTTCCGCTTTTATGGTATTTTCTGTTTCAAGGAAGTCTCTTCTAAACATAAATCCACTGTACGGGGAAAGTGCCTTCCTGGATTAGCCTGTGCGGACTGCACAGGCTAATCCGGGACGACAGTTTAGGCACATGCATTAAGACCGGTCTTCCCACGACACGCCTCAAATATGTTCTTTCTTAATGACACCAGGGGCCAAATCCAGAAAGCTTCTTAGGAAAATCTTACCTTAGTTAATGTTTCAGTGAAAAATTGATTTAAAAATGTCCTTGTGAAAATGTTTTACCGAATAAGGTAATAAACCTTTTTTTACAAAATAAACTTGAAACGAACCAGCCACAGATTTAAGGAATTTTATGATTTTCTGAAATTTACTTAAGTTTTCGCTTAGGGGCTTTGTGGATATGAGCCCATGTGCTATGCACGAAACAGAGTGACTTAGCAGTGTGTTTTTAGTTGGTGTGTAGTAATGAGCAGGGAAATGGTAAAATCACTTGTTAACTAAAACATCTTCATCCATCTACTGTTTGCAATGTTTAGTGAATTTTTTGTATCAAAGTTGGTCTGTTTTGACTGCAATCCACTGCCTACTTTCACAATTTAATTAAGAAATAATTTTCAAGTTATCATTGTTTATCGGCCAATAAACAACGATTTAGAGTTCTGATGCCTAGGAATTAAACCCTGAGGGCATTAGCCAGAGTTGTTTAATAGCCACGCATCAGAATGACAAAGAATTGTTTATTGGCCGATAAACAACGAAAATGCTAAAATTATTACGATTCTAATATGATTTGACATATATCTTTGAAATTGCAATTAGAACTACTCTTTACTATGCTCCGCTCAGCATCAAAACTTATTTTTGCGTTGTTTATGTGTAGTTTAACAACAGTAATTTTGTTCTTTGTCTGTAGAACAATTAGCGAGTGTCATGTTAGAATACAACTTAACAGTTTTAGTTATGCTCCTTTGGTTTATTAGCCACGAGCGTTCAGTACAACCAAGAAAAGAAAATAGTTTTCAACTATAAAATTATGCATAATAGAATGAATTCTTGAAATGTCAATCATGTAAATGTTAAGAGTGTGTACAACTTTCTGTCAGTGGCATGTCTAAGATAGTTGCTTGATAAAGAGAATAGAAAACCCAGATGGCATTTATGTGTCATGAACATTGGTTGGAATATAACATCATATTTTTGAGTATCATTTAAAATAATTTAGTTTAATTTCATTATTCCCATACACAAAATATTGTTTTGTTTTATGTATAGTAGGTTGTCTCAAAACAGGATTGCATAAAGTGTGTTTTCTCTTTCATTTCAAACAAGCAAATATAAGAAAAACTCATTAAAATCCATATTGCTAATCATGTTTATCATTTATTTGTTTATGCACACTGACAAGAGCAGATATTTATAATAATTTGATGATGATCATTAAAGGCAATTTAGCACCAATAAATCAAATATCAAAGGCATAATAGCCCAGGGTAACGGAGATGAGGTTGAAGCAGACTTATTCGGTCATTCATTTCCATGTCCTTGATATTAAGTCTCATAGGTTAATGGAGTTGAACAAACGAAAAAGTGATTCTTACAGTGGTATTTTCATAGTTTGTTAAGGTTTACTTAGAATAGAAGTAAAAAAAGGAATTGTTTACATGGTAATGTCATGCTCTAAATTTGTAAGTGTTGTTTCACCGATCTTAGTTTTCCTAGTAACAGGATACAGTTTTATTATGAAAACATACTTCTGCAACAAATGTAATTTTAAGATATACTATGGGCAATTATTTCATCCATTTTGTGACACCTGATACGAACAGAGCCTCTGTTAGTGGTAAATTTGTGTTTTTTTACATACATGTATGTGTTATGATTTATTTGTTGTTGCATTTTGGTTTGGATGACAGCAGATTAGTTTGTGCACTAAGCGTTGCACAAAATATAAATTGTAACTGAGTATGTGCAGGGTGTCATTGAGAAGCATCTAATATCCAAAGAAAAAATCCAAGCAAATGTAATTGAAACTTTTTAAGTGTTTGACATCATCAAGTAAGGCAGATGTTGGTTAAGCATTTACAAGGGTTTAGCGTCCTATACGCGCAATACTCGGGTGCGTAATTAAAAAATGCGGAGCGTAAAATAACTTATAAATGTATTTGCTGAAACAAGGACAATTTTTTTTTTAATATAGCAGCTTAAATTGTTTTTGTATCGGTCGATTAAAATCCATGGATATTACTTGATAAAAAGAAGTTTCCATAATAGAATAGAATTACATCTGACGCCAGAAAGGTGCCTCAAAATGCACCATTTCCTTCCTTATTTTCTTATTCCCTGTGGAGACCCAAAGGACTCCCACGAGCGGTAGGGTCACACCCTCCCCTCCCCCTTCGGGTGTGTATAAATTTTACAACCCTGGCTATGCCTCTGATTTATGGAGCTTAACTTGCATTATTTGTGGAATTGTTTCTATATTGTTTGGATGTTAAAGGCACCAATTGAGTGGAGGTAGTTTATTATTATTATTATTGTAGCGTATCCACCTGTCTGTTTGACAGACACATGTGTCCACTTTGTTATTTTACTAGTTCACCTAAGAATTTTTCATGTGAAATGAACTTTAACTTGCATAATATTCGCTTACCAAACATTCACAACTTTTTGTTATATATATGTTATATTTTAAATGGGTTAATTATATAGTTGCATTTCTTTCTCAACGCCCAGTCACAAATTAAGGTAATACTATGCCCTTAGATGACACCTTGTTAGGGAACATCAAATAAGTGATCAACAATTTTTTTACATCTAAAGCTTACATTTTGTCCACATTCTCAACACAGTTTCTGTGCCCAGCCCTGCCTTAGGGCTCCCATTTGTTGTGAAGCTAATCTTTCCCACCCAGCCCTGCCTCATTCAAAGTGAAGCAGTAACCAAAGTGACGCCTGCAGCTGAAATATTGGGATAGGTCTTGTCCTTATCAGCATGCATATTTTACCAGTGACAGCTCTATGCTTGTGACAACTTGGGAAAACTTGGAACGATATCAAGAGATGTTGGACATGCTACATAAAGCTTGTCAAGTGGATTTTATATATGAGAACCATATGAAAGTGTCCCGGCATTTATGCATGGTGGTGTCTGCATTTATGCAAGGTGGTGTACTATTTCTATCTCATAAGAGGTCTTCCTGCTGTTTTGCTGTACGATTTTTGTGCACATGATTCAGTCATCGTAGTTTTCACACTGCATAGGGCATGCATATTTATGTTATGAAATTGACATCACATGATGTTCTTTCTGCATTTTGAAATTCTGTTACCGTGGTAGTTTTTATGCTACCCATTTCATAAACTAATCAGCTTCATTAATGAATGTTCTTAGCAATATGGACACACAGACTTAAAAAAACTTCCATGAAGTAACTCCTTTGAATAGTTATTCCAAGAAAATTATAAAAAAGACAAATAATGTTTCCAAGACAATCAAAAGGCATTGCTCTGAAATGACCACATTTGTGTAGTGTATGTAAACAGTTTGTAGTTTTGAATACAGTTGGCATTGTTTTAAACATGTTCAGGGAGACAGCTTCATTTAAACTTAATAATTCATTTAAGCATAGTCTGTTTAAGGACTTAACGGGTCAAAATATTGCTTGCCATTCTAGTTGTTTTTCTGTGGTAGAACAAGTTCACAACATATTTTTCTGTGGTAGAACAAGTTCACAACATATTTTTCTGTGGTAGAACAAGTTCACAACATATTTTTCTGTGGTAGAACAAGTTCACAACATATTTTTCTATGGTAGAACAAGTTCACAACATATTTTTCTGTGGTAGAACAAGTTCACAACATATTTTTCTGTGGTAGAACAAGTTCACAACATATTTTTCTGTGGTAGAACAAGTTCACAGCATATCTTTCTGTGGTAGAATAAGTTCACAACATATTTTTCTGTGGTAGAACAAGTTCACAACATATTTTTCTGTGGTAGAACAAGTTCACAACATATTTTTCCATTATCTGAATGCAACATTAATAGTGTATACATATTCAGTGTTTACCTTGTGTATCTTTAGTAGAAACATGTTTTGGGAAAACTGGACTTAATGCATGTGCGTAAAGTGTCGTCCCGGATTAGCCTGTGCAGTCTACACAGGCTAATCTGGGACGGCACTTTCCGCATTTATGGTATTTTCTGTTTCAAGGAAGTCTCTTCTAAACATAAATCCACTGTAGGCGGAAAGTGCCGTCCCAGATTAGCCTGTGCAGACTGCACAGGCTAATCCGGAACGACACTTTACGCACATGCATTAAGTCAGGTTTTCCTACGACGCGCCTCTTTTCTTTTCTGAAATGTTAAGATTTAGGCCTTCAAGGCTTTAACTAGTTAGCTCATATCAGTTATTCGAAAGATACAAGAGCTAGCATTTAAAACCATTCAATAGAAACAATTCAGAGCTTCCCTAACTGCATTAACAGTTACATTTTTCTAATTATTCAACATATACTAAGAAACCCTGACTAGTTTTAACAATTACATTTTCCCGACTATTTCAGGAAAAGATCCTTCGAGCGGAGGCGGGAATCAAGAACCTGGATATCCCAGGAGAGCTGGCCTTCGTGTACAACAAACTGGATGGTAGGCTGCATTACTACTTGTTTTTACATATCACTCCTTGCAAATAAATACCAGTCTCTTACAATATTAAGATTGTCATTGTCTTATCGTATGATTTTTAGCTCGACTATTCACAGAATAGTTCGAGCTGTACTGCTCACCCGTTTGTTGGTGTAATGCTCTGGTTAAGGTTTGCGTGCAACAAGTCTGTATCTCTGTATCTCTGAAACTTCGCTTGTGTCTTTGGGGTGATTATGTGAGGTCACTAACGGAGTCCCTTATCTTTTTCCTGCAATTTAGCAGATTTATGCCTCTTTTTTGTAATTAAAAATTTAGGTTAAAGTTTGCGTGCAAGATCTTCATATCTCTATATCTACTACAGATATTCAATTGAAACTTCACACATGCCTTCAGGGTCATTATATAAGATCACCGGCCAAGACCCATAAGAGTTATGGGTTTTTAGCAGAATAATGCCCCTTTTTGTACTTAAAAAAGTCAGGTTAAGGTTTTAGTGCAAGAGAAAATTCAGGTTAAGGTTTGCGTGCAACAAGTACATATCTCTATAACTACTACAGATATTCAATTGAAACTTCACACGTGTCTTTGGGGTCATTATGTGAGGTCACTAACCAAGTCCTATAACTCTGACCTGCAATTTAGCAGAATTATGCCCCGTTTTGTACTTAGAAATTTCAGGTTAAAGTTTGCATTCAACAACTCCATATCGCTATATCTGCTTCAGATATTCAATTAAAACTTACTCATGTCTTCAAGGTCATTATATAAGGTCACTGGCCAAGGCACAGAACTGTGACCAGCATTTTAGTAGAATTATGCCCCTTTTTTGTAGTGATAAAGGCCAATAACTCTGACAAAGCGGTTGAATAGTCGAGCGCGCTGTCCTGAGACAGCTCTTTTTATATTTCAAACAAACTGGGTAGTAGCCTCTATTCCTGCTTGTTTTACATAATACTCTCCATTTTGTTATGATCTTTTGTTTACAAATTTTCGCACTACCTAAAGCAATCTTTTCCAAAAAAATCTTCTGGTCTTGCTTCTTTTTTTATGTCTCAAAGTTTCTACAAAACAAAGAAAGTTATATATGAGGTGTGTCCTTGGAAAACCAGGATTAATGCATGTGCGTAAAGTGTCATCTCGGATCAGCCTGTGAAGTCCACACAGGCTGATTTGGGACGACACTTTACGCACATGCTTCATATATTTTTTTGCTGACAAAGCAATGAAATTGTAGACTTTGTTATGCAAATAATTATGAAATTTTTTTAATACGAATATTCCAGTCTGCAATGATAACAGTTAATTCTTAACATTTGTGTACAAATACTCCTGCTCACTGTTTCAGACTGGCGGCCAGTGCACAATGACCGTCACATCATATCGGTGATCGGGGACGTGGTGCCTATGGAGTTCAACTATCGTCTCCCCGGTGACATCAACACCCACGCGTTCAGCAAATATGTCAACGCTTACTTCAAGGTGGGCCACTTCAGTGTTATTAGTGCACATTTAGTTGGTGTTAGATGCTGTTTTCAGATATTACATATTTGAAAAAAAAAACATTGTAACTTCGTAAGCAGTTTGTTAGAGGATTGATTCTCAGTTGAAAAATAGTCTTCTGCAATTAAAAAAATTAATGATTTTCAGATGGAAAGTTATTTTCTGCAATTTTAATTTATCTAAAACACATTATTCCACACATTGTCTAACTTAAGATTAGATGCATCACATGTGTGAGTGAGGCTTCACTGTTTAAAGTTATCTGCCCATGGAATTGAAACGTGAATATTTGGATAGTCAGTAGATAGTTATCTGTCATGAAAACTTAGTTGTGATCTTGCAAATACTTGCTATTAATTTTTTTTTCATTATCATGAAGTTTGGTGTGCTAGTAAATTTACCAGTCAAGGGTATTCATTGATCATAAGCGCCATTGCCTACTTCTTACAAAAACTCTTAGTTTTACTAATCACCACACTTCCTTGGGGGCTGTTAAATATTGATATGTTAAATTTACATGAAGTCTGATGCTTTAGTAATTGGATCAGTCAAGGGTATGCATATTTAATCATATATGCCTTTGTACAATGAAATGAATATAACAGATCACTTTTAGCATTCAGAGTTATGGGCCTTTGATCCAGGTACCATAGCATGTCTGCATAGAAAAAAGTAAAGTGATAACTGTGATACAATTTACGGATAGGGTAACCAGAACATAGTGGGGAAATGGATAAGGTGTCCACGTTGCGATCTGGAGGTCGTGAGATTGATCCCTACTCGGTGAGTCTTCCAATGATGTTTTGCAAAAGACACCAAGTACTGGTTCTACCCAGGAAACTGACTCGAGAGTGTCTCAATAAGCCTCAGACTTTCAACACAATTGCTCTGAAATAAATAGGTTTAAACTAACTACAATTCACACTGTTTCTTTAACAGAGCCCGGAGTGGGGTGTGCAGGTGGAGCCCATCAGCTCGACTCTCACCCACGTGCAGGGGGAACAGAACAATCGCTTGTCACTGGCCATCTTCAAACTGGTGGGTGCTCACACATAACAGAAAGTTAAACAAGTAGTATTGAAGAAAACTTGTTAAACCCAAATTGTAATTGAAATTGTTGTAGAAATTACCAATTAAAAGTACACATTTTGTTATGTTTAAATTAACATATGAAATTATAAATAATGTTTATGCATTAATCAAAGAATAAGTATGTATAAAAATAACAGTCCCATAAAACCATTGTTTTTATTTAACCCAAATGTTATTTGCAAATACTATATTGCAAACACACATCTTTTTAATCAGTATAATTATGTTAACACATTTTTTATTCAGTAAATGTTGACACATTTGTATTCAGTAAATACTCATTTTGTTTCTTTTTGTATGTCTTGTATCTGTTACATTCTCCAGATCTTGAAGTACATGTATGACCAGACCCTAGGGGACAAAAAGGAGAAGGCAATGGCCGACTACATTGTGCAGCTCGGTCTGCAGAACGAGGGCGTGCGGGACGAGATCTACTGTCAGCTGGTCAATCAGACGTGGCGCAACCAGAAACTTGTGCCAGCCGAACGCGGCTGGCAGCTCATGGCCCACTGCCTGAGTGCATTCCCGCCCAGCCAGAATTTGTACAAGTTCCTCCTGAAGTATGTCAGCTGTGTCGTAATTTTTTTCTTAAATCGTGGATTGTGGCCTTCAAGGCATGACAAGACTGTAAATTGCTAGAATAACGTTGATGACTCTAGGTTGCATTTGAATAATTTATCAAGTATGAAAGCTAATTATACATACAACCTTGTGTTATCAAACTACTTATTGTACTTTCATGCTATTTCTTGTAAAATTGTTGACATGGCTTGAAATTATGCACACATAGTAAAACAAGCGACATTGTTTAGTTTACTTCTAACAGTGATTTGGTGTTTCCTGTAAATGAGATTTTAGAAATATTTATCAGCTGTTTTTCTCGGTATTTTTTTTCATTAAAATTTGTCTTAAAAGTATTATTTAAAAGTATAAGGCTGTCAAATTACTTGTATTAGAATTATACACTTGCACAGAAAAAAACCAGACAAAATTCAGGTAATCAAAGAATTGTTGGTCATATTTTCCTTTCTTAAAACACCATGTTCTCTTGTCATCATCAGGTATGTGTCTGATGTTGGCATGGGAGGCTACAAGTGGTTCTGCCAGCACAAGGCGCTGCAGTGCGGCAGCATAGAGCCACAGCTGTGCCGTATCTACCCTCCGTGTCTGCTGGAGTGGCGCGCCGCTCAACGAAAGGCTAACATGGCCCTCGAAGTGCGGTTTGCTGACAGTAAGTAAACTGTCTTTGCTGCATGTGATGAACCTCTTTGAAGTTATTGTTATTCTCAGATGAAAAGTATTATAATAAACATAAACATAAAAATAGCCATTAATATTATTCAACCCTATTTCCCAACACATTGGCAGTCTGTTGTTAATTTTAAACAACATTCATGTTATTAAAACTAAGTTTAATATGATTTCCATTTTAATTTCTGTTCCGTTGTAGAAGATATTGACACTTTTTGAATTAAGCATTAAAGTTGTCCTGTGTCCTGTATTAACCTTCTTTAACAACATGCCTGTTTTTTAGATGCCACAATGATTGGCCATGTGGAGTCGTGGACCTCCGGCGAGGACTTCTGCAAGCACCTGCTGAATTTACGCGGACTGCGTGAGAACAACAAGGGCTGGACGGTTGTCCTGCAGGAGGATCGAGACTACTACGAGCTCATGGGATACGACTACGTGTTCGATCTGATCAGCGAGATGGAGATCTCCCCGGGGTTCCCCGTTTGCAGGTCGCATTTCATCGTGTCCTCGGACCGGTCGCGGGAGCCTCACAGCATGCAGCGGGCTTTGTACAGCGAATCGTAAGTAGCAAGGAAAATTGTAAAAGTGCAGCTAAGTGATACAACAGGCAGTATATATTCTTCTGAAGTTTTGTTCCTTAATATTATATAAATATAGGATTTGAATTCATGTTTCATGAATTCTGCAGATGACTTTGATATTTTGTTTGATTTCAGGCCCCACAATCCTGAGCGTGAAAGGCACATGGTTATGGTTGGCAAGTTGCCAGAACCTTTAAAGATCGATATTACAAAGATCGAACAGCGCAGCATAAAGCAGCGTACAGTGAACGGGGAAGCGGCCGATGGTGGGGTGGAGTTTTCAATGACAAGTGTGCTAAACAAACGACCCCAGGGGGTCAATGTGGAGGGACTCTCTGACAGCAAAATGAATTTGAGGTACACTAAACGCAAGGCCGCTCCTAGCCCTCCAATGGGAAATGGGCATGTCATCACCAACGGTTACAGCAACGGCGATATTGATAGCAGCCGGGACCTTTCTCAGACGCAGTTGAACCGGCGATACAACGTGATACAGGAGGAAGACATTAGCCCTTCCAAACTCAACCAGCGATATTTGAGGATGACCAAGGCTAGTGCTCACCATGGCGGGGCGGCAGATAAGATTGCCAGGAAGACGCAAAGAGATGTTGACAACGTTTCCGTGGGGACCGGGCACTCGGACTGGTCCCACTGGGTGGAGGACGTGTTCAGTAACGCTCTCAATGAGCATGTGGATGGTCTTTCAGATGCGCGGTCCGTGGAGAACAGACTGAAGGGAGGAGGCATGGTCACTGGCGAGGGAATTCCCCAGCCACAGTATCAACAGGTAGATTACTTTTCTGTAAAGAAGATAATCATGATAATGTTTTATGACTGTAATATGTTTTCATGACGGTATATTTCATTGCTGCTGTTATCCAAGTAAAGTAATATAAATATTGATTTAATTGTTGATTTAATCAGATCAGATTTATTAATCAATTGTAGGCCATGTTGTACAAATACTGGTATATGTCTTAAATAAACAACATAAATGGTATCAGCCTTTTAAGTTACTATGAATTAAATTTAAGTCCTTATTTACGTAAAGAGATGTATTATTATGTGAATGTAATATCCTCCAGGGTGCTGTTGGCATGCAAATGAATGGTGGCATCAACATTCCGCTCCAGCAGATCCCGGGCTCCATGATGAACGGCGGGCTGCCCACGATGGCCCCGCCCATTCTCCCCGCCTCCAGCCTCCACCCCCAGCTGGCCGGCCAGTCCCTCACCCCGCAACAGATGGTTGCCCAGCAACAGGCGATCATGCAGGCCTATGTAAGTATTTCAGGCTTTAGAGGATAGTATAGTAACACATATAATTTCCTTATAAATTAAGCAAAGTTATCACATATATTTTAAGTTACATATTATAACATTGGACTGATTGGTGAAACAAGTTTGTTTATTTACAATAACAAGTTTTCCTCAAAATATTACCTGCTATAGAATTATTGTAACTAAGTGATTTATTTTTGTTTTATTGCTGATGTTGATTTTTTTTCCAGGCTCAGACTCAAGCCCAGGCTCAGGCACAACAACAACAACAAGCACTGCTTCAGGCTTATCAGCAGCAGCAACAACAACAGCAAGCACAACAGACGAGCCAGGCCCAGTTTGCAACCTCCCTGCAGCAGCAACAACTTGCACAGTTGCTACAGCAACAGCGTCTGCTTGAGGCAGCTCTGCAGCAACAGCAGCAAATGCAGAGGACACCTCAGGTCGCGATGTCTTCATTGATGCAACAGCCGGCTGTGAATGCTAGCTTCAGTATGCCACAAGGTAATAGATGGATGAACTAATCTGTGGATTGTGTGCACTTGTAAATCTGTTGCTTGAACAACTTTAAGTAAAATCTGCCTATCATGATATTTACTTACGTGCATCCACATGTTTAAAAACAATTGCTACATAAATTATAATGGTAGTGATTTTGTTCAGTAACTGATATAGCAGAGCACCAGTTGTGTATTGTAAATGCATTTAGTTTCCTTTCTATCAACTGTAAGTAGAGGCTAATGTTTGTTGGTGTCGTTTCAGCGAGTCAGACATTTTTCCCCAGTCAAAACTCGCAAACCCGTATGACTGCCCCAGTGCCTGTCGTCAGCAGCCAGCAGACTGTGGTAAAACAGGGACCTGTAACATTTCAAACAGTTGAGCAGACCGACACAACCGATGGCACCAGCGGAGCTCGCCGAGTGTTCAAGTTCCGGCAGCACTTTGAAAAGGAAACTGTGAATCCCAGTCAGACTAAGGAGCATGTGGTTTCCCCCGTGCAAGCCCCGCCTCCACCTCCTGTGCAGTTCCAGGACATGCCCAGAATGGCACCTGCACCTCCTGCGCCTCCACCCCCGCCTCCCCCGCCAGAACACCCCCAGCTCTATGACAAAGAGAAGGGCACATTCACGTTTAGGGACCGGACGGGCAGAGCCCGTACCATCCGGATTGGTCGGGTGGTGTGGCCACCACCACCTGAGAAGGAGGAGAAGATTCAGCGGGAAGTTGGAAGGCTGGAGATCGACGAGAAAGTGCAGAGGGAACTGGACGAGAGGATTAGACCCACCCAGCCACAGAAGGTGGAGACACCAAGAGTTGAACCAAAGAAGGTTGGCACATTGAGAAATGTTTATCTTTTGTTTCCATCTTAATTGGAATTAATCATATGAATTAATGATTGCAGTAATGATACATTATACTTGTATATATTAAAAATAACTTTTTGAACAATTTCATCTTGAATTTAGCATCTATAATTTATACACTCCTTCATTCAAGTGTTTCACACCATATATGGACAATGCTTATGATTACTGAGTACTGTTCGAATATTAGCTTAATGCTAATGGTTGTAATTGAGCATAATGCATAAAAAACTATCTCGAAAATCAATGCCATTCAGAACTTGCTATTCAGATTTTTCTCTGCCGCTCTTGTTGCAGGAACCTCCAAAGAAGAAGCAGCAGTTGGCAGAGACTGTACACCTGGCCACACTGCAGCTGCTGGAACAGAAGATGTCCCCCAAACCTGCCCCTGCCAAGCCCCCCACCCCTCCCCCACCCAAAATCGGTAGGATGTTAGCACAAACATGTATTGGATATGAGACGTGTCATGGGAAAACTGGGCTTAATGCATGTGCTTAAAGTGTTGTCCTGGATTAGCCTGTGCAGTCCGCACAGGCTAATCCAGGATGGCACTTTCTGCTTTCATGGTATTTTCTGTTTCACGAATGTCTCTTCTAAACATAAATCCACTGTAGGCGGAAAATGCCATCTCGGATTAGCCTGTGCGGACTGCACAGGCTAATCCGGGACGACACTTTATACACATGCTTTAAGCCCAGTTTTCCCACGACACGCCTCATATATAGGATCTGACACCAGTTGTCCTTTCATACCATATTTTATTAAACAAGTTCAGGAATTTTGTTAGTTAGTAAGCCTTTGTCGAGCTTACTAACAAATTTCCTGGACAAGTTTAATAAATATGGTATGAAATGTCAACGAGTGTCAGATCTTTTTTATCACATGCTTTTAAATGAAATAAAATCCTTCTAATTTTACCAAAATCCTTAAAGTTGTGTACTGACGTGACGTCATTTCATGTTGACAACGTCATTTACAAAAATAATGTAATGAGATTGGTCAGTCAAAGAATATGTAGCCAATCAAAACGCACAAAATGTTATCTTACACATGTATAATATTAAAATATTTGTAATGGCTATATTACATGGTAAACAAGGTAGAGCATGTGATAAAATTGTTATTTGCTTACATGTAATTATTTGAAGACTAAGAACATCTGCTTCAGTTTGTGCCTTATTTTATGATTTAATTATGGTTTAATTGGTATAGAATAAGACTGATTTTAATGGTTTTCCTTTGCTTCACTGTTTTAATTAGCCAGTGAATTCATCTGTAAGCACTTTCCATGTTTCATAATTTCATAGTTTTAGTGTGTTGCCAGTAGTTATGCTATATGTTTTTTATGCCTTCACAGAAACACCCCCACCACCAGCCCCCAAAATCCAGCACTCGAAGCAGACCCATGTAATCGTGGAAACGCAGACCCAGACGGAGGTGCCCCTACCCCCAGAGCCCGAGGTGATAGACTACCGGGCCCTGGAGATGGTGATGACTGAGCTGTACCGACAGAACAAGGACACCTTCCTCACCTACAGCAACGTGCCCTGGACTCTGCATGTCCGCAAAGAGGTGAGATTTCTGACCTCTTAACTCTTAAATGATTTTGTGTTCTTGTTTAAACAATGAAAAAATCCCAGCGAGAAACCTGGTTCCAAAAAAAGTGAATAAAATACTTAGCAAACGTAACTTAGAGTTAAGATATATTTACCTAGAATACCTTGCATGAACCTACATAGGTCACACTTCTTAATGAATTAGTGAACAATGGCCACTATTTTTGACATGTGATGACCACAAATAATTTTATTGAAGGTGTAAAAACATGGAGTTACAATCATGACTGCAAGTTAGAATTAACAATTTGCAAATTAGTGTGAAATATTGTTTTCGGACTGAATGTCAGACTTTGAAATAATGAAAAATACTCTGAAATATCGCTGAATTCAAATTAACAGAGTACTAAATAATGGTGCTCAAATGTTCTTCTCTGATGACAAAATATTGCCATTTAAGTAATGCTATACAGTTTGAAGACTGTTCAGCACATGTTTGTGTACGTCTGCAGGTGTTTGTTCCCGGAGAGAGGCTGGACAACCCCCTGGCTCTGCACCTGATCTTCTGCCAGGTGGTGCAGGACGTCTACAACAATGGCTGCATACGCATCAACAAGGATGAGCGCATCAAGATGAGGGGAATGCTTGGTAGGCCAAACTGGGTCACGTGTCTTAGTACACAAAATTGGAATAACTAGTTTGATGTTATCACTCAGATTTTTGGAATGTTTTATTCTTTTTGTACATGAAGTGTTGCTTAATCTTAGAAAATTGTGTCATTTTCAGGTATTTTATTAGCAAAACTCAACAATTGTTTAAAGAAGTATGTGTAACAACACTGTATTTTACTCTATCTTTTTCTAATAATGTACATGAAGCACTCAGCAACACTCAGATAGGGTATTCTTCCTTTTGGCATGGGATCCACTGAACACTTTAGACTTTGCCTTCCAAGATTTTCAGTCATACAAATTATTTCAATGTTACCTCATGCTAAGCATTGACTTTCAGAGAGCCACGGTATCAACGCTGGGAACTACCTGTCCGGCTCTTTCAAGAACCAGGTGAAGCGGATCGTCGTTGATACAGCCAAGGAGTGGCCTACCTATTTCTGTAGGCTCTTCCCCATGGCGGTAGGTCACAGCGGTGTTAGTTCTCACAGTGGCATGCATACTGAACCAAAAAAGAAATAATTGCTTAGTTCAATGTAGATAATTATTTAACATTTGAATAGTATTTAATGAAATCTTCTGTTTGTTTTTTAAGGTTTGTCTTATGAATCTACTGGGATTGACTGGTCAATTTTGCAGAGTACAACGATTATACAATTACCTCATGTATTTATGCGTGTACATCTCTTATGTAACCGTGACAATTTGGCATGTACTTTACAAACGTTTATTTTATGGTTCATTAAATAAACCAGTATTGGACATGGACCGTGTGATTCATCCTTCTTGTATCTGATTTTCTCAAATGGTGTTAACAAATAGTTCTTAAACTTCCTGCATCTGTTTGCATGAAATAAATTTGGTGAACCGTTTTAGTGGGTTGGTTAGTTTCCTACCTAGGAGCGTTTCTAGAGTCACTCCCCTGCATATTTTTTAAGCAGCACTTGTTCTTTTGAAACAAATTATGTTGTATAGAAAATCTTTAGAATACATGTAGTATGGAAATAAAATAAATGTCCTTGATTTTCTTTGTAAGGACGTTTTCACAATACTTGATTAAACAAATTATTTAGTGCAGTTAATAAACATCTATGAAACACCTTTGTTTATTATTGAATACTTTTGTTTCAATTTTTCTCTGAGAACAACCATTTTATAGGTTTGTGTTTAATAAATGGACATGATGGTATGAATGTTTTCATCAGCTCATCAGTATTGGTGGACATTTCTTTCAGTCAAGTGGCCATCTTGCTGGTGTACACTACGTGGGGGTCAGTCACTCGGGAATATATTTTGTACAGCGAATCAAGACACTGGTGGAAGATTACCTGGACGTCATTGAGCACATCAAGTATGTGAAATGCTGAGACAGGGCTGAATACTGTGGCAAAATCTTATAGTGCATTACTTGCCATTTTCCTGTGCAGTAATTATACATACCAAATTCTGACAAAATTTTACGTGTTAAATACACAACCAATTTATTTTACCATCCCTGCTGAACTAAGGAGTACAAAAGTTCTCAAACTCGTGTCTAAGTCTTATCATCTTAGCCAATGAGATTGATTGTACACAATGAATATATCTATAAATATATAAATTATTTGGTAATAAACAAAATCTAACTCATTACGTTAACTCAATTTATCTATAAACTCTAATATTATTCTTAGAGGTATCATGGTATATTGTTTTTCCCTTAATAAGAGATTACAAACCACAACATATTTTAGTGCTTGCTTACTTTTAACAAAGAAATCGTACATGCTACAGAGTTACGTTCTTAGCTTAAAAACATGACACACTGTTTCAGGTATGAGGACGTGGTTGACGTGGTGATGCCGTCCCGCACGTCCATCCAGATCAGCACGAAGAACAAGTCCTATGTGTTCTACACCAACCGGGCACAACAGATGAAGGACATGATTGATCAGTACCTGCATGCAAGTGACATGGTGAGATACTAGTAACAGCTGGCACCGTGATTATGAACATTCTTAAACAAAATCTTAGTCTTAACCTTTAAAATCGGCCAATGAATATCAAAGCTCATATGTAACAAGCGTTTTCATTGGTATATATTTAAAGTTGAGGCTAAGTTTGAGACTAATAACTTTCTTCGTCATGGTACCTGGGCCCAAAAACTTCCATAAACTTCTTGAGTAAAATCTGATCCATAACTTAAAATCGTCATTTATCTTCTGTTTTTTCATATCTATATTACATTTCGCTTAACGTTTACTAATTGTCAGCTATATGATTAATAACTGGTAAGGGATTTTCAAGTTTATATGTAGTTTGACTGTTATTACATAACATGAAATGGTACATAAGTGAAAATATTTTAAAATAAACTTCAGAGAAATAAAGAATTCTCAGTTCATAGCACTGAGTGCTATGTCTGTTAGTTGTGTGATTTAAGTTTGTTTTTGTCATTATTAGAGTTTATTGCTTTATCATTTTATTCAGAATATATTGACAGGAGTCAGTTTGTTATAGTTTACCTGGGCATCAATCTGAATTTGAATTTTTAACTCAATGATCTACCCATCTATTATGTTTTACATTATTTCTATACATGTAGAATCAAAAACACAATGAACTATTTCTTGACCCCAGAGCAACAAGTTTGTGGTGGCTGTGAAAGACTACATCACAAGGGAGAGCACTCTGCTGTCCTTCAAGCGAGGGGACGTAATCAAGCTCATGGATGCAGATGTAGATGAAGGTATATTTCTACTTTAGGTCACAATATACTAAAAGATTTCCTTAACAAATTCAATGTAAAAGCAATAAATTCAACAAAAAATAAACTCAACATTTTGCGCGTAGAGACCCTCATAACCATACCTTTTCTTAAAGAGCATTCCGAGCCGAATTGATTTAGACAATAAAAAAGATAGGTCATGTGATATGTAAGAAAGAACTCGACGCGAATCAAAGTTCACTGTTTTACTGCCATCTTTTTACCGGCTACTCTCCAGTTGAAGGTATACTGCCAACTGTCAAAGTCTCGTCATGTAGTCTCCAACCTTCAAGCGAAACAGTGAATTTTTAGTACACAACAATGTTTTTCCTACCACACGTACAAAGAATTATTCAAAAATAAAGTCATGGCAAGTGACTATACAGAAAATTGTGTCTTCAAATAAATGGTGTTGATTTATTTAGAGAGTATAGCATTGCACACCTGAAATATTTAGTATACTGTAACCTATAAGAGAAATTTGTTCTCATTAAAATTAGTTTTTCTTGCATATAATTATCTTCCCATGCATATTGCACCAATATATTAAGTTTGGCTTGTATATCTGTCCATTTGGCCATTTTATTTCATATTTTCAAACACAGGTGATTTTGGTCGGAAGCCGGTGATTTCAAGCGTCTTGAAGCTTAAATGTCCCTCTAACAATTAAAGCTGATATTTGCAATATTTGTGACAAAATACCCAAACAAACCAAACAAACATGTATGGGGGGCTTATGTGGGGTGAGGAGAGAATGACTTTGTTAGATATTTTTACTCTAAGCCATTTTGATAATGTATTTTTTGTGTATTTTTAAAAAAAAATCACCCCAAAAATGTAAATTTAATAGAAAAAAAATTCCAATTTCATCCAAGACAATTAACAAATTAGTCAAAATGGGAGATCAAAGATACTTTGAAGTGTAGAAATCAATCAGCTTCCAGTAATTGCTTGTTTCAAACCAATAAAGTGTAAAATCTTTAAAGCACCTTGTTTGTCGCAGCCTCTTTAATTACAGGCCACCAATGATATATTCTAGTATATAATGTCATGAGTGCCTTTAAACTGCAGCAGGTGGTCAATTTGCATTGCCTGCTCACATTTAGAGGTTTAAGGGAATACAAAATTGCATATTTTGGGCACAAAATAAGTACTTTGACTTTTTTTAAGGTGGCAATCTGGTCAAAATGGGGTTCATAACCAAGCAAAAGAAAAAGTTGCTCAATGTTGGTTTTAAATGAGGTGGGACTAGTCCGGTGAAGGGGAAAAAACATAATTATGAAAGAAGGTCAAATTCCAACACAACCTATGTAAGGTTAGAAAGGTCATCCTTTGAAGCACGGGTAGCTTACAATGACAAGGTTCTTACTTTTCGGGATGTAGACGGCTCTCAAACCCCAGCTAAGCCCTTGCGTCCGAGAGCGAACAAGATTCGCTATGTAGACCTGTTACGGGTTCCTGCTCCATCAAAAGTCCATCCCGACTTACTTACGAACAAGGTCCATGTCCCCGTCCTACTCCAGTCTATGATGTCCTCTGAAAATAGAAAGCATAGGTTAAGAAGTGATAAATGTAGGGGCGACTTGGTAATTGACGGCAGTGCTTCCATAAAGTGGGGCTTAGGCTGGGAGGAAAGGTTAAAATGTACAAGATGCAGATATGTAGGCAAGCATTATAAGCTTTACAATGAGGTTCCATCAAGTACCAGGGGCAGAAAGGCAGCTCAGATCAATGTAGGCTTCCAAATAGGTGTTGCAAGTACTTCTATTGGGAACACAGGTTCCCGCAGAATTCTCAACACAACCAATATCATTGCTCCCTCTCCACTTGCTATGCAAAAACAAGCAAATAAGGTCAATACTGCCCTTAAATCCCTAAATGAGAGAAGCATGTACCAGATTAGAGAAAACTTAGTTTGCTGAAAATGCCAAAATTGGTCAAAAAGATCCCTCTAAGGTAAATGTTGAAGGGGACACTTGCTACAACAATCCAATTTTTAACTCTGACGCGACACCCTTTCAAGCCGGAACTATTGCCATAAGCACTATGTGTGAAAACAATACCAGAAACAAGCAAATTGTAGGGGTACAAGTAGCAAATAAACTATGCAGGACTGCATCAATGCTTAGGAATAAGGGTAAACCTGTTCAGTGCCCCAATCATAGGGGGCATTGTTCTGCAAATGTTTCAGAGAGGGAACCAATAGGTGATGAAGGCAAATGGAATAGGTTGTTAGGTGACCAGATCTCTAAGGACATCAAAATAGCAAATTTCACTTGTGATGGGGACAGTAGGGCATTCCAAGGTGTTCGTAACTCTCACGGTCACAATGTGGGTCATCTTAAGGATCTGAGGCACCTAGGCAACTCGCTGAAGCGCGAGCTCAACAAAGCGCCTTTCTCAAAGGGCATGCTCAAGGGTCATTCCAAGTCTAATATCAGGAGTCGGTTCGCTCTCTCGGTCAAAGCTAGGTGTATGGCTGAGCTTAAAGCTGCCCACAATAAACACCAGGGTGACATCAAGGTTCTAAAGAAGGTCATGGTTGATGTAATCGCAACCATTGTTCTATGCTTCAGTGGTTACTGCGGTACTCATTGTGCAAAGTACAGTTATGTCTGTGCTGGTACAAATAGGCAAGCTAAGAATTTCATGCCAGACAATGTCAAGGTTAAAATGGTTGACAGTGACCAACAAGTCCTTAAAAAATGCATTGAAATGGTTTTAGGTCCAGCTGCTCTTGACGCTACCAAACTTTTAACCACAACCCAAAAAAGTGAAGCAGTAAACAGGTCGTACCAAGCTGTCAATCCTAAAACTGTGACTTTCTCACGCAACTGTGTAGGTCGAATTCACGGGCAGGTTCACAAATTAAACAATGGCTATGCTGACTTTGTAATTGCAAAAACCACTGAACTAAATGCTAACCTTACCCAGGGGTCAAAGATTATTAAGCAGATAGCATATGAGGACCGCAACGACCTTAACCGAAAGCAAACATCCGCTACCAACAAAGCACGAGCTTTACGTGCCAGGACGCGGAATTATCGATACAAACTGCATGAGGAATTACACTACGGCAAGGGCATGAGTGACCCCAAACCTGATTATGACAGTCTTCCACACCTTAAGCATCATAAATATGCTTAGTTGATTGTGTACCTGATAATAAATTGTTATTATTACCTGTTTTGGCATAAGAGACCTCTAACAAGTGGCCCTCGCGTCAGCATCAGGCGTTCCTCTACCTGAAAAAGGCAAAAATACCCAATAGAAATAGATATAAAATGAAAAAAAACATGCATTTATGTATTTTAAGTGTATTTCTATGAATAAAAGGAAGTGATAAAGCTTGTTGTATTCATGTTTTTACCAAATATGCAGGCTGGCTCAGTTCCATGCCCGCTGCACTGTCCGAACTGTAAACATGTCCGCCGTTCCATGTTGGTGGAATGGGGCTCTATGTTTAAATGTTGAGGCTTAACACACAAGCTATTGTTGCATAAGTGGCTCACAGAGTCCCTGGCGTTCAATTCTGACTTCATGTAGCACATTAACGCTACACGGTGAACCAAGTATGTCTCTGATTTTATGTCCGAAGGCAATTTAGCCCTCATTCGGCCATAATAGGGTAAGGAACTATTTGAAATACAAACATTCCAGATCAAACAATCTGAATTGATGCATTTAATGCACTTATTTTCTACTCTTTTGCTCAGAAATGACCAAAAATCTGCTTTCTCATCCATATTTTGCACTTGCAGACGATATTTTATTTTAACCCAAAGTCAGTTTAGGTCACAATATACTAAAAGATTTCCTTAACAAATTCAATGTAAAAGCAATAAATTCAACAAAAAATAAACTCAACATTTTGCGCGTAGAGACCCTCATAACCATACCTTTTCTTAAAGAGCATTCCGAGCCGAATTGATTTAGACAATAAAAAAGATAGGTCATGTGATATGTAAGAAAGAACTCGACGCGAATCAAAGTTCACTGTTTTACTGCCATCTTTTTACCGGCTACTCTCCAGTTGAAGGTATACTGCCAACTGTCAAAGTCTCGTCATGTAGTCTCCAACCTTCAAGCGAAACAGTGAATTTTTAGTACACAACAATGTTTTTCCTACCACACGTACAAAGAATTATTCAAAAATAAAGTCATGGCAAGTGACTATACAGAAAATTGTGTCTTCAAATAAATGGTGTTGATTTATTTAGAGAGTATAGCATTGCACACCTGAAATATTTAGTATACTGTAACCTTTATAATCTGTGTTAGATGTTGTTTAGTTGTTTGTGTTTAAGCCTTTACATTTTAATGTAACTAAATCAATAAATGAATTGGCTTCCTATGTATATAATCGTCATGAATGAAATCCATAAGGATAAAATTAATTAAGTGTTTGATAGGTAAAATATAAAAATCAACATGCTACAAGATTAATAAATGGTTGGTTGTGCCATAGTTTGAAGGTGGGTATCATTACAACATTTTATGGTTCTTTTACTACAATTATGGATCATCTATGTAACTTGCTATATTTGGTTTACACCTTGAACAAAAATAAACAAAATCCAGGTTAAAGATGTGTAAGATCAGGATATTAAAATAAAATAAAATGGAACAGTGGTCATTTACTCGGAAATACTGAAATCCTTGTATGCGGATTTGAAGTCAATTTTTGTATATGATGTCTATAGGAAATTCATTAAACTCTGATCATAATATAGTCTACTAGTTCTTAGACTGAGAGGTAAGGCTGAATGTTGTACCACATGTTTCTCTATGGACTATACACCACCAAATAGTTATTCTTCTCATCTGTACATTTCACTGTCGTAAAATGGTTGTCTTTTCAAATTGTAAAAAGCTCTTCTTAGACACAGCAACATCAGGTCCCTTACTCATAAAGCTATTATGCACCTTTCAGTATTTTCCCCCAGGGGGGGAGTGGCGGGCAAACCCAGGGGAATTTGACTAATTGTATGTTGGGGGGTCTAATTCCCCTGCCTAGAGCCAAGCATTTTTGTCTAAATCCCCTCAATGGGGGATGCTTAATGGGTGTAGCAAATGGCCCAGGGGCCAATATTACCGGGATCTAAAATCCTAACAAAGTATATTTCCTGGGACCCGCAATCATTGTTTGTTTACAAGGGTATTATAATACGGAATACTTACGGATTCCTGCAATAATTGGCTGAAGTTTAACAAAACAACAAGGCAAATCGACTCCAGTATGGTTTAGCGTATTTGTTGTTTTGACTGGTTTTTAGTAGTGGGCAAATAATTGGTATGGGCGAAAAAATGGTCGCTAACCATTACAATTTGATGCTGTTTTATGAAAAAATGTTCCAGTGTACATTTTTAAATGAAGAATTCACCAAAAGTTTTCTCAGTTTTGATTATTACAGAAAAATAGTAGGTAATATTAATACTAAATTTACAAAGTTGAAAAGTTAAGAAATAATTTATGCATAACCACATTTCAAGGTACATATGTAGCAAATGCTGTAAGGCATTCATAATGTTTGTTCTCTTCCAGGATGGCTATACGGGATACTGAACGGGGTGGTGGGGTATTTCCCAGCCGAGCTAGTGCGCCCTCTAGCAAGACACGAGGTGGAAGTGGCTCGCACTCAAGGTCAAGCCCTCGCCCTCGACCGAACTTCCAGTTTGGGGGTAGGTATAGAATCATGTAATCTCTCCATTGAGGGTTGAGTGTGAAACTAGTGTATCTGATATAGAATTGTTAAGCAGATACAATAGTTTCACGCTCAACCCTCGCCATGTAATCTCTCCATGTAATCTCCTTCGAAGCATACATGTATATATAGTCACTATAAGTGTAACCTGGGTAGTCTTGACTTATGGTGGACTGTGACCTTCAGTTAAACACTTGTATTTCAAGTCGCAAAGTAATGGATGACAAATTACCACAGAAACTGCAATTGATTGTTAGTCTTAAAAACATATGGTATTTTTATTTGACTATTGAAACAAGTGCTTTACTTTCAGTTTTAATGAAATGGAAATCTAAAGCATAAATTATAATTAACTACCCATTAATAAAAGGTCTAATACAATATTTCTGTTTCTCTCATTTTATGCTGAATATTCATTTATGAATCTAATACCTTATTATTAATCTTTAGTTGTCTCATTTGAAAAAGAAAAGAAACAAAAAATTGGCCGGTTTGTTTGAAAAAAATAAAAGTTTGCTGCTGTAATGTCTTTTTTTTAAATCTGCTTCGGCAAAACTTTTAGTAAAACTGTCAGGTAGATGTAGTACTCTATGTTCAATATGTATTATCTTTACCCGTGCATACCCTCAGTTCCGTACCCCATCTGTACACACGTAAGCACTCTGCTTGATCTCTTTCTGTCCTGTCAGAGTCTACCTCCGCCGCAGCCCGTGGCCCACGTGTCAGAGACCACCGTTCAGCGAGTCATACACAAATCACACAACAACACTCGGGTAGGTACTCGTTCTTCAGCTGCTGGATCCATGAAACACTACACCTAGATTTTTCACCCTTATTATGTTTCAATCAGGGGTTTTCCTAGACAGAATTAAATTATATGCACAGTTGAATGTAAGCAATGTTAGTTTGGTAATTTGTATGAAATTCATTAAAATTTGAATTTTTCAATAACAATCTCGCGTTCATTCCTCAAAACACTTGGGACCTTGATTTTCACCTTTACTTTAGTTTCGCCTTTTTTCAGGCGTGGGAAAAATCAGAAATATGTAATTTGTTTTTTATCAGCCAATAAACAACTCTTTGTCGTTCTGATGCGTGGCTATTAAACAACTCGAGCTAACGTTCCTACGCATCAGAACTCCAAATCGTTGTTTATTGGCCAATAAACAACAATAAATCAAAAATTATTTCTTAAGTGAAATAGTGCCAGGATTTACTGTATAGTTAATATTCGGACTAGTGGCAAACATTTCTTGTAAAAAACTGACAAATGAGGAAAAATCAGATTTTCCCACCCCGTTGTTATGATGTTACAATCTTTTCCCACTGCTGCTCACCCTGTATTATGTTTAATCCATTTAGTCTTATTGCTAACTTTTGTATTGTGTTTAATCCAGTCATTGTTGCATAATTCTCAACTGGGCAGAAATGCTAACTATATTTAGATTATTGTTGAAACTTTTAACAAACTTTCAAAATGTACTTAAAATTTCATTGAAATTGTTTTGTTTTTTTTCAACTATGTAGCAGAAAATAATTTATTAATATTATATTCATAAAAAGCTATGTAAAAACTTATATATCATATTCATTCTTTTGAAAACATCTCCCGGTGAATTCTTTATTTATTACTGTGGCAAACTGTTTAATGTTATGAGAATCTTTTATGGAATAAGCACCCTTTGTTTTGAATATTTATGTTCCATACTATCAAAAATATATAAAATATTTCCATTAAATTGTAATAATTAAGATATTGTTCAAACTATGAGGGTTGTCCGGAAAGTTCTAAGACTGCTAAAATGAAAAAGCATAATTTTAAAACATGTTCTCTTTGTGTACATGCTCAAACATATATCACTAACAATATTCTGCATTTGTGTTCTACTTTACCGCTAAATTTCCTTCATTTACATTGTCTTGGCAACACAACTACTGAAGTACGGAGCACTTTAAATTGCTATGAAAATTTTCAGTAGTATATCATTTTTCCAACATTTCTTAATTTGTTGTTTCCATGCGAATCTGGATAAATTTTACTCAACAAAATCATTTGAGTATAATTATGTTAAATGTGTGTGAAATTTAAACGTTTTATGACGTCAAATAAATAAACGCTTGAGAATATCGATAAAGGTGTGTCTTTCGCGAGTGTACGAAAATGACAACGTTTGACGTTCGTACGGAGCTGTGCAGCGTTATCAGGTTTGAGTAATTTGCAGATTAAATGCTACAGACATTTTGAATTCATAATTTAAAGATATTTGTATGCAAGATGTATCCGAATTGGCATTTATATGATTGATCTTGTCAATTTACGGTTGCAAATGATGCTGTTAAGCAAATTAAATCAGGTTTATTTTCTTTTTGAACTCGGTCTGAATGCTGCTACCTAGTCTCGCAACGGTGAATGTTATACACATTTAAAAAAACAAAACCTTTCTGATATCAGATATGTTAAATACAAGTATATGAGCTGTTATTATAGTCTATTTTGTAACAATATATGATTACATTTTTTTCACATTTATCAGTTACATTTCTATCATTTCATACGTCGATACCTTATTCATTCCTTCCGAAAATAATCAGGCATGGGTGGATTTCGAGAAAATGCTGTTCCACCGGAACAGGGCACAAGCGCATCACTGTAATGATGACTATATACTTCCTCATTTTTCAACTCATTTTTCATGTTCTATTTAAACCAGACTATGCCCCTATGAACTTCGCATAGTGTCTGAGTTCTGACCTGTACGTGCATCGCTTTGAAAATCATTCCAAACTCATAAATACAAATTGATCAACAATAAAGAAATATGGCAGGGAATGGTACATAAAAATCTGTACGCATAAGGTGGTTTGTCATAGAAAGTCGGTAGTTTGTCATAAAAAGCGTGTTTTATTGTTTGGAGAATATTTCGACAAATAGTGATGTTATGCGTACATGACGTCGTAATCGGCGTCAAAATAAATTTAAAAGATAATTTGCAAACTTAACAAATATACATGTATTTAGTTAATTATGCAGTTCATATTAATTTTCTTAACGCAAAACAAAAAACTATTTGAGCAGTCTACAAACTTTACGGACAACCCTCGTGAGTGTAATAGGTTCTGATCTAACTATAATTAAATTATCCTCTGTTTATTTAGTTGAACTTTAACGTGTTTATTGGTCAACATTTCAAACATTACAGTATTTTCAGCAAAACATACCGAATCAACACAATTCCAGTACAGAAACTAATACATTCATTGTAATAGATTTGTGATATATGCGTTCATCAAGATCAGTTTTATTTTGTCCAAGCTATAAACGATTCAGCTCTTCCAAGGAGGCAAGCTCAGGGCCCGTATTCGCCGACCCATTCTTAGACTTAAGAATAAAGAATAGACTTAGACTCAAGAAATAATAAATGTGTGTTCGCAGTTTTGCCGTGTACCAGGGTTGCGTATGTCATGAATAAATCATTCTTAATAAAGAATGCTAAACTTTGTGATGGTTAATATCTTGTAAAATTCAAATTAACAACCTTTTTAGAACAAAACCATTCCAAGAATATTATTTATTCTTAAGTCTAATAATAGGTTGGTGAATACGGGCCCAGATTTCATGGCAAGTGCTCTATGGTAAGAAGGACATGTCTTCCTTTCACAAGATTCAAATACTGAACTAAAGAAGCACTGTCCAGATATTCAGGAAGCATCTTAAGTTAAATTTCATCCTTATCCTTAAATTTGGAAATTTCCTCAACTGTATAATTCCATAAAGAAACCGGTTTGCATTAAGTAACACTTTAAAATAGCATCATTATGAAAGTGTTGTTTGAGCAATATCAAAACCATATGCGTCGGTTTATTAAGTAAAGAAAAATAATACATTCAAATTTTGCACTTAAGTGAAAATATTTAAGAAATTACTTAAGATGCTTTGTGAATACCAGCCCTGGGCCCATGGCCCGTATTTACAAAGATCCTTAGGGAAAACTTGAGTAAATTCATTAATTTCTTAAACGTCTTTAATTCTCTGGCTGTTTCATGTATAGGTCTTTTAACATTAAAATGTTGTAACTTTGTAAATATTGCTTATATATTTAGTAATGCAGCCTTCTTTGTACATTAATCATTGGATTTCACGTAGAAAATTTTATCTAAAATGTTCACTTAAGTACAGCTTAAGTTAAGATTTCCCTTAAGATGCTTGTGAATACCAGCCCATACTACCAATCCATTCTTAGACCTGAGCCGTAAGAATAAAGAATATTCTTAAAACTGTTGTTGTTAATTAGAATATTACCATGTACATGTATTCACAAACACAAATGTTAGCATTCTTTATTTAAAATGATTTGCTAAAATGACATAAAGAGACATAAGGGCCCATCATATTTGTGAATGTACAAGTGTTTTTTTTCTTGAGGCTAAGTTTATTCTTCTAAGTTAAGAATGGGTTGGTGAATGTGGGTCTTGTATTGATTATGTGTGCTCTGGTGTGGTGTGATTATCGAATTGAGTTTGATTATAAACTCTCTGCTATACAGGACACGTCCCGAGAGATGGTGCGGGACGGGCCTGTACTGCGGGAGCTTCTGCCTGCCCCAGACAACCACAGCGAGACCAGCCAGGGAACCGTCGTCCCAGATGGAAAGTTCTCCTTGATGGAGTTCGCACTACTGCACTTTCGGGAAAGCATGGAGAAGTAAGACTGTGTGAAGTGCCAATTTGGTGTATAATATGGCCACATTGTTATGTTGTAAATAGATGAAATGGTGGCTTAAAAAATCGCATTCTTTAAGTTAGTTAAGAGAGCAAGTTCTCCATGGTGGCGTTTGCGCTACTGCACTTCTGTGAAAGCATGGAGAAGTAAGGTTGTGTGACGTGCCGTATAATTATATATATATCAATGAATGAAGTATTGATCACAGATGATAGCATTCTGTATGTGATGTATGAATAACTTACTGCTGCTGACTTTTGTATGATGTATATATAGTAAATAGTTGAAGGGTTGATCATAAATGCGAGCATTCTTGAAGAAAAATAAGAATTATTTAATGTTTGTCGGTCATGACCTGAATGGGGCTTTCTGTGTCCTATTTCAATATACAGGATTTGGTCATACAGACAAATCCAAACATATTAGAGGCCTTTCGTGGGAAACCCGGACTTGATGCATGTGCGTAAAGTGTCGTCCCGGATTAGCCCATGCAGTCCGCACAGGCTGATCCAGGTCAACATTTTCTGCTTTTATTGTATTTTATGTTTCCAGGAAGTCTCTTCTCAGCATAAATCCATAGTAGGTGGAAAGAGCCATTCTGGATCAGCCATTGCGGAATGCACAGGCTGATTCGGGACGACACTTTACGCACATGCATTAAGCCCGATTTTCGCAGTACACGCCTCATTTATTTAAATTGATACAGGTAAATAATCATGTGTGTCTTATCACTTGATATTTAGTATGTGTTAATATATAGCAATATAACAGATTTAAATCATTTTACAGAAAAGAGATAATGAGAAAGAAAGGTACAGGACTATGGACATTGATTATGTGACATACCTGCATGCCAGTTTATTATATTGCATGATATACATGTATACATGTACCTATGTGTACAGTACAGCTTTGTATCAGTAGAAGATCATTTTATCAATATAATCATCTTCAACGCTTCATCCATGGCTCTGTACCTGGTATAAGTGGTGCTTTTATGGGGTTTTTTGCCAATTGGGTACTGTACTTTCCCAGATGAAGAACTTTACTAATCCATGAATGCTTTGATGAGGCAGATTATGATGCTATTTATTTCATGTCCCTGGTCTCTTTCATTGTTTTTCCCATTGAAATTCTGTGGTGCTATATATTTTCATTTATTATGCCCCTCTTTGAAGAAGTGGGGGTATATTGCTTTGCACCTGTCTGTCCATCAGTCGAGATATTTTAATGAAACTTCATACATATATACCTTACATTGAGACCACACTTGCGATTGCATATGGGATGGGTAGGGTCAAGGTCACCGTTGCTAAAAGTCGAAAAACGGTTTCTGCTCAATAACTTTAGAACGCATCGAAATATTTTAATGAAACTTTAGCTTAAAAAAATTTCTTAACAATTGCACATATTCACAACTTGGCTGCAAGTCGGGGGGCATGCATGTTTTACAGATATCTTTTGTTAATTAAATGGAGTCCCATGCTAGCAGTTTAATAATGAATGTACAAAACAATGTCTTAAAAATCATAAACTGAGCTTTCTAGCACGACACTCGCAGAGTTTTCTATAGACAAAGAACAACACCTACCATTACTCCAATCTTGCAGAGTTTCCTATAGACAGAGAACAACACCTACCATTACTCCAATCTTGCAGAGTTTCCTATAGACAAAGAACAACACCTACCATTACTCCAATCTTGCAGAGTTTCCTATAGACAGAGAACAACAACTACCATTACTCCAATCTTGCAGAGTTTTCTATAGACAAAGAACAACACCTACTATTACTCCAATCTTGCAGAGTTTCCTATAGACAGAGAACAACAACTACCATTACTCCAATCTTGCAGAGTTTTCTATAGACAAAGAACAACCCCTACCATAACTCCAATCTTGCAGAGTTTTTTATAGACAATTAACAACACCTACCATTACTCCAATCTCTCAGTTTTCTGTAGACAAAGAACAACACCTACCATTACTCCAATATCGCAGAGTTTTCTATAGACAACGAATGTCACCTACCATTACTCCAATCTTGCAGAGTTTTCTATAGACAAAGAACAACACCTACCATTACTCCAATCTCGCAGAGTTTTCTCTAGACAACGAATGTCACCTACCATTACTCCAATCTTGCAGAGTTTTCTATAGACAAAGAACATCTACTACCATTACTCCAGTCTCGCAGAGTTTTCTATAGACAAAGAACATCTCCTACCATCACTCCAATCTTGCAGAGTTTTCTATAGACAAAGAACAACACCTACCATTACTCCAATCTCGCAAAGTTTTCTATAGGCAAAGAGCATCCCTACCATTACTGCAATCTTGCAGAGTTTTCTATAGACAAAGAGCATCACCTACCATTACTCCAACCTGGCAGAGTTTTCTATAGACAAAGAACAACACCTACCATTACTCCAATCTTGCAGAGTTTTCTATAGACAAAAGAACAACACCTACCATTACTCTAATCTCGCAGAGTTTTCTATAGACAAAGAACAACACCTACCATTACTCCAATCTCGCAGAGTTTTCTATAGACAAAGAACATCACCTACCATTACTCCCATCTCGCAGAGTTTTCTATAGACAAAGAACAACACCTACCATTACTCCAATCTCCATGTGATTTAAGTACTAAGCATCAGAACTTTAAACCGTTGTTTATTACCTCCTCAACAATGATAAATAAAAAAGTTATTTCTTAAAAACTGATGAAAATGTCCTGAGGTCTGATTCTAACATCTGCAGATAAACAGGCCATAATTGTGACAATTTATTATTTGCTTAATTTATTGTCCTATTGCTTGTGTTGTATCCAATCTGTTTCTTCCTAGCGATGTGTCTTTTGAGAGTAGAGAGATGCAACATGTTCTGACAGATTGGCGTAGGAACCAGTTGGGGAAAACCTTTCCTGATTTTAATGAGCTCGCTTCCATGAAAGGTTACATAGTCACGCGAGTTTTCGTTGTTCAGCAGTGTGGGTGCACATCTGCTTGTTTGGCTTTCAAGATTGTATTTTGTCTGCAGATTTATGCATCATTTTACTGCAGTGTGAACATGATATTGCTCTGTTTCTGCAGTTTTACGAATCACTTACATGTAAATGCATTGTGAAATTGAAAATTGTTCTGTTTCTGCAATTGTTGGGCAAAACTTCATTGCAGCGTGAACCTGAAATGTGTCGTTTGTGCAATGCTTTGCCCCTGTGTCACCTCCTTTGAATTTTTGGGTTTTTAAGTGAATGTAAATCGACACCACAGCATTGTATGAACAGACATCAATTGAATGAGCACCACAGTATCATGTTTTCACAGGATGTTATTCCGGGTTATTAATTCATCATTATTTTCATGGTTTTCATCCTATGTCCAGACTTTTATACCTGTATTTGTGAATTTGTCTTCAAAATATGCTCGACAGTCTATGTCAAATCACCAGTTTATAGAGTACTAAATTGAATTTACTAATTTTCCAAACTACATAATAGGAGCAGTTTCACAGTTTTTTGGCTGTGAGAAATAATTTTCAGAAAGTGACATTTGCCCTGTTTTAAAATACATTTATTGCCAATCTTTCAAGGTTTGAAAAGCACATTACTTCTGCAAAATTAAACTTTTGACGAATTTCTGTTGTTGTTTTTTTGAAAAAAATTGCTGGTCATTATACTCTAGTAATATTTTTACACAAAAAATCATAATAAACCAAAACAGCATAGCAAACAAAACGTGTTGATAGATTATACAAATTCCTGTGATAAAATACCTTTTGTAGACACATGTTTTTCCAACCCCAAACACACCAAAATGTGAAACTGTCCCTTTAACATGGGTATTTAAACAGATGACTTTGAAGACAAACCCATATATACATTGTAACTGTACTATTACATGTATCAGAATACAAACTTTATACAAAGTTTCAGACTTCACTTTAATGAATAATATCTTATTATTGAAATCTAGATGTTTGCTAATGACAGTGCGTTTATCTTTTAAAGTGAATTAAGATAATGTTATCAATAATTTTCAACTGATATGTTTGAAATCCTGTCAGTCCGAAAATACAATGGGAGACTATTCCTCAATGAAAATCTGGAACTTTTAAATGTTTATATCCGCTGTGCACTTGTTGTTATGTCTTTGTTATGTTCCGTTGTTGTCACGTTATGTGCACTTGCATTGTTCTGTGACGCATGGTTGTCTCGTTTTTCAAGGTATGACCTATCGCGACCCAGCGACGGTTCAATGTACGGCACTATAAAATCTATCGAGAAATTTAAACTGCATAATCTTCAAAAGCACGAGCATGGGAAGCGCAAAGGTGATGGTGGTTGCTTAGCTTTGTTAATGTTTATTTAGCCATTCCTTCCTCTCAACTGGTGATAATAATTATAAATTGAGATTAGGAAAAGCGCTGGGTTTAATTCATTTGCAAATGTAAAAGTACAGGCTACACATTTATAATATTGGAGTACATGAAGACTATTTTTAGATTTCAAGTATCTAAAACCAATTTTGAGTTTAAAAAAAGTAGATTGGAGTGGAAGATATGGCTAGAAAAAAGTTGCCTACTACTTCCAAATTATTGCATAAGCTATTGATTAACTTTGTACATAAAGGTTAACATTATTTACATATATATTACTGTATAGCAAATTAACCTGCGAATTACAGTTGACTTTTAATTAATTATTTCTCATGTAGACGGTAACGTTTTTACAAGCACTGGAAATGAACTATTTATCGTAAGCTCTTACTGTAAAAACATTCTTTAAATGTCTAAATTTTTTAAGTTATTTTATGCTATATTCATATTATTATGTAATGGCAAAACTATTAAATGTTCACACACATGTAAATGCAGTGATTGTCAGGTGAGATTGGTCGACTTACAGGTTCTGGAGACTGGACGTGGAAGGAGCAAGCCGAAATGGTCAAATGGACGCGGGTAGGTCCTCAGATAATGTTTGAAAATGATCGAAAATGTTCCTCATTCTAACGTTATTTCTTTTGGTTAATATGCATTTTGATAGAATTGTTGCAACAATTATTATCATAAGGTGAAAATTTGTTTATGGAGTGCCATTTTGAAATTAATAGACGACTAAAAGGTACTGTCCACTTTGTCACTCAGACAGGTTTCAGACAATAAGAGCGATATTTATGCGCAATATTGGATGCCTTCAGTGACATGTATTATGAACAAAAACAAATTTTAGCTAATGTATTCTTTGTATAGAACCTGCTGAAAAAAAAGCAGTTCAATGATATTGAGAACTGCCTTCATAAATCGTTATCATATTCCTATGGCAGTACAGTAAGGCAATATTTCACATATTTTTCCTGTGTTCTGAAACTCAACGTGTTTGTTTTCAGTCCCCCATACAGACGTCTTTGCTGAAACTTGACAGTGCTGACCTAAACAAGATGGCAACTGAGTGCTTCATTTGTAAGTCGCAAAATAAGTTTCTAAAATTTACAAATACATCAAATCCATAGTCATTGCCCTGCAAAAAGTTCATAAAAATGTGTTTTTACAAGCATTCTCCAACATGATTTGTCAATTCCTAGAATCTATTACCAACTATTACATACACTACACTATTATTGATCTTTTATGTTTGTGTGATCTTTTATCTTGTCAACTAAGTCCCCCAAAATGGTTTTATGTTTTGAAATCAACAAGTGATATGTAATTGCTAGGGAACAAGTTATGAATATTGATGCATTCTTCAGCATGTTTGCACTTCAGGTATAATGAAGTTCATGGGTGACTACCCGATGGCGTCAAACCAGAACGAGATCGACTGTGCTTTGAAGGTTCTGAGAGTAAGTTAGCTGATCAACCTTTAATCTGTCTTGACATGAACATTTAGTATGCAACACAAATAAGTTTGTCCCAATCAACCCTAAAACCCAAATGATGAACGTTTATAAGGTTTTTCTTTTTTTTTCTGATGTTTTTCAAATTTAACATTTAAATAGTGTTAAATACCTTTTTTGCTTGTGATAAAAGCACAATACACATTAATTGGCTTTGTTTTCACAAATTGCTCACCATTTTGGTAAGTCATTTTTGGAGTTTATCCCAAGAATGTTGGTATGACAGAGTTTCTCCAAATTTAATTGGTCTCCACTTTGTAAGTCATCCTTGATAGTCGTTGGTTGTCAGAGAGTGTAGGGTATGTCAGAGTTCTCCCGCATTGTTTCACTTCAGTATTGTCACAAGTACCCGGAACTTCGAGACGAGGTGTACTGCCAGCTGTGTAAGCAGACGACAAACAACCGCAGCATGAAGCCGTGAGTTAAGATCCTTTGTCTCTTTACTGTCTGTATTGTAGTAATTAATTCTTCTTGAATCAAGAATTACATTTATATAGCAATAAAGTCCATGTATATATTACATACCAGCTGACTTCAATTCAAAAGGCAGACATTTTTCACTTATTATTTTCAGGAAACGTAGTATGAATACATAAGAAGTTAAACAAATGCTTATGTACATGTATTATTGTGGTTAAATGATGTTGAATATTTAAACACCATAATTTGTATGTCCCCAAAGTTATTGCCCTTTTGTTTAATTGTCTTGTGTGGAGCATAACTATTAGTATGGAAGGGATTCAAATGAAACTTCATATAATGATAGAGGACAATGAGAGGAAGTGCAGAGCACAAGGACCACAACTCTTTCTTCAATATTAATGGAGTTATTGCCCTTTGTTTATTATTTTGTGCAGAGCATAACTCCATTAGTATTGAAGGGATATAAATAAAACCACATATATTGATAGAGGACTTTGAGAGGAAGTGCAGAGTACAAGGACCATAACTCTTTCTTCAATATTTATGGAGTTATTGCCCTTTAGTTAATTTTCTTGTGCAGTGCATAACTCCATTAGTATTGAAGTGATTAAAAATAAATCCACATATATTGATAGAGGATGTTGAGAGGCAGTGCGGAGTACAAGTACTATAACTCTTTTTGTAGGAAGTGTCATTTGTGCCAACATGTAACTGACATAGTGTTGCCTCCCTCTGACAAGCATATGCTTCGGGGGCATACGTCACATCCTGTGACAGGCCTTGTTATCCTCTAGCTTGAGATTACTTATTTTCGTAGACAACTTAATATAGAATGCAGTTATAAATTTTTTACTCAATACATGTTGTACTTCTACATGTTGGATGTTGGTGCTAAAAAATTTCGCAAAAATACCTGTCTGTTTGAAGTACATGTAACTTTCCGAGGAGATTGGACATATATACTTCATTTTCAAAAAGTATCCAAAATTTTAGTAGCCATTGGCTATTTTTCGTACAAACAAGTACATTATATAATTATTCTATCCAACAGGAAGAGTTGCATCATGGGATGGCGGTTGTTCGCCATTGTGGCGGCCTACTGCGACTGTTCGGAGGCGTTCAGGCCCTACCTGTTCAAATACCTGGAGACGACAGCCTCAGACGTACAGCGCACCTACAGCGGTGCAGCCGCCATCTGTCTGCAGAACCTCCGCAAGACCTTCAAGTACGGTGGAAGGAAAAATGTGCCATTGAAGGAAGAGATCAATGCCCTGGCTGTGAGTGTGATACTTTTGATACTTCCCTAAGTTTGAATTAGATTTGCTTATAAATCAACCCATATTACTGTAGAACTTTTTTTTTGGCATGGGTTTATTTTCACTAATTTCCTGATTTTATTTCCTCCTGAATTCAAAACCAGTGCAAATAAACATGTATGTCAGAATGTTAAAAATCCAAAAATATGCTATTTTTACCTCGTAATGCACCACATGGTAGTCAGTCCAATAATGTTATGATAAGCAATTTATATCAACGCCTGAACGGCATACATTCTACAGTCTCCCTTTGTGTCGTTTTCATTCTGTATTACACAAACGGAACAATGATGTTAATGACAAACCTGAAAAGGTGTGGAAATGTGTGAAAACAGCCTATTATGACCTAGTGTCGTCGTTTTCACGCTTAGCCATAACAAAAACACTTGCGACGCTAGTTTAAAGAATTAAATGTAAATTTATAATCAATTAATCATAGATAGCAGTGCTTGATCTAATAATAAACCGATGACAGGACCATTCCATTGAACTTTGTTTGACCAATCTACTTTTAGTTTTGAATTCACATAATGACAGTTATGAACATGAAAATTAAACATTATATTTTATCATTTTGGGAGAAAAACTTGAAAATTCGTCCTCACAAATTTAAAGCAATCCACAGTATGTGCATTGGGCTTGAACTTTAATGGGCTTGTACTTAAATCATTTGCATATTTGCTTTACTGATAAAAAAATCAGTTTAAACATTTTTTAGTTTAGCTTGAATATGTTGAAATATTTGGCCTATTGAGACACTGTTGATATTGATTTTTGTTTACAAAATTGCTTGTTAACTGTTGGTTTGGTCACATGAATGCTCTTTGTATAGGCACTGGATTTGCAGTCTCAATTTGACAAGGTTGACATCTTGTCAGTTTCTCAGCTTCTATATAATTTTATAATACTAAGATGCTGAGAATTTACTTTGTTCTTAATATCTGAGGTACCGGTATCATAGGACTGCTGGTGTGTGTTGTTTTGTTGCCCATTACTTTTGCTACATAAAAATGTTACAATAATACTCGTAAATGACAAAAGATAAACCTGGGAGACAAGTCATAAATTGATGTGTGTGCATAATTATCTTTAAAAGATTTCAAGACTTATTAGGAAGCTGTTTAAGTGTTGTTGTTGTTATTTTCTAATAAGTAAAAAATAAATGTGATTTCAATTTTGGCTGTAGTCCAGACAATCATTTGCCATAGACTGCAAACAAAAACAATGGAAACACCTCCGGGTATTTGATGTCTTCATATTGTCACAACACGTGAATTATTCTGATCACAAGCAATTTTATGTTGATTTCTGCAGTGTTGTGAAGAATTCAGTTGTTTTGTGTACAGTTGTAACTTTTTCATACACAAGTTGTTCGTGTCCGAGACATTCATGTTTTTTTCACACTTTCACACCTTACCTTATTATGAATATGACCATAATTTTATTTGACTTAAAAACTTGAAGCAATCCATACTATTTTCAGTTATTTTAGTTACTGATTGTTTTAGTCCTTTATACACTGCATCCGTTATATTGCGATTTGTGGGGTCCATGGATCGCGATTGCAATATAGCCGGATCGTGATATAACTTGATAGGTCATTCATGTACATATATATATATATATATATATATATATATATATATATATATATATATATATATATATATATATATATATATATATATATATATATATATATATATATATATATATATATATATATATATATATATATATATATATATATATATATATATATATATATATAATATATATATATATATATATATATATATATATATATGTATATACTAACCTATTTTCATGATCTCAAAACGTACACGTAATTAATTCACATTTTGCATTGTTGTTAACATCCACAATGTGTTATATCCATTTGTAAATAAAATATAATATTATTCCTTGTAATTAATTTCAAATTGCATATAATTAATTTCAAATCCGAAACTCCTATCCGAATTTTACTGTTCACATGACGTAAACCTGAGTCCTATTTACAATTAAACTGCACATGTATTTCGTGTAAATCCTTTGTTCTGCTAGAAAAGTGCGCACAAATTATGCTGACATGTACAACGTCACGTCATCCTCATGGAAAGCGTGGGTGTATTGATTGCCATTTAAAAACTTTGTAGCGCATAGAACATTGAGATCTTTACTTTTGAATAAACGTTTCGTAGTGCATAACAACAAATTTGGTTATCTATATCGCAAACGATGTGCAGTTAGCACTTCCTCTTAAACAAAAAGAAAATGTTATGCCGTATCGATAACGTTATTGTCATTCAGATAGGTCAGTATTAATCTATGACAGTTACAGTACACACCCACCCACATGGACAGCATGTAATTCGGCTGCTAATTAAAGCGACAGCAGTGAAACGGCGTTGTCATGGGTGGCACGTGCTATGTAAGCAGAAGACGTCCAAATGTTACACTTTGATGTTGAGCGGGTCAGATTATTGTTTGTTGCTCTACAAGAGTGTGAAAGAAAGCGTAGCGATGAAGGCGTGAAAATCCAGACCAAACTGGATTTATTTATGAACGTCGTGTAATAGTAAAGTATTAAAGTACATGGGTAAAAATCGGGATCCACAGCCGATTCGCAATATATTGGATATCGCGAAATAATGGATCGCAATATAATGGATTTAAAAGTGTATTTGAAATATGCGGCACTGTATACGGGTACATTTAGACTAAAACTATTCTAAATAATGTTAACCTTAACAAAAAACTGTTTTCCATAAGTTTTTTAGAAATATTTCTTGGATATATCCTTTAATCTACACCAATTAGTTTTTGAAAACTATAACTACAATATAAGATCAATGAATTATTGTTGAAAGTCATAAATACTCATTGTATTCCATGTTTTGTGTTTCAGAATGGCCGCATCTCCAAGAGGTTCACCTTCCTGCACAGCGGCTCTGAGAGGGAGGGTGTCGTCCACATAAAACCCTGCACAGTGAGTGCTACTGGAATAATATGAGACGTGTTGTGGGAAAACGGCTTAATGCATGTGCTTAAAGTGTCGTCCCGGATCAACCTGTGCAGTACGCACAGGCTGATCCGGGTTGACACTTTCCGCTTTTATGGTATTTTCTGTTTCAAGGAAGTCTCTTCTAAACATAAATCCACTGTCGGCGGAAAGTGCCGTCCTTGATGAGCCTGTGCGGACTGCACAGGCTGATTCGGGACTACACTGTACGCATATGCATTAAGCTCGGGTTTCCCAGGAAACGCCTCATATTTACTGTAACCAGTAGTTGCCTATTGACTTTGATCTGATACTCGTGATGCATTAGGCAACTGCAAGGACTTTACTTCTATAATTATAGACTCTCATTACTTTACCAGCATTTTGTGTCTTGTTCATTTTAATAAATTTAATCTGAACCCGTTTCAGGTCGTTCGGGACTGCGTAGAAGATATTTGCAGTCGTATAGACATCCACGATCAGGTGGAGGTTGAAGAATATACTGTCTTCCTACGTACTCGGTCGGGCTCGTTCAGTCGCCTCCGCAACGACGAATACATCCTGGATGTAACCACGGAGCTGCTGCGTACCAGCACGGAATACGACCTTGTCTTCCAGAGGACCGTCTGGTACTTCCCATTCAAGTCCTCTGATAACCTGCTGTACAACGAACTCATGTACTTCCAGGTAGGTAATACATGAAGGGCTGGCAATTTCGGGTCTTACTTGTCCGATTATTAAAATGCAGTTTGCCACTGTATGTAATTACAGTAAATAGCACAAGAAAAAGAAACAAAATTCAATTAACCAGTAGACAGCGAGGAGATAGCTCCGCCCACTGATCACGTGACCAAACCCTTGGACAACTTTCGACGACAAAATGGCCGACACGCTATCGTTGAGTGCTATTCCCAGCGCGTTTGGCGAACATTTTTTGCAATATAAGCCGTCATTGCGACAGAGAATTCAAGGGCGAAAGTTTGCGAATGAGTCGTACGTTGCCTTTGTGAATTTTTATAAAGGCTTGGATACGGAAATCTTGGTTAAAGCCGGGGTTTATCGAAGCCAGAGGCGTAATGACGATGCACATAAAATCAACTTGTCGGTGGAAGGAGATTCGATTTCATATGCACTTTGCAGTTGCACGGCAGGGTATGTCAAGTTTACGTGTTCTTTGTTCGTAATTAAATTGTATAAAACCAACATTTAAACAATTAATCATAATTAGCTATTGTCGAAAGTCCTTATTGTTCAAAATCATTATGTAAACATTGCATCACTGTGCTAATTAAATTGCCTAAACTACATTTGAGCTACATTCTACAGTATTATATTATAATAATTGATATATTGTACACCGCTACGCAGTATAGACAGTATCAATGTTTGGTCCAGCGTTGGAAATGTTTTATTGCATTTAAGAAATAATTTTCGATTTATCGTTGTTTATCGGTCAATAAACAATGTTATGGAGTTAAGATGCGTAGGAATTGAACCACAAGGGCATTAAATTATTCCATTTATGACATCATCTGTCAAATTATTTTGCAATTGTAATGAGGAATACATTTTACTATGCTCAGCTGCACTAGGAATCTGAGTACTTTTTTCGTTGTTTATTGTGTATTTTAACAAAAAAAAATTTGTTCTTTGTCTATAGAAGCGAGTATCATGTTAGAATGAGAATTAGGTCTATGATTCCTTGGTCATACAAGAGACTGGCGTGCATTTAACATATAATGTATGATTTTGTTTGTCATTTAAGACAACAAAGTCATGATGAATAGTAAAAACAATTTCGCTTTTTGCAGTGCATCTGGTGAGTGTGCACATATCTTGGCAGTCGTGTTCAAGATCACAGATTGGATTCTGCTCGGTTTGAAAGAGGTGCCTGCAGACCCAGCCTGCACGTCTCTCCCCCAACAATGGGATCGACCCCGCGGTGCAAAGATATTGCCAGAACCAGTTGCCACCATGGTGATATCAAAACCCGCAAATACTACAAGAAAGAAGCGACCACTTGTTGCAGACTTTACTGATAACTGGTATATACTTTCATGAACAGATTACTGGTATTAGACTAAGGATAACTAACAATAAGTGTAAAATATATTAACTTTAATTTTTTTTTTAGATTAACACAGCTTTGCAAGTCACATTTATGCAACAAGTAAATCATTGATTTCTTTGAGTACAAAGTAACCAACGTGTAGTGGTATTTTGCTCTCTTTTTCACACTAACACATTTCATATAACATATTTCTTACATTTATGACAACAATTTTTTGGTAGCAAGTATATTCATACATAAGTTTTGTTTTTCAATGTTCTACATTCCCACAACATATATATTTTATTTCCAGAAAAATACAGTTGCTGAAGACTGACATTGAACATCTGCAGTCACTGGACAGATGCCCAATTGCATATTTGGCGCATGATCCTGGTCATAACGGAACTGCATGTAGACAGCAGAATTTAGGCAGTGCTCTAAGATATCAGGTATATTACATGATTACTAGTCCTGTATCAACAATGGCATAAATTGTGTCAGAAAACAGCAATTGAACCAAATATGATTCACAACAGGAAACAGGGAAAGGTCCACACGATTGTCAACTATTTTAAATTTCTTCACACGAGCTATTGCTCGTTCTACATGTACACGATGTTTTGCAATTTGGCGTGTTAATGTAACATCACTGGGTGTCATTTGCGTTGCTTTTGATGCAAATGGTGGAATAAGCAATTTAAGTCCAAGCACTTTAATTTCATCCTCAATGAGAAAGCCCTTGTCAACCATAACTGAGTCGCCGTTTTTCAACTTTCCAGCTGTTATTAAATCACGAAGTAATTCCAGTAAACCACTTTGCTTTGTAATTTCCTTGTCTGATATGGAGCCAGAGAAAAGCATAGATATAAATATAAATGAGCCCCTGGGATCTATGCCAACTAAACCCTTAAGTGTAGTGGCTGACTTATAATCTGAGTAACACTGACTTTGAGATTTTAAAGAAGAAGGTCTTTCTACTTTAATCTCAGTTCCATCTAATATAACCATGGTTTCTGGAAATACTTCTTTGAACTTTGGTGGCATATTGTCTTTTATCACATCGCTATTAGGCCAAATGGGTACAGATCCAAATCTGAAAAACATATAGTTCATCCAGTTTCGAAACAATAACCCAGCATCGGGTGGGGTGATACTGAAAAGGTTAGCTAAATGAATAAAGTCCACATTCAAACGCAGTTTAATGAGCACCATTAAAAACTGGTCTTGAAGCCTCGTCGACTTAAACACTGAAATTCGTTTTGATATTTCAAATGGGATCTGTGATTCAGTTGGCACCAGAAACATAAATATATTCATGAATTGTGTGTTCACAAATCCAGTATAGTACTTAAAGTTATTTTTAATGGATGAATCTCTCACAGATTCAACGGTCATTGGTTGACTTTGTTGGTGGCTTTTGCTTTGTTTCTCTGCCTTGTTTATCACATTTTTGAACTTTAAATTTTCACGTCTAAGTTCTTCATTACACAGTATCTGTGCTGCTAGTTGCCTCTTCAACGAGTCATTTTCAGCTGTGATTGCCAAAAGCTGCAATGGTGCCACACCAGAATCTGGAAACAAAAGTAATTATATACAGCTATTGTTTATGGACGTGCTACATATTTTGTATCATTAATCTATTTCAGTTGCCCCTGGTTAAACAAGCAGACAACCCTGTTGGTCAGTCTTTTCCTTGTGGACAACTGGCCTTCCCAGTGGTTACAGACACTGACTGGAGCAAGGCTGATGATGAAGACTGGTCAAAAGTTGAGTTGACTTTGTCGGAGGCTGTCCAGTTGGAAAAAAACACAAGACAACAGAACAGCTGTGAGTTGTGGATGGACCAGCGGAGGCACAGAATTACTGCGTCCAATTTGGGCCGCTATATGAACAGACGCGTGTCTTTCACACAGAAATTTGTGGATTCTGTTCAAAAACAGAAGCCATTTAAATCACCCGCCACGTCATATGGCTCTGCAAATGAAAAGGTTGCCCGACTGATGTATCAGAAGAAAAATGGTAATCATGTGCATGACTGCGGGCTTGTAGTCAACCCGGCATTCCCATTCATTGGAGCCACACCCGATGGGAAAGTGTGCGACTCGAAGACAATGGAAACGGGTATCCTAGAAATAAAGTGCCCGTTTTCCATCAGGGACATGAGCATTATGGATGGTATCACTGCCATGAAAGGTCACACTCAATTCCATTTGGAAATGGATGAGAACAAAATCAAATTAAAAAAAAATCGTGCATACTTCTTTCAAGTGCAGGGACAGTTGCTTGCTACAGGAGCCCAGTTTTGTGATTTTGTAACTTTTACAAAGTGTGAAATTCTTGTCGAAAGAATTTTTCATGACAAATCTGTCCAGTCTGATATAGTAAAAAAAGCTAGAATGTTGTATAAAACTTTCCAGTTTTAAAAGTATACCTGAAATAGAGCTGTCTTGTGGTTGAACTTGACTGCAAACGTCTTGATTAATCTGGCCGTCCGTTGCAACATTCTCTTTATTGCTGAAAGAATTATTGTTATGTTTTACAAATAATGGAAGATTGTAGCTTTAACATGTCAATGTTATTGATATGATTGTTTGATATGTTGTCAGGAAGCATTTAATGGCTCTTCTAATTTTACTAATTTATTTAGTAAAACAAATATGTTATGTCATAAAAAAGTGACAAACCTGTGGAGACATAATTATGTTATGGAAATGGGCTTTGTTTCAAAGGGTATTGTTGTTTTTTTTGCTGATGGCTTGAGAGGTGTATTAATAAACTGCATGATAATTAATCTATGATTGTTGTTATTCCTTGTTTCATGATGTAGAACTCACTAGACTACATAAAAGTGCAGGCTGTTTTTTCAATTAATCACAGTAGCCAGTATATAAAAAAGTATTTGAAATAACCCACTGGCCTGAAGCCCGGAACCAGTAAAATTCTATACCGGCAAGTTAAAATTTTGACCTGCCTGCCCAAAAGAGCATGTACAAAAAGGATGAACAATTTTGAAATTAAGATTCAATAATACAACAATGTTCATAATTTTTTTCTCAAAATATATCATCACCTGATTTTCTTTCCATATGACTGACTACATGAAAACATCGCTATCATTTATAACGTTTAAATAATATATGAGTTTTATTTCCTCATTTTGGACAAGTTCAGTTGAAATTGTATGGCTTATACCCGAATGCACAAGCCCTTTCAAACAAGTTATTGTGAAGACTACTAAAATGCATTTAACAAGTACATACTTGTTTGTTCCATCAGCAGAACTTGACAGTGGTATCAGGACTTTTTTCAAAGTTGCGGATACTGAGCGGTACTTAGGTGGTGGCCGTCTTGGTGTAATTTCCTGTCTTGAATATGGGGTGATAGCAGGTATTGGGTCTGGATAAGCTTCACTTGGCCTTCCATCGTGGAAGTGCTAAAATAACATAACATTGATATGCATAAAACTGATACTTATGCTGCTTCTCTTATAGCAAAATGTAAAAATAAGTAAACATTTCCATATCAAGTTAAATAAGATAATGTTCTGTCAAGAATACAACAGTAAAACACAATATAGACTCTTACTTGTCATCATAAAAGATTTTCATAAAAATAAACAAACTTTGATCTGGATCACTGACAAGTCGTATTTACACTGTGCCATATAAGGAGTTTTACAACCGAAGTTGGCAATATAGTAAATTTTCATTGGTCAATAAATCGAATTACAATGACATAAGCAGCTCATAACCATAGATGGAAATAAAACATTCAAGCGTTTGTATTGATCAAGAGCATAAGCCGTTTAAGTTTAACTATAGGCTAATCATTCATGCAATATTAAAAACGTTCTAACCTTACTGCAGACGTAAAGGCAGTAGTTTCCTCTTACGATCTCTACATCTAGCTGGTGTTTGGGCCGACCGCAAGCTTTAATCCACTGCTTGCATCGCTCAAGCTGATTATTTCGGTTTCGGGAACGGATGGAACACAACACCACCTTCCAGACGTTCTTTATACCTACTATCGCTGTTACACAGCCCCCACTGGCACCGTTTAACCATTGTTCACGATTTAAAATAAGTTACAATTATCACTTAGTTAGATAATAAACCAGATTTCCTTTCGGTTAGGTTGTCCAAGAAAAACGCCCGGATGTAAAACTTTACTAGGTGCGCGTCAACGGACGATTTTCATTGGTTAATCGGTTATCGGTTCTAGAATTGTGGGCGGAGCCGTCTACTGGTTAATTAGGGCAAGCTGGAAATACACTGTACTTTTTCTCTGGACCTAATTGGATGCCTTCAAAATCCTCCCTGCTTTTCTACTGGTTTTTTTGTAACGTATTTTCTGGGCTCATGGAATGTGAAAATTACAGTCTGTTACAGTAACCTGTAATTTTGGAGAACATGTACTTTTAATTATGTGCACAAACATGTTGATACAGTTTTCATGTACAATCAAATATTCAGTAAGTGTCAAACATTACTATAATCTAAAACTAATATGCAGTATTTACTTTCTAATTAAAAACGTCGATGTATTTTTTTAGCTCACCTGAGCACGAAGTGCTCGCTGAGCTATTGGTGTAGGGGACCTCTCCGGCGGCGGCCGTATGCCGTCAACAATTTGTACCGTTGTCAAAATAAGGACTACATTTTTTATTCAATCTTGACCAAACTTGCACAGTTTGTGTATGACCATAAAATCTTGGACGAGTTGATAACAGACCCGATCGGACCAGGAACACCAGAGTTATTGTCCCTTTTTTTGCCCCAAATACATCTAATTCTGAATATCTCACCTGGTAAAGGGAGGTAAATGCAGTATCAGGAAGATAAGTGCCATAAATGTGTTATTTCCCTTTAGTCACAGATATAACCCAGATAGTGGAGTCTGCTTATCAGTAAAATCAATACATCACTCTGAGTCAACATGATACTTCTATTTTAGATCAGCATCATTACACATAGTAATACATGTATAGCCTGCTTCTGACCTATATTTTGGCTATGTGTGCAGCAGTAAATTTTTCCACTGTCTGTCTTGGCATCCAGTCAGGAAAGAGATGTAAACAACAATGAATAGCTAATTTCATGTTGTAAACAAGCAATCAGAATATAGGATTAATATCATGTAATCTAGTGCCCGAAAGGGTTAACTGTTTTCTGTAGTTTTTGGACTGTTAAGTAATAACTTATTCAGTATCATTTAATCATGTAACTTTTTGACGGACTTATACATTTGAATTGGGATTTTGGAAACTCAAGTAATTATCTTACATGATTTTTGAAGCTGATTTAATATTTCTCGTTAATTGAAAAATACCTCTTCACTGTTTTGACTCGAAATTGGTGTGATGATTAGTAAGTTTTTACACAAATCAACTAAAAGGTTGTTTAGTTATTTATGATTTAATCTGAAAATGTTGATAGGTGTATCTTAATGTTAACAATGAGTATTCCTATATAACATAGAAATTTCCCTTTTCCTACATGTACATTTGGAAAGTTTGTCCCTGTGGGTGTCATTGACTCAAAATTATTAGTAAGTTTTTATGCAAAACATCTAAAAGGTTTTATAGTTATTTATAATTTAATCTGACAATATTAATAGTTGTATGGTTGTTGATGTTAACAATAAGTATTCCTATGTAACCTAGAAATTTCCTTCTCCTAAGAGTACATTTGGAAAGTGTGTTGTTTGGATTTTTCACCTTATTTACCAGTCATTCAGTGATATAATGGCAGTCAGTTAACCTACTCACACTTTTTCTGGGCAAACTAAGCCGATGTAAGTGGTTTGCCAGTACCAAGTGCACATACTTATGCCAGTAAATGACAACTGTCCTACTTGAATCAGAGGTAGGGGGAGAATGGACGTAGAAATTATTTCACAACCAAACCCCACAAGTAATGTGGCCGGCCTGGGGCTCGAACTCAAGAACTCATGATTGAGAGTATAGCGCACTACCAACTGAGCTAGACAGGCCGGCAAAACCAGAATAATCTACTTGGTTTGATACATTTATATGGTGCCATTATGATGATATTTAGGAAGTTTTTGTAGAGTGTAGTAGCTATAGAGTGTCACTGTACGTACCAGTTTCGAACCCGTTAAAGGTTTATCATTGCTTATGGTCTTCGTTGCAAAAACATTAAAAACATTTTGGACAACAAAAGTACAGAACAATATGTCAATCACTGATACGCAAAGTTGCACTGACATCAAATCAGTCTGTGTACTGGTGTTAATAAATTATTTATTATTTTAATTCAAACGTATACCGGTATGCGAAAAAAAGATGGTAGTATCCAATCATAAGCTCTTTATGTATTTTTATTGAATTATTTCCATGTTTTTTTTGTATCGCCCCTATATGTTAATGCCATGCAAAATGGGTTTTAACAGTACAGAGAATGCAGGTATTTACGGGTACCTGTTGCATCCCTAACGGTCGCCATTGTACTCAGACTTAGGTGAGCGCTTTGGGCCATCATGGCCCTCTTGTGTTTAATTGTGATTTTTTTATTAATTGTATGTAGGGTGGCGAAATCGGATATTGTCTTTCTTGTCCATCTATGTAAATACTGTTAGCTACTTTGACGTACAGTAACTGTGTAATTAATACTGGTGAATATTAACTTCTCCATGCATGTTCTTCAAAAAGCTGGGCAATACCGACCATAGACACTTCCACAAATGTCAATCGTATTCAAATGAGTCTGCAAAATTATTCAATCATCGTACTTGGATATCATGTGTTAAGTGGTGTAACAATTTCATACATATGAGCATGTGCATAATGTTTGTGATATTTAAAAGAGCATGTGGCAATGTTTGTGATATTTGATAAATGGAAATTAATAGCTGGGGTGGAGTTTTAATTATTCGTGGCAAAACCCGGATTGGTCTATTGATTTTCCTGATGCGATAGGATGTAGTAAGCACATGTATGTGTGTTTTTACCAAAAGTTCATTTGAAGGTAAGTACTGGGACTATTTGAGTGTTTACCCAATTTTATGTGAATGATGTACTCAGCACCACAATTTAATTAAATGTAATATCATCAAAATAATGCTGTTTACATTCAAAACGATGCAAGAGATTCTCATGTTTATCATATTCAAACATGTTACACATGCATAAGTTGAAATGTCAAATTTTCAATAATATATAACAACAAATGGCTGCTTGCTGTTGGTTAATCTTAAAAGCAGTATTATTTTGTTAAGTACAAGCATCATGACTATTGGATTTGTTTGCGTCTGTAAAGGTTCATTATGCGCTGTAATGATTTTCCTATGAAGGCTATTTGTTCACAATTGGCTGGTCTGTTTTCAGTGCTTCCCAGACTATGTGGACGGACTGCTGGTGATGACCAGGGATGGAGCTCTCAACAAACAGTATGAGGTCTGTACACGTTCATAACCATTGGGAATTTCCATCATTTATAGACTCCTAACTAGCTAGGAATTGTACACATTCATTAAACAGCCATGCTTTGCAGATTTCCATATTTGTTGCACAAAAAAGCTATGTGGTTATCACTCCGTTACATGTACAAAGAATATAAACTAGTATTACAGCATTATTACTGAACAATTACTGAAAACATAATTGATAAATAGTTAAAAATGAAACAGTAATAGACAGCTATTTTTAGTGATTATCATTGATAAGATATAAACAAGATGCTTTATTCTTCTAAAAAAGAAAGTGGTCAGTACATGTAATTGGAATTATCATGGCTTAGTTATGAGCTATTTTATTTAAAGTCATGTAGGAGACTGAAAGTTATTTATTTATAAGTTTCGCCATGTTCTCTGGTACCATTTCTTTTCTAAGTATTTTATCTTATACGTTTTCACCGCGTTCTAAGTATTTTATCACATAAGTTTTTACCATGTTCTAAGTATTTTATCACATAATATTTTACCATGTTCTAAGTATTTTATCACATAAGTTTTCACTGTGTTCACAGAGAGACATCCAGTTCTTGGCGGCCCTGCTACACCGGGCCTCAGACCATGTCAACATGCCCACCATGTAAGCATTGATGTGTGGACCCCAGAGCCCCTGGGCTTGTCTGTTTCATGTTTCTTGAACTCAGAAATGTAGATTTGCAATGGACTGTTTTGTTAATTCTGTGCTGTAAATTTCTTGTTATTTAGTGGTTATCAGGTTTCTTACGTACTTAAAAGAATGTTGTTTTTTAAGCAATAGTTTTGTTCATAAAAGTAGAAGCATGATTCTTAGCGTATACAGTTGACGTGCCATGCATTATTAAGGAAGTTCATGTAAGATAACAGTATCACTAATTTTTATTTGACTTACTTAATATTTTGTTAACTATACTTTAACATTTAAAGCATTAATACCATCATAAGTATAACCAATTATTAACCATGTCTACTTCAGTCGTGAGTCGGAGCACCTGATCCCAGAGATTGTGCGGGCGTTGCCGGGATACAGCGCTCAATACTGGCTCAACCGGGTCCACGAGGAGATGAAGTCCGTGATGAGAAGGACCCCGCCCGAGTGCATGGCCAAGTTTGTGGGTAAGTACCATTACATGACCTTGAAATGAAACAATTTTATTACGAAAAATGTGTGGTTTCTTGGTTGAAGATTGTATATAACATGACAAATATTAATATTTTATTGTACTTGATCAGTTTATTGTATATGTAATGTTTTTTAAGCAAAATAATAATTTGGCACATGCCACTGTCATCTTATCAGGAGGCATTCTGACATTTTACCTTACTCAGTAGTTCTTTGTATTTTACAAAAACTCCTGACTAGTATTTCAGCTTTAAGTTAATTTCTATTTTTAAGCAGAGATAATGTTCGATAATTTAGTCCTGATAGGAGCCACTTTTTTGTGTCCATGCAGAGAATTAAAAAAATACAAAACTTACTGTACCATGTACGTAAGTGTTTCTATGTTGTCAGCATTACCTTTCTAAGACTTCAGTCAGTTGTTATAACCCCCACAAACGAAGTTTAGGGGGGTATAGAGGAGTGAGCTTGTCGGTCCGTCGGTCTGTTTGTTTTTTATTTCGAGATGATAACTCAAGAAAGGCTTGACATATTCCAATAATTTTTGGTACACATGTATAACATCATAGAATACAGGTCAAGTTTGATGTTGGTTACAAACCACTAAAGTTTGACAGAATTATGGCCCCTCTTCGACTTAAAATTCCCTAAAAACATCATTTCCGGACGATAACTCAAGAATGGCTTGATGTATTCAAATAATTTTTGGTATACATGTGTAGCATCATAAAATACGGGTTAAGTTCGACTTTGGTTACAAACCACTAAATTTTGGCAGAATTATGGCCCTTTATTTGACATAAATTCCCTAAAAACATGGTTTCCTGGCGATAACTCAACAATGGCTTGACAAATTTATATAATTATTGGTACATGTGTGTAGTATCATAAAATACAGGTCCAGTTTGACTTTGGTTACAAACCACTAAATTTTGACAGAGTTATGGCCCCCCTTTTTGACTTAAATTCCCGAAAAACATGGACAATAACTCATGCAGTGTTGCCAGCAGACTTGAAAAGTCAGGGAAATTTGTAGTTTTTTTAAGGTCTGTAAATTGTGAGGGAATTTTGAAAAAAAGTCAGTGAAAAATCAAATTCCAAAAAAGTCAGTCAAAAGTCAGGTAAAAATATGCATGAAGGTGAAAAATAATTTATACAAATTTGCAGGTTATGGCTAAGGCAGTCTTTACATGTTTTGAATTACTAAAATGTATGTATTGTATACATAATATGCTTATTGTTAGTCAGAAATATATATCTTAAAGACGTTCGCAACAATTTTTTCCATTTTTTGTCCAACTACAGATTTTCTAAAAAATTTGCACAAACATGTGTCTAGGTATGCTTAAACTAAAAGAGTCTTAAAAAGTAAGGGTCACCGGCCTTGTTCCAGAAATATTGGGGTTTAAATACGGTACCTATCAAAGCCTTTTTAGCTCAACTGAGCACAAAGAGCTATTGGTATAGGGGACCTCTCCGGCATCGTCCGGCGTCCGTATGCCATTAACAATTTGGACCGTTATCGCGATAAAGACTACTTTTTTTATTTTGATCTTGGCCTAACTTGCACAGTTTGTGTATGACCATAAAATCTCGGATGGGACTGTTATTGGGTCAGATCACACCAGTTACACCAGAGTAATTGCCCCTTTTTCATGAAAAAAAAATTGCAAAAATGCCCTTTTCCAATGTATAGACTTTATATTCCATCCAATCTTAACCAAACTTTCATAGTTTGTGTATGACCATCAGATCTCAGCAGCTGCCAAAAATGGGCCAGATCATGTTTCAAACACCAGAGTTATTGCCCTTTGTTTATTTATTTTTTTTACAGAAATGGACATTATTCAAAATAGAGACTTCATTTTTCATCAAATCTTATCTTGCGCAGTTTGTCTATTATCATGAGATTACAGTGGAAGTCGAATAGAAGCAAGAGCGGACCAGAAACACCAGATTTATTGCCCTTTGTGAAAAAATATGCAAAAATGGACATTATTCAGGATAGAGACTTCATTTTTCATCCAATCTTTACCAATCTTGCACAGTTTGTCTATGACCAAAAGATTAAAGGTGATGTCAAATATAAGCAAGATTGGACCATAAACACTAGTTATTGCCTCGTTGTTTATATAGACTTTAATAGAACAATTACTGCAAAAATCTTCTCCTCTGAAACCGCAAAGCCTAGTGGTTTCATATTTGGTATGTGGCATCCTCTAGTGGTCCTTTACAATGATTGTTCAAATGATGACCCTGGGGTCAAAACTGGCAACGCCCTGCGGGTCCATGGTTTATATAGACTTCAATAGCAAAATGACTTTAAAAATCCTCTTTAACCGCTAGGCCCAGAGGTTTCATATTTGGTATGAAACATTGCATAGTGATCCTCTACAAAGATTGTTCAAACGATGCCCCTGGGGTTAAAACTGGCCACGCCCCGGTGGTCACATGGTTTATATAGACTTAAATAGCTAAATGACTTTAAGAATCTTTTTCTCCGAAACCGCAAGGCCCAGAGGTTTGGAATTTGGTATGTAACATTGTATAGTGGTCCTCTACAAACATTGTTCAAATGATGCCCCTGGGCTCAAAACCTCTGGGTCACATAGTTTATATAGACTTAAATAACAAAATGTCTTCAAAAATCTCCTCCTCTGAAACAGCAAGGCCCAGAGGTTTGGAATTTGGTATGTAACATTGTATTGTGGTCCTCTACAAAGAATGTTCAAATTATGCCCCTGGGGTAAAAACTGGCCACGCCCCGGTGGTCACATGGTTTATATAGACTTAAATAGCAAAATTACTTTAAAAATCATCTCCTCTGAAACTGCAATGTCCCAAGGTTTCATATTTTGTATGTAACATTGGAAAGTGATCCTCTACAAAGATTATGTAAATTTTGCCCCTGGAATCAAAACTTAAATAGCAAAATTACTTCAAAAATCATCTCCTCTGAAACTGCAATGTCCCAAGGTTTCATATTTTGTATGTAACATTGTAAAGTGATCCTCTACAAAGATTATGTAAATTTTGCCCCTGGAATCAAACCTGGTCTTTAGACTTTAATAGCAAGTGGACTTTAAAATTTTCTCCTCTGAAACCACAAGGCCCAGAGGTCTCATATTTTGTATGTAACATTGTATAGTGGTCCTCTACAAAGATTGTTCAAATAATGCCTCTGAGGTAAAAAGTGGCCACGCCCAAGGGGTCACATAATTAATGTAGACTTAAATAGCAAAATGACTAAAAATCTTCTTCTCTGAAACTGCTAGACCCAGAGGTTTTGTATTTGGTATGTAACATTGTATACTGATCTTCCACAAGGATTGTTCAAATTATACCCCTGGGGTCAAACCTGGAGGTCACATGGTTTATATAGACTTATATATGGCAAGTGGACTTTAAAAATCTTCTCCTCTGAAACTGCAAGGCCCAAAGGTTTTGTATTTGGTGTGTAACATTGTATAGTGGTTCTCTACAAAGAATGTTCAAATTATGCCCCTTGGGTAAAAAGAGGCCACACCCTGGGGGTCACATGGTTTGTATAGACTTTAATGACAAACTTTAAAAAGTTTCTTCTCTGAAACCTTAAGGCCCAGAGGTTTAGTAATTGGTATGTAACATCTTATATTGGTCTTCCTACAAATATTGTTCAAATTATGCCCCTGGAGTAGAAAGTGGCCATGTCCTGTGGGTCACATGGTTTATATAGACTATTTAAATCTGCCCCTGAAACTGCAAGACCTAGATCTTTATACTCGTGTAAGTGGTTTAGTGCCATCTGGTCCTCTTGTTATAAGCCGTTATGATGCCTTAAACTCAGGTGAGCAACCTAGGGCCATCGTGGCCCTCTTGTATGAGACAGTTGCCCGAAACAAACATTTTATGTGGCTTGTCTTGAGAAAACCGGTTATAATGCATGTGCGTAAAGTGTCGTCCCGGATTAGCCTGTGCGGACTCCACAGGATGGCAATTTCCGCTTTTATGGTATTTTCTGTTTCAATGAGGTCTCTTCTAAACATGAATCCACTGTCAGCGGAAAGTGCCATCCCGGATTAGCCTGTGCTGACTGCACAGGCTAATCCGGGACGACACTTTACGCACATGCATTAAGTCCGGTTTTCCCACGACACGCCACTTATTGTTTTTGGCCTAAGGTGGCTAGAGACCAGACAATGTAACAATATGTCTGTATATGTTTACAGAGGTGCTTTCCAACTGGCCATTGTTTGGATCTACTTTCTTCAAAGTCAAGGTAAGCTGAACATTGCATTCCTGATAGCAAGTTTAACAATACTGATATTAATACCGTGGATTTTGATATTAATACCCTGGATACTGATATTAATACCATGGATTTTGATATTAATACCGTGGAATTTGATATTAATACCGTGGATACTGATGTTAATACAGTGGATTTTGTTTTGTTGTTGCAATGAAGTCATTACGTCTTTGCAACATGATGTTTAGAACAAGGGGCAATTAAGAACCGTGACACCACTTAGTGTATCATTAAACATTAATTCTACGTTAATCATGGAGACAGCTCAAGTTTTCGCATCAAACAGTGCTGTTCACGTTATATAAAACCTGTCCATCTATTGTGTGCACGTGGTAACCACCTAAGTACGTCATCGTTTGTCTGTGTGACACTGCACAGTTTTATTTCCTCCATAATTAAGTTGTAATTGCCTCATTAGTATTGTGATACTGAAATATCACATGAGGGCCAATGGACATTGAGTCATTAGTATTGTGATACTGAAATGTCACATGAGGGCCAATGGACATTGAGTCATAAGTTGCTGCTTGGCCTATGCCCCGTTGCTACAGATGTGCAAATAAGTCAATGTAATGAAACCTGGAAGAATGATTCGAGATAATTTTGATAATGTATATTTCACTAAGTTTAGTTTTTACGAAAGTAAATATGTGGCGCGTTTTGAGAAAACCGGTCTTAATGCATGTGCGTAAAGTGTCGTCCCGGATTAGCCTGTGCAGTCCGCACAGACTAATCCAGGACGGCACTTCCCGCCTACAGTTGATTTATGTTTAGAAGAGACTTTCTTGAAACAGAAAATACCATAAAAGCAGAACGACGCTTTACGCACATGCATTAAGTCCGGTTTTCCCACGACGCGCCTCATATTAACCATCTCAACTGGTGGTTGTGGTTGCATAGACTAGGTCCTTTGGATGCAAACATGCACCAACACTGTCAGAATCTGGGAGATACTAACCAATACAATTTATTGTTACTGACCAGCCTAAAATTTCACTGGTTTATACTTAATATTATGACTAAGAATAATATTAGGACTAAGATTACGATTAAAGCTGAGACATTTTGTAATCATGGGGCCATTTATGCACCTATCGATATTTTCCCCCAGGGGGGAGCGGCGGGCATTTACGGGACTTTAGACAGAAAGTTATTCCCGACAGGCGGGAAGTTGACACGCCGAATGATTCCGGGTCCTGGGAAATAGACTTTGTTGGATTTTAGATCTGATAAAATTGGGAAATTTAGACGCTGGCTTTTTCACTCAACTTAAATATGGCATCTCCCACTGTGGGGATTTAGACAAAAATGCTTGGCTCGAGGGTGGGGAATTAGATCCCAAAAAATGTAATTAGTCTAATTCCCCTGGTATAGCCCGCCGCTCCCCCCCTGGGAGAAAATATTGATAGGTGCATTATGCATGATAAGTTTTCTGACTTCCCATGACTCATCAGCATACTAGATTCTGACCTTGGGACATAAACCATCTGCTGCATGTGTTCTGATACTGAAGTTAATGACATTTATGTTGTGCAATAGGTTGTATTTATGTATGACAGTTTATGCTCAGTATTGGTATTTGTGTAAGGACCAGAGTAAAGATTTCTGCAATGTGGTAACAATTAACCCATGTTTCTCATTGTTGTTGTTGAGAAAAGATTCTGAACGTTTTGTGTAGTTTACCTGATAGATGCTTTTGTGACAACCAATATTTCACGTTTGTGATTCATGTTTGCTTAAAGGGCATTGCTAAATGCATCAAGACTGATTCATTCACCTGTTAACATTACTACACACAGCTGAAACCTGTTAAAGCTAAATACATACTCTTATCACATAAACAAAGATGTCTTGTGGTAACCACATTTGGGACCATTAATATACATGTTCAAGTTCTGTTGTTTTTTGAAAAACTATAATTTATCAGACTATATCATTAAACGTTTGCAGAAAAATCTAGCCGAATCCATTCTGCCAGGTTTCATAACAGTGTAAATTTACATTCTAAATAATTAATTGAAATCATTCTTTCATGGTTCGTAACAATGAACTTGTTAAATTTAACATTCTAACAAAATAACTTAAATCATTCTTCCAGGTTTCTTAATGCTCAACTTATTCAAAAACCTAAGGAGATGTTTCAGAGTATTTCTGTATATTTTCAGAAAATCCTCATACAGCCAGAGTACGGGGAGTGTATCCTGGCAGTGAACCAGGCTGGCATCATGTTCCTCGACCCCAAGTCACATGTAAGTATCCCCCACCAACCAGTCTGCCCAGTAAAGCCACTAAAGTCGTAATTCAGTAGGTACCACTACTGAAATAGGTTGAACCTCACAGAATAAATAAGTAGGTACCACTATTTAATTAGGTGGAATGTTGGTGGGTACCTTCTACAAATTGAGGAGGTACCTACTAACATACACATTAGTTAGTTGGTAGGTTCCTTTAACTATTTAAGGGGTATCTACATGGTATTTAGTAGTTACCTACAAAATTATAAAAATAAAATAGAAAAAATAAGGTACCTCCTATTTATTGGTGAGTAACTTCTAATAATTTAGGAGGTACCTACTAACATACAAATTAGTTAGTAGGTTCCTGTTAATTATTTAGGGGGTATCTACATTAGTAGTTAGTAGGTACCTACACAATTATAGTTTTCCCCCCAACACACCCCATAGCCCTCTGTGTTGGTAGGAGTATCCCTGCTGACCCTCTCTGTGATTGCTAGGTTTGGCTACTTAAATCTTTACTTCTTTCACTGCTATTTGTCAAATGTAATTAGCCCATTAATGATATTTTGTCAATGGATGATTGTATTTGATTACCGAACTATTTTGTATACCAGACATGTATTTCTAATGACATTGTATAATAATACAATACTATTTTTGTTACTTACTACTTTAATAACATGGTTAAAGCTTGAATACCTGGTACATTTTACAATTGTAAATAAATTGTATTGACACTATTTATTTTCTTTTTGCAGGACATTGTCCTTAAGTACACTTTTGGTGAAGTGCTGTCAACAAGACGTTACCGTAGCGACAGCAACCAGAACTACCTGGACATGAAACTTGGCAACCTCATGGTGCAGAAAATAGTTCGCATCGAAACTGAACAAGGCTCTGACATCTCTAACCTCATTGGTCAGTACATGCAGGTCATCAATCGCCATCGGAAACGACCCGCAGACAAGGGTGGGGTCACGGCCCCGTATCAGACCCCAAGGGAGCACACATATTAGGTCTGGAAAGACAAATAGGTATTCGCATGCTGATCTAGTGATACCTGTCTGTGTTCAGGTTAATTTTCTGTAACACCATTGTTAAGGGTGTGGGATTATCTGGGAATGTGGCAGTGCTAAAAAACCATTTTGCCAAACATTTCTTTTTTTTTTATGATTGAGTATGTGAAAAAATGAAGTGTAAAATTTGAAACTGAACTTAAGTTGTAAATGTAGTTGTTGCATTGTATATTTTGTAGTTTAAAAGTTGCGGAGGTTAAATGCCTTTCATGTTCAAACGTCATGGTTATTAATACACGGAATATTCTTTCAAGATGTTCTTTACTTTTTGACGGTTTAATGTTACACAATGTATAAACATATCACAAAGCATATCATGTATTTTTTAGCTTTAACTAATAAACAAAATACAGCTTATTTTGTATGATTTGTATGTTTCCCCATAATCCAGGCCATGGTTGTACATTCCAGGTGTATGTGTTTTACTGCTATGTTTAACAGTGTACATTCCTATGTTAACATATATATTCTGTGATTTGTTAAGGAATCAAAATTTTATTTGTTGTTGTTGCATACATGTATTTGAGTGTATTTACTGTATTATATTTATGTATTCACTGTGTATTTGCCTCGGACCCAATGGAACTTTGTATATTCACCCCTTTCTCTTTAGTAACCATACAATATTGATTAGGTAGCTGTTATTGGTTTATGGATTTACTTGGACAGTTTAAGTACTTTCAGCTGATTTTAGTAATGTTCTTAAGTAGTTCAATGAAAGTTCCATTTCGAGGGTTGAAAACCTGGGCCCATATTTATAAAGATTCTTAAGTCATTCTTAACTTGAGTTGAACATAAGTCAAAATTTGAATTTGTGTTTAAAACACTATGCTTTGGAACATTTGCATGACTTATGCTATATATTAATACACTTTGAATTATATTGCCAATTATGTGTCAAAATCTTCCAAAAATGCATTACTTTGTCAGAAAATCCAATAATTAAATTTGAGAATTTAAAGATTTTTCTTAATATTTCGACTAAGATTCCTTATAAATTCCAGCCCATTGAAATAAGTAGCAGTGGGTACCTTCTGCGTGGTTTTCAACCCTCCATTTATAAATGATTCCATTTAGGACTATTCTTTGCAAAACAATATCAGAAACATCTAAATAAAGTGTTGAACTTGCAAGAAGCTGTTCACAGTCAGTGTTGGTATATGAAACTATAACAGCTGTTATGTTTTATATATAACGTAATCATTTAACATTAGTATTTCAGAATTTTAATATTTTGTACCATTTTTCAGTTCAGTTTCCTCATTGTGACTTGACACAGAGGCCATAAGCTTTAGTGATTTTTTATACATTTTATTAATTCCCAGCCATGAATATTGAGGGTTTATTTTGTATTTTTGTTATTTATGTTTCTACATGCTGAAATTGTTAAGCATTGACTTCAGAATGCCATCATTCTTAGATTTTTGTTAAGAATGTAGTCATTAAAGTGACACAAAATATCAAAAGTAGACTACAGTGCATTGTTTGTTATTTTATTTACTCACTTTTGTCTGTTTATTACTTGAAATATATGAATTAAATCAATTTTAACGAGTCATGATTTGATATCATAGTCTTCATATACTTAACAAAACGTTGCATCAACCCCCACATACATGTACATGTAGCATTTGTTTTTCCTCATAATATAATTTGATTGTATTTGTTCATTGAAATGATAAAGGCAAAAGAAAGCTCTTTAAATAATTTGATATTTAGGATGAGTATGCCAAAAGACCCAAGGGCTGATATTTAAAAAGCTCCCAAAGGAAATTTTAACTTGTTGCATGTAAGTGAAAATTTGGGATCAAATTGTCTATGTGTAAACCAATGACTTATGTATACAAGAGGATAAAATACTAAACATCTAAGCAGTATTTACAAGCTTAAAACATTTGTGGTGCGTCGTGAGAAAACCGGTCTTAATGCATGTGTGTAAAGTGTTGTCCCGGATTAGCCTGTGCAGTCTGCACAGGCTAATCCGGGACGGCACTTTCCGCTTTTATGGTATTTTCTGTTTCAATGAAGTGTCTTCTAACCATAAATCCACTTTAGGCGGAAAGTGTCGTCCCGGATTAGCTTGTGCGGACTGCACAGGCTAATCCGGGATGACACTTTACGCACATGCATTAAGTCCGGTTTTCCCACATTTATTGTAAAAAAACCTATACATGATTCAGACTTGAGGAATGCTATGAATTTATGAAATTTACTTTAGTTTTCCCGAATAAGCTTGATGAATTCAGGCCCAGCACTGATATATGATGCACATTTCGGTCAATAATCTACTGTATTCCGATCATAGTGTTTTGCTTCGGCCGACAAATGTTTTGGCAGTATGTGGGTTGACTGACATAACTTGGCAATGTGATTATCATTGCCCTTTGTTTAGTTCATATTTGGGGGATCAAGTTAGTGAAGTATGTGTACCCATTTTGCCGGAAATGTTACAGTTAGAAAGACATTGTAACAAAAAGATTGTCCTTAATGTAATTAATGTCAGTTAAAAGCATGTATATTTTATTTGAATGTATTTTTCATGTTATAGATTGTAATCAAAGATTATATTATGCTTGTACATAACATGTATAGTTACAGTTCTTCGTCACTTAAAACCCAAAAGGTATTACCAGTATATGTACGAAGAAGACTGATAAGCCCTTCTGGCTCGCAAGAGATAATATGAGGCGTGTCGTGGGAAAACCGGACTTAATGCATGTGCGTAAAGTGTCGTCCCAGATTAGCCTCGGCAGTCCACACAGGCTAATCCGGGACGACATTTTACGCCTACCATGGATTTATGTTTAGAAGAGACTTCTTTGAAACAGAAAATGCCATAAAAGCGGAAGGTGTTGTCCCGGATTAGCCTGTGCGGACTGCACATGCTGATCGAGGATGACACTACGCACATGTATTAAGCCTGGTTTTCCCACGACAGGCCTCATATATTTGTTAGGATACAAAGTATGAGTATTTGTTACGTTTTGTATTTTGTTAAGTTTTCTTGTGATATTTCACTGACCGACAGTGTACAATTTGTTAATAGTATACAGTTTGTTTGAATACAAGGTATGTGTTTCAGGAGTGGAATATACATTGTATGAATTACATCGAAAGTTATTATGCTTTGTTGTAGATTGTATAATTAATTGCATTACCAAATATATCAATATACAGTTGGTAATCATGTTGTGCATACAAATATACATTGTATTTTATGTGGAAACAGGGGAAAACCAGTACTTGTTTTACAAGTATTGTAATATGTTAAGTGACTCATTTCTCATTTATTTACTGACATAACAATGAGTTTAAAAGCAGTATAACGCTAAGGAAACTATGAAACTTCTGTGGTAAACAGTGACCTTGTATTCAATAAGCATGTCATTGAATTGTTCGTCTTTGTTTTTACAAATACATATTTGTTAGCACATTCTTGTTGATGGATGACTAGCATATCACAGTGTATTGTATACATAATATATATTATATGTGCAATTATTTAATATTTTTGGATCTGACCTGTAAGCCATGTGCATATCTAGCGACCTGCCTAGGCGATACTTATATTTTTATATGGCAAATAAACTATATTATGACATATAATGTTGTCTTCACTCCATTTATTGTGTATGCTATTTTATATTATTGCAACATACTACAGTCATTGTCCTACTGTCATTTTGCAATTTGCCACAGATTTTGTCCTCATGCAATATTGCAACATACCACATATATTGTCCTTGTGCCATAATACAATATACCACATAGATCTATATTGACCTAATGCCCTATTGCAATAAAACACATACATTGCTTGAATGTCATATTGCAACATACTACAGAAAGTGTCCTTATGCCATACTGCAATATACCACATATATTGTCATAATGCCCTTTTGCAATAAACCACATACATTGTCCTAATTTCATATTGCAACATACCACAGACATTGTCCTAATGTCATATTGCGATGTACCACATATAAAACCATTTTATTACGTAAGACCAAATATGTTAAAGTTTATAGATTTACTGACCTCTCAAAATAGTAATATTGTTAAAAATTTAGCTATGTTTATTTATAAAGCATGGGAAATAAGAAATACTTATAATACATATTACGATTAGGATAGGATTTTTGGTATATATTTATGCATATGTATGTATACAAATACAAACCACCTCTTGCTGTATATTGTCTTATCTAAAATACCCAATATTTTAAAATGTACCGATTTAATTTTGATGTTTATCCTTTGAATGACCAGTGACTTTGTTTTATGTATATTGTATTGACATTACATGTATACTCATGGGCTTATTGCCTACTGTATTATCGAATAAACTTTATTCAAAACTTATATTGTCCTTATGCCATATTGTAACATACCATAGACCATGCCCTAATGTCATATTGCAACATACCATAGACATTGTCATATTGCAACATACCAAAGACCATGCCATATTGCAACATACCATAGACTGTCCTTATGAAATATTGCAACATACCATAGACCATGCCCTAAAGCAATATTGCAACATACTATAAATATTGTCCTATTTTCATATTACAACATAATATCAAGGACAGTGTCCTTGATATTGTCATATTACACCATACAGCTGACGCTTTAATGTCAAATTGCAGTATACGATAGACATCGTTCTGTTTGTCCTTTAATATGTTACAAAACTCTACATAATCTTAAAGCCCGTGTAATTGAAACTGGCCGATGCCAGTTCCTGTCCTACTAATCTGCCTATTTGTAATCGTTTAGAGAAGTATACAAAGGTCAGTAAAACAAACTGTAAGTATTACTTGGAGAATGAAGTGTTTAAACTTGAGATTAGCAGTGATAATGATAAATACATACATATGATGTTTACGTATTAATCCGTTTTGTCAACAAACACGGTCCCATTAAAAACTTATTAGCTACATGTAAGAATGAGGTCCCTGCGCTAGTGCGCGAATATACATGCGTACAAAATGATGGAGTATGCTTGCTTAGAGCCGAGCATTACAAAATATGACATCCGCATTGACAAACATGGCGTCCATCAATGAAACTGGTATACTTCATGTATTTCATTTTCAGTTGGTAATAAAATTAATTTGTGTCGCCTTACATATCTTTGAAACATTTAATAATTGCAAGATAGTTTGTTTTTTCAAATGCTTGCAGTCAAAAAGGTGGCAATCATTAAACAAATTAAAAAAATACAACATTTTACGCTTCAACTTGCAAATGAAAGTCCACAAATGAAAGTTTACCCACTTCAGAACCGGACAGATTCATTTCTTATGACAAAACAATCCAGTGTGTTAGCAAACCTTACTAGACACACATCTTGATGTCTGGTGAATTGGGATTGTACGATATAATACTACATGTATAATACAAATGTTACAACAACTTCAGACATCGACAACACTGTGTGTGCAGGCTGCAGCCTTGCTTATGACTCCAGGATCCAGATGACAAAAGTTCTTATGTTCGAATCTTAAGTTTGAAATAAGTAAACTATACAATTTGTTAATGAAACACTGGGCTTTGGAAGATGTACATGACAAATGCGTTATTTTGATACACATGGACTTAACACTCACTGCAACGTGTAGGTCAATGTCTTCAAGCAATGCATTTGTTTGTCCGGAAATCCAATACAATTTCAAACAGAATTTTCTTAATTTTTGACTGAGATTAAAAATACCAGCCATGCAATACATAGTTTCATCAATAGAAATTTATAGTCACGTGCATTTAAATCATTAACGAAAGCCAGATTAATTCAGCACCTGTAATTCCAGTCGAGTCGATGGATATAAATTATGTTCCATATAATACTTTTCGTACGTGACAAAATCTGACATCAACGCTTGTATATAAATTATCCATTGAAAATAATGGCATTTTATTGTAACACCATTATTGTGCAAAAGATCACACAATACGAGAACAAGAAATAGCGAGAAGTTGCAGTAAAAGACGGGTGTGCGTGGAAAAAATAGCAGTTTTAAATTGTGGTATAAATTCCTGTGTGAGATTATTTGGATAGATTAATTTGCTAATATTGAAACGGCCGGGTACATGCATTTTGAACGTGTACAATGAAGCAAAATTGTGATCAAGGAAAGCAACGACTGCATTTCATCAGCCCAACGAGCCCGACGAGTACACGGTACTCATTCGTGTTAAAACAATTTTTCAATATATTTGGTATCTAAATCCCCTGCAGCATTGCTGCTGAACGTCCGAGTAAAGCCGAAGAGCGCTCCAAGTCCTACACGGGCACTCACGCATCACTTTTGCACGCGGTTTCTTGCACGCACTATTCGGCTGTTATAGAGAGTCCAATACGGTCAGGGTGGATTTCCACGGGGAGGATTCTAGTCAGGTACGTTCACGGATGGATGGTTTGTTAGCATGATGTCTATTCGCCCAACGACACCGACTGAAAAGAAATAACGACAAATATTAAACATAACCATCAGAGACCGCGATGAAGGTAATGGCAACGGGACGGCTCGGCGGACGACGTGCGGACAACCCAAGTACATCGTGGAATGAAACAAGCATTATACTCATACATATATTAAAATGGCTGATTACTGCATTTTACAAATCGAACACTATGCACGTGCGGAGCTTCGTTCATGGACGCTGCACTGGTTTAGCACATGTCCATATATGTGAATGTAACAACCCAACCAATTGTACGTACCTAGTACAGGTATCAGACCTTTAAACCGATAAATTAACAGTTATTTACGGCAAATTCGTATTTGTTAAAAACGTAAAATTAAAAAAGAGTGTTCAATTTATCGTTGTTCACCGGCCAATAAACAACGATTTGGAGTTCTGATGCGTAGGAATAAAACCACGAGGGCGTTAGCCCGAGCTGTTCAATAAACGACCATAATGCGAAAATTATTTCGATTCTAACATGATCTAACATATATTTTGGCAAATGTAATTGGAACTACTTTTTACAATGCTCCGCTCAGAATCGGGACTTATATTTGCGTTTTTTGTTGGGTAGTTTAACAACGATAATTTTGTTCTTTGTCTATAGAAACATTAGCGAGTATCGTGTTAGAATATATATGTGGCCTGAAGATACAAATATTTGCGGTTGATTCACTGAAATTATCCATAAACTACTACACGTACGGTATCATATATCAATAAGCCAGCAACCGAGTCGAAGAGTAGAGAGATGTTGCTTTGTGATTTTCTAATTAAATAAATTCCAACAGAATATTGATTCAAATTCCGCTCATTTCCATAGCAACAACCAACATAGCAAAATGCCGGCTAGCTCAGTTGGTAGAGCGCTGGACTACAAATCCGAGGGTCGCGGGTTCGATTCCCAGCCCGGCCACATAACTTGTGTGGGGATTTGGTCATGAAATTATTTATACGGTCATTCTCCCCCTACCTCTGATTCAAGTAGGGCCGTTGTCAGTTACTGGCATAAGTATGTGCACTCGGTACTGGTAAACCAGCTTACCCAGGAAAAGTGTGAGTAGGTTAACTGATCGCCGTTATATCACTGAAATACTGTTGAATACGGCGAAAAATCCAAACAAAACAAACAAATAGCAAAATACAATACTAATAAATAAAATAGATCTACATGTTCACACTTTGATCATAGTATTCATTTTATCATAATAAACACGGACAATGTTACAATGTGAAACTATTTTCAGCATTTTCGTGTTTAATATTTAAGGACTGGCTTGCTAGAACAATACGACCTTGATAACTTAGTATCATATTAGGCCAAAAGGAATAAATGGTTGGTTTCCGCTTACAGCTCCAAACAAATCTAGGAGAGGTGGTAAAATATAACTCTTTTTTAACTGTTTTTTCTTCGCCACATATTCACCGCACAGTTTAAGTATATTGGACTGCATGTAAAATGTTTAAACGCCTCTCAACGAAGAAACTGTACTTTAACTATATATACGGTCAATCGAAAAAGGAGATTTCTGGCAAGAAACTTATAATATAAGCGACAACTGCTCTTTTCCCCCCAAAATCAGAAAAAGTTAATGATTGATAGGCAAAAAACTTGTAGGGCCGGCAGAAAAAATTAGGGGTAGGGGGGCGGGGAGTCGGGTAAGCGGAAACCAACAACTTTTTTTTTTACGCCTTATGTACTGCATAATGTATGCACTACGTATAAAAATGGTGTCACTGCGATAGACACCTAGTCTAGTCCGACAAATATCCACCACAGTTGAATTTAGACGTGGTAATTTTCTACTGACTGTGAAATATGTGCTTTTCTACTAAAACCAATACCTGGCGCCTATGGGAAAATTGTCTGCAATATTCCTTTGTTTCTACACTACACAAGTGAAATCTGGTTTCAGAGTGTTTTACTTAACCATCGCGACATTAAAATGACGCAAGTACGTGATCATATTGCTAGCAAGTGACGTATTCTTATCGTGTTACTGTCAAAATAAAGACAGAGTGTTAGAAAGAGTCCACCCATGATAACAAAACAAAACATATTGTTTCACTGAGGTATGTGGAAATATCTAGGGCAAAATAGCAGGGTGCTGCACCCTGCTCCTTTTTGGTTCCCCCTGCTGCCTCTCTGGGCTGGTCAACATAAAAATTTGGAATATCTTTTGAAATTCAATATATTTTTGCAAATATTCAATGACAAATGGATAAACAATGCTCAAAACCCTTAATTAGTAGCATATAACTAATGAAAACCCTGGATTTAAAATTATTTGAAAACGTCAACAAACTGGACCGGCTTTCCACCCTGCTCCGTTTTAGCAGCACCCTGTACCCTTTTTAATCCTAAAACTTTCCCTAAATTAGAGGTATGTGGAAAGATCGAGGTAACGATTGCAGTTTGCTACATCCTGTAGTATCCATTTCCCACCTTTAACCTGATGGCGATTTTTGCATACTAGACGAACATAAACATAAATGATTTTGACGTTGCAATCTACTTTAATGAAAAACAAACAACAATAGGAGTATACTGAAATTACTGAAATATTTTTTTCCAGTCAAACTAGAGAGAACAAAACATTCAAAACATTCAAATGCATTCGAATTAAATAAATGTCGCATTATTTATAAAACAACGACAACAACAACAACAGATAGAGCTACGGATTCACTAGCTATGCTCCTGGTTCGTACATCCCAGTATACTTTTTATGGTGTACATGGAGAGAACTTTTAAATCCAACCGTACGTACCCCATAAGCGTCGTCGGAGAACTTCCAGGGCTTATAGGCGACGGAGGAGGAGGTACTGGTTCCCCTGCTTCTACACCAGTGCCTGTGCAACGGAAACCAAGATAAATCAATTCGCGGGTTACAAGCAGACGAACCGATATTTATACCGAGTACATCAAAAGAAATTGATTTAGATCTAACAAAAAAGACGAATTTCCAAGACCGTATGTCTGTCAGTCCGAGAAAATTAGCCTTTAGTCCAACATCTCTTCCACAATAATTAATATAACTAAAGTTTACTTTCGAGACACATATTTGCGAACAATAAATGTATATAAACGCGAGATTTTTTTTTCAGATCGTAAACTGATTAAAGTGGTGTAATTTAACGTTACAATCGTCGCGAGTTACCATTTTATTTGCCTTAACTGACCCCTCCAACTTATTTTTTTTATATTTAAATGGAATGCAACCTTATGCGAACAAAACAATTCAAAATACGATTCAAAGCAACAACAACAAAGTTGTAACAGAAAAACGAAATGCCGATTATTAGCCCTATAATTACACGTCACTAGCAACCTACCGTTTACGCATGTACAACAGAGTTCCTATTGCAATGATGATCGCAAGGGTCACGAATATTCCAATGGCGGCTTTGGAACCCCCTGACAGCCCTGAAGAATTTTTCATATGGTGACCTTCTGTTGGCGTCTCAGACGCTGTCTTCACCGTCGAAACGTGCTCCGTCGTCGTCATGATCGTCGGGGAGGTGATAATGCTGCTAGTTGCCGGCGATGCAGTGACGCTGCTTGACTTAACACTACTAGTTGGTGTCGGTGCTATTGTAACGGAACTACTCGTTTGTGTTGAGACGCTGCTGGTCGGTGCTATTGTAACACTACTGGAAGAAGCTGAGCTACTAGCAGTCGCGGTTGGTTCAATATCTGAGCCGGTGGTATGTGTTGGAGGTACTGTTGAAGATACAGAAGAATTCACGAAGGTGGTTGTTTGTGCTAAACTTGTTGAGACTGTGGAGTGTGTTGTCGGTATTAACACGAAGGTGGTTGTTGGTGCTAAACTTGTTGAGACTGTCGGGATTAACACGAGTGTGCTGGTGCTTGTTTGTACTGGTGTCGCTGAGACGTTCGTCGTCGCTGTTATATTTGATGTTGTAGCTGCCTCTGGTGTAGATTGTATCGATGTTTTGTTCGTGGCTGATACGGACGTGGTCACGGACAAGGACGGTGTCGGTGTGATAGCCTCGGTTGAATTAACGGAATTGTCGTCTGCAGGGACACTGCTTATCTTCGAGGCAGTATCTGGTGTTGCTGCTGTTGACGCAAACGACGATACTGTGGTGGAAAAACAGCTTGATACCGTGCACGTGGCAGTTGATGTTGCTTGCGCAGTGGACAGCGTTGTTGTTGGTGTTCCGGTTGTTGTCGCTATGGATACAGTAGAGTTGTATTCCGGTGTCGTTGTCGTCGCCGTCTGTGACGTCACTGTGCCGACGGACGCCACTGCAAAATATGAGTTTCATGTCATATATGCAAGGCGAAAACGTAACTGCATGAGGCATTGATGTATTTCATAATAACCACAGTCCCTTGTATTATCAATTTCTTGCTTAAATATACATTGGTTATACATTTGTAGCGATGCCAGTAGATTGTCATGATAGCTAATCACCTAACGAAGATATACGAAACGAAATCATTAAATATACCTTCACAGTATCATTTTTGTAAATCATCCCTCTTAATGTTCACCTATGTAATCACCGAATGCTTACCATTGTGCACACCCATACCAGTACTAGTTTATCACAAAAAACACTTCTTTATGTTTCAACAAATTACACAGAATACAACAATTTATTGTGCACACCCATACGAGTACTAGTATATCACAAAAAACACTTCTTTATGTTTCAACAAATTACACAGAATACAAAAATTTATTGTGCACACCCATATGAGTACTAGTATATCACAAAAAACACTTCTTTATGTTTCAACAAATTACACAGAATACAACAATTTAGATCCAGAAACAGGAGATATCAGCATATCAGGCATTGTAGGGTCATATTTTGCACAAATCATATTTCACACACCTCTGAAGAATAGGATCTCGTTTGTCACATTGTAAAGTGTGGAGAATGTGATTGGCCGATATCATCTGCTGTGACAGGTTTGAAAATTAAGGGATCTTAAGAATACACATTGTAATATCCGCGAAGGGGGTTAGGATGGGTTTTATTTTATACATCGGTAAGTGCAATGGGCTAAGTAAAGGACGATTTGGATAGTAGAGGTGCTGCGTTTTTGCCTATGGTTCTCAGATCATTTCTCAGCTGTGCCACAAGGTCAAGTTTTGCTCTTTTTTGATACTATTCTGTCCATTGATGATACACGATGTTAATGCAGGCTCTGGAGCTTGTACAGACAATTGCATGCAAGGTTTGCAATTGTTGGAAATCGAATTTCATCCGTTTTCAACCAAAAAGCGAATTTAAGGCTTTCATTTGCTGTGACATGTTAATACAAAACTCAACTCTGTGATAATATCTGGTTTGTTACCAAAGTCAATAAAGTCACGCATTTATCATGAACAAAATGGTAATAGTGCATGCATGCTCACCGGCTTGTTGTATAGACTGGATGAAAAATGAAATCTCATTCATGCATTTTTTTTTGCTTTTTATGGAACCAAGACAGGGCTATAACTCTGGTGTTTGTGGTGGCAATCTGACCAATGTGTGGCTTCTGCTCAGACCATACGGTCATGTACAAACTGTGAAAGTTTGGTTAAGATTGGATGAAACCTAAAGTCTCTATTCCACATAAAATCCACTTTTCATTTTTCTTTTTAAAACAAAATGTAATAACTCTGGTGTTTGTGGTACGATCAAGCTCAGTTTTGGCGTGTGCTGAGATCTTATGGCTATCCATTACCTGTCGACGTTTGGTCAAGATTGAATGAAAATAAAGTCTGTTTTTTTAATGAAAAAAAGGCATTTTTGCATTGTGTTTTTAATGGATAAGGGGCAATAAATCTAGTCTTCAGGTGCAATATGGCCCATTACCACTGAATCCAAACTAAGCTTCTATGGTCATACACAAACTGTGCAAGTTTGGTCAATATTGCATAAAATATCGCGTGTGCCTGCCAATCATTTATAACATATGAATGTTGTTTGTTTCACGCACAGGGGGCTATAACTCTGGTGTTTCTCACCCGATCTGGCTTATATTCGATTTCACCTGTAATCTTATGGTCATAGACAAACTGTGCAAGATTGGTGAAGACTAGATAAAAAAAGGAAGTCTCTATCCTGAATAATGTCCACTTCGTGTTCAGGTGAGCTAAAACCAACAAACAAAAATATGTTGATTTCTTAGCACTTAAATTGTGCGAGATCGCGTGCATTTTAAAACAGTTATAGCAGTTTTTAACTAAACATTTCTTAGCACTTAATGTGAGATTGCGCGCATTCGAGGCAATTATAGCAGTTGTTACCAAATGGAATCGATGACAAATGAACCCATGCATGGTGGGGAATGAGTCAATAACGTGATGTCAGTTGACACCGTCTGTTATTCATGGGACAGCTTCTATATGCTATAGTCCTTTAAAGGCATGTATAACACCAAGGTCATCCATATGTAAAAATTCATTTGAGGCGTGTAGTGTGAAACTCCGGCTCAATGCATGTGCTTGAAGTGTCGTCCCGGATCAGCCTAAGCAGTCCGCACAGGCTGATCCGGGACGACACTTTCCGCTTTTACGCTATTTTCTGTTTCAAGGAAGTCTCTTCTAAACATAAATCCACTATAGGCGGCAAGTGTCGTCCTGGATTAGCCTCTGCGGACTGCACAGGCTAATCCGGGACAACACTTTACGCACATGCATGAAGCCGGGTTTTCCCACGACACGCCTCATTTGTATAATTATTATAATAATGGTATTGTTAATGGTAAGTTACGTGATTAATAATTTTAATCGACTGTTTTCAAGTTATTTATCTCAATGACTTAAAACAAGTACCAGTACTTAATTACTACACATTTTATTACAATGATATATTTGTTATTATATAAATTTAAGTTGTATCTAGTGTTCAGGTGTTTTGTTGCGCATCAGATCACAACAATGATAAATGTTTCCGGAATGGAGATGAAACAATTCAAAACCGAAAGTCATCCCCTCCACTCAATGCTTCGGTTTCCAAACATTTAACGGAGCATCTCGTTCACATGTTGTCCCTCTCTTAATTATTGTATAACTGAACCATTTTTTATTTATTTACGATACAAGATTTCTTACTAACCATATTGACTTAAAAGAAGATACATTTCTGTTTTATAATTTTTGTCGCAGTGAACAAGTGTTTGGTAGGTCGTTACACGATAACACCAGGTACATATTCACATAACATTAGTGTCTTCTCGATCAGTTCATTGTCACGGGTTAGGCGTAAATAAAATATGTTTGTTTCAGGTAACATGCCAAAAAAAATTAGGGTAGGTAGGTCCGGATTTTTTTTTTTTTTTTTTTTAAAGATTCTAAAACTGAAGAAATATTCAAAACGTATCAGTAATATCCTTAAACATTGTTTATAAGTGGATACTATCAAAACAAAACACTTATTTATCCAAAATCACATTTAATTATTGAAAAAGGTAAATAAACCAAAAATCAATCTGACAAACCCAATAAAATGTTTTTTTTTTACGCCTTAATAACAACGTTGTTAAAAGATTTAGGGGTTATGAGATGCGAATATTTTGTTCTGAACGGTTTCATAGTTGGTTTGTTCAAAAGATTGTTTTTATAATTTCGCAATACCGGTACTTAATGGTGTACAGGTCTATTACATTGCACGCTCAATGCACGCGTGAGACGTTTAATGATTTTGGTGTTTCATTTCGACATATTAGTCAGTGATTGTGCAAGTTGGCTTGTATTGCGGTCAATATTCGGTACGGCGTATTTAGCCTATATAAAAGGTAACACTAAATTCGCCAATCTTCTTATTTATAAGACTATATGACAAAACACATATAATGCGTCCAGTTTAAAGGCGTTCGCAACAAAAAGAAAATATTTGGGTTAATTTCTCCTTTTGCTTCATTTTTTCTTTATTGTATATAGGTTACAATATACTAATTTAATCTCTAACGTCCATTCAAAATAAATAGTTTAACAGTAAAAGTTCACAATGCATATATAATACTCAAAAACACACTTATGCAATGTATTTCCAAACACGTTTAGTTCAGAAATGATCCATTAAATATCTCCATTCTATTGATAAGTTGTTTATGTATATTAAAACGAAACAGGAAAAAGGCTACACAGGTACCCTATATGAAATCCAATATTTCCCAAACAAGTTCGGTGAGCCATTCTTTTTATGAATGTTTTGGTGTAAGTACACATTGGTGCATGTATGTGCGACATTTTAAGAAAATCTGTCGTTTGGAACAAAATATGCATTTGATAAAAAAGAATTTTCAGAAAGCATTATTAGCTCCCATTTGACACACTTAAACGTTCAGTCAAATGCATTATTTAAGCAGTAAATGTAGGTACAGCGTTTTTATTATCAACATACACATCTATATTGTCAAACAAAGCATGTACAAACATACCATTTGAAAGAACCATAACCTTGTTTGAAAAAAACTATCCTTTATACGTACAACATTGATAAATCCAAACTGAAAAAGGGGCTTCGACAGGTACCGTATTCAAAACCCAATATTTCCGGAACAAGGCCGGTGAGCCCTATTTTTTAAGACTGTTTTAGTTTCAGTATACAATGACGCATGTATGTGGGATCTTTTAACAAAATATGTCGTTTGGAAGATATTTGATAAATTATTGATGTTTTCACAGGCATATTTAATGCATAATTAACCTCGTTAAGTGTCCATTACAAGTCATTTGTTAAATGATAACTGTAGATAAAGCGCGTTTTATCATTAAACTGCACTTGTATATTACCAAACAAAACATATAAAAAAAGATGCATTTTAAAATCTTCATCTTTGTTTGACTATGAACGCTTTATATTATTCAACATTCTAAGTAACACAAATGGAAAAAAGGTTTCGACAGGTACCGTATTCAAAATTCAATATTTCCGGAAAAAGGCCGGTGACCCCTATTTTTTAAGACTGTTTTAGTTTTAGGATACATTGATGCATGTTTTTGCCACGTTTTAAGAAAATCTGTCGTTGGAAAAAAAATGAAGGAAATTGTTGCGAACGTCTTTAAATGGTATTGTGGTATTGATTTGACACAACCGCCAGTTATTGTGCAAGTTTAACTACGTGACTAGGTACCGAACATCTACAAAAATAGCTATTGTGCATCACATCCTGCTTGATGTCAGAGTTGTTTACCGAAGACCGGTTAAATGCTTAACTTGACCTGGGCTAAAGCAGAAACCTGTATCTTCCTTATCAATTGAAGTAGAGAAATTTTTGTTGTACCTTCTGCTTTTAATTGTAAACTTTGCTGACCGAACGTACTTAAGCTTAAAGGGTAAATAAACATTTATGAATCGATGATTTTCTACATGAATTACTGTTATTTAATGAAATTATTAATTGATCCAATATTTTGTCGACGAAACTTTAAACACAAACACAGTGGAATGAAGCGCTATACACTGCAATAGTCATCAAATAAGGTTTTAAAAACGACACGTGGTATCTGAATCATCAATAATGGGTCATTTCCATTTGTTAATTGCTAATTGCAGATGCTAGTACTAATCTTAAGGTGGCTTCAACATGCAAAATTATCCCACCATAGATGAAAGAAAAGGAAAACAACTTTACAGTATATCTAATCGATATATAGGATTATTAAGCCGACATTGCTTCAGCATATACTGGCTAAGTCTTGTGAGACATATTTATAGAATTATACATAATCTGATTAATATAATAATATAATTGTGCCAAGAGAAAAGCATGTATATAGTACCGTGATTAACACATGCTTTTAACATTAAGAATAGCTTACCGGTAATTAGCTTTCATTTTATAGTACATTGTAATTCGTTTGATCTCGGTTAATTTTTGTAAACTCAAAACACCGTCCACTGTGTTATGTCTCAACTTTTATAAGTACGAGCATCAACCACGTGTAACCCAGAATACCAAAGTTACCTGGTACAAGTATAATCCGTTTAACTCCCACCAGCCTCATAATGATATACATTATACATACACATGTCTACTATTATCAAAATATGAACGAAACTGTAAACTTACGCAGTATTAAAACACATGTAGAACATATCACAGTTTCCATAATCACTACTAAAGTAAAACTTCACTCAACTAAAACTGTAAGTCAGATGCTGTATAGATGTTTATTACGATCATCATATAAAACACGTCTTCCTGTTATTCAGCACGAAGCGCAGTAACACTCCATACAGTGTTTACTATCTATAACAATCACACTGTGTCCTTTATAGGAAACGAGCGTTTATAGCACGCTTTATTGATTTTTCCTTTTCTGCGTATGGCTTTAAATAAACCAGCTCACCTGATCTCACTCCTAGGTCAACGAATGGTGTAACCACCTGTGTTACACATTTAAATAGTATCAGTATCATTATATAGCTGTTGTAACTATAACTTATTTAAGCAATATGACCAATGCATTTTTAAAGACCATTTATTTCGGATTAACCATGATTTTCATAAAAAAGTAAACAGATAAAACCTGTGTTCTATATAAAGGCGCATTATTAAAGAACATGATCATAATTAATGTAACTTGACCCGCTCTCCTTTTTCGGGATGCACGCGAAAAAGCTGGACAAATTATCTTGTAGCTTTATGTGTGTCTTATTTGGCAAAAGAAGAAGGCGGCCTTGATATTCTGTCTTTCTCGTACTATTGACGTATTTGTATATTGTTCTCATCTGGTTTGCCATAATCCATTAAGACTACAGTGTTGGACACAGAGCAACGCTGAAATGTGTTGCTTTGCTTTTCATTTAAGTTTGCTTTATAGCACTTAACTGTGAAAATATTAAAGCTTATATATCTCAATTAACAGGTCGATCAACCATGGTACTAGCTAAAGGACTTACAACAGTACTCGATCAAGTTGATAGTGGCTACGTGTCACTAGGCTTCACGATAATTAAAACAGTCGAGCACGGCGTGACATTCATAACACCTTGCTGTAGGGTTGCATGAGGCCTTATCAGTACACTATTATCATCGGACACTCTGAATGGCCAATTTCCATGACCAGTGCAGTCTTTATCAGAGAAACGCAACGGGTTTAATCAAATTCCTAAAATGGGATGTTTAACTTTGTTCGGTTACATACAAAAGAATCATTTGTCAATTGAAGTACATGTAAATCAAGCAACAATTCTGACAATGATTATGTTTACTGTATGTCTTATTACGCCAAAACATAGCAAGATATATATATTTTGTTGTAATTGTGAAATGCTTAGTTTTACTGTTTATAGATAAACATACTGACGTTGATGAGCAGATGAGTCTGACGTAGTTGGGTTATTCAAGCAAAGCTTATTTAAAACATGGGCAGTTCATCAGTTCATTGCTTTGACATGAAATAATGATATTCTTTTTATTTATTTCAAATATAGAAACATTTCATACTACGTTTGAGGAGCTAGCTACATGAAAATATCAGTTCGCTATTTGATGATGAACATTTTCTTATTTATTTTATTTTAATAATATTGAAAAATAATATTAAATGCCTGTAGAATAACAATCTATGAATAAATAAGACTGTTCATTTATAAACCAAATCAACATATGCATCAGTTTTAAATATTCATGTTGGATATTCAATTTACATTCTTTACAAACATTTATAATATACGCCGAATATCTTTGTTTGGTCAATTAAATTGTTGGATTGTAACCTTTAACAAATATAACAAAACAATAATTTGAGTTTTCATTTATATTTACTCAAGCAGACGATAGTGTAGACATTGACCCCCTAATGTCTACCGATAGCTGCAAGCTGATACGAAAGTAATTTATATTTATGGTTTTAATCATATTACTTGTTTAAATTCGAATGAATGAATTTTTAACTTATTATTTTCTTAAAGAAAACCAAAAATATGTTAGATGTTGACTATTAAGCATGAAAATCCGAAGATAAACAATTACCGCGAAAATAGAGATACCGCGAGAATACCGATGCCGAGTATAAAGCTTAAATATGTATAAAAGCCGACTTACATATACTTTTCCACAACAAGTACAGTTTTCTTTTCCAGTCATATGCAAAATGCAGAATAATTTTTCTGAACGACGATTATCTATACAGCGAAATCAGTTATACGCTCACTGTGCAACCCCCCCTGACCTAGATTTCCGGCGTATTCGGAAAACCTCGGTAAACAATGTCGAAAAGGTCAACACAGTCTTGACAGATAGCTAACAGAGGTTTTATCAGAATAATAGTTAATTTCCATTATCTGGGGGTGGCTGAATCTATAGGAATAGCCGAATCTATAGGAAAGAAGGATAATTAGGCATACAAGTCTTAAACATATATATCGCTATTCCGATAAATAATTCAATTTTAACCATAAACTACCTGTTTAAAGGAGGCCGCCATTTTCGGGTTTCACTAGACACTGACAGGACATGAAAATTAAACCAACAACTTACTTGTAATAAATTGGCTATCCTCAACTAAAACTCCCAAATTCCTCGCAGTGGTTACTTCCCAATTGGTACTCTTCTCAGTTACCACTGCAACCACGAGTTAAAAACTTACAGATTTGAAGTTTTCAGGGGAGAAGATTATGAGGAGATTGAATATTTATTTTGTACAAAAGTTTAATTTTATCATTATTTTTACTTATTTCTAGTGGTTAGGGCTTCGCCTACGGAGCGGGAGGTCGAAGGTTCGAGTCCTACACAGGGCGAGTTCTGATATGGCCGGTTGCCTACCCAGCAACTAGTTAAATCAAGGGGTACCGACTGCCTTCCTGCCAAGCGCCTGGCATATAGGATAGGAATCGGGAGTAAAGATGTTCATCAGTAAAGGTGTCTCAAAAGTCAAAACTGGCTGGCCCTTAATCGCGAGGGGTGACACTTTACTTTACTTTACTAATGCAACATGTCTGTGTCATTGTTATACAAAAATAATGATAAAATTAAATTTTGTACAAAATAAATCTTCTATCTTCTCATAATCGCTTCCAAATCTGTAAGTTTTTAACTCGTGGTTGCACTGAAGAAGACTGAGAAGAGTACCAATGCTACTTACTCATCAGTCCAGGGGCCGTGTTACAGAAACATCTTAAGTAAAATACTATCCTTATCTTCGAAATTGTGATATTTTATATCCTTTTATTCCAAATATGTTGTGACATTATTCCATTTGTTATAAAATTGTTTAGCATATTGTTTACTCTTATTTACTTACCGGGCCCGGCTAGCTCAGTTGGTAGAGCGCTGGAATGTCAATCCGGGGATCGGGAGTTGACAACTCCTCGCAGTGGTTACTTCCTCTTTTGGTTTATTTGCTCTATCCAAACTCCGCTTTATTTAACATTCATTTTTTTAGAAATTTAAATTGTTATATTTACCAACATCCTAGCTAGAATCCACCCAATAAATTTAACTATTTGGGGCTATACTCTAGAAACATCGTAAGTTTATCTTAAAATATTTTCACTTAAGCGTAGTTTTTCTAAAACTACATATGAATTTGTGAATCCCTTTACAGTTAAGTAAATAAGAGTTGTTTGTTTGTTTGTTTCGATTTTGTCGCCGTTTTTAACAGTATTTCAGTCATATCACGGCGGTCAGTTAACCTACTCACACTTTTCCTGGGCAAGCTTAGCCGATCTAAGCGGTTTACCAGTACTAAGTGCACATACGTATGCCAGTAAATGACAACTGCCCTACTTCAATCAGATGTAGGGGGAGAATGGCCGTAGAAATAATTTCATGACCAATCCCCACATAAGTTATGTGGCCGGGCTGGGGTTCGAACTCCCGATCCCCGGATTGACATTCCAGCGCTCTACCAACTGAGCTAGCCGGGCCCGGTAAGTAAATAAGAGTAAACAATATGCTAAACAATTTTATAACAAATGGAATAATGTCACAACATATTTGGAATAAAAGGATATAAAATATCACAATTTCGAAGATAAGGATAGTATTTTACTTAAGATGTTTCTGTAACACGGCCCCTGGACTGATGAGTAAGTAGCATTGGTACTCTTCTCAGTCTTCTTCAGTGCAACCACGAGTTAAAAACTTACAGATTTGGAAGCGATTATGAGAAGATAGAAGATTTATTTTGTACAAAATTTAATTTTATCATTATTTTTGTATAACAATGACACAGACATGTTGCATTAGTAAAGTAAAGTAAAGTGTCACCCCTCGCGATTAAGGGCCAGCCAGTTTTGACTTTTGAGACACCTTTACTGATGAACATCTTTACTCCCGATTCCTATCCTATATGCCAGGCGCTTGGCAGGAAGGCAGTCGGTACCCCTTGATTTAACTAGTTGCTGGGTAGGCAACCGGCCATATCAGAACTCGCCCTGTGTAGGACTCGAACCTTCGACCTCCCGCTCCGTAGGCGAAGCCCTAACCACTAGAAATAAGTAAAAATAATGATAAAATTAAACTTTTGTACAAAATAAATATTCAATCTCCTCATAATCTTCTCCCCTGAAAACTTCAAATCTGTAAATTTTTAACTCGTGGTTGCAGTGGTAACTGAGAAGAGTACCAATTGGGAAGTAACCACTGCGAGGAATTTGGGAGTTTTAGTTGAGGATAGCCAATTTATTACAAGTAAGTTGTTGGTTAATTTTCATGTCCTGTCAGTGTCTAGTGAAACCCGAAAATGGCGGCCTCCTTTAAACAGGTAGTTTATGGTTAAAATTGAATTATTTATCGGAATAGCGATATATATGTTTAAGACTTGTATGCCTAATTATCCTTCTTTCCTATAGATTCGGCTATTCCTATAGATTCAGCCACCCCCAGATAATGGAAATTAACTATTATTCTGATAAAACCTCTGTTAGCTATCTGTCAAGACTGTGTTGACCTTTTCGACATTGTTTACCGAGGTTTTCCGAATACGCCGGAAATCTAGGTCAGGGGGGGTTGCACAGTGAGCGTATAACTGATTTCGCTGTATAGATAATCGTCGTTCAGAAAAATTATTCTGCATTTTGCATATGACTGGAAAAGAAAACTGTACTTGTTGTGGAAAAGTATATGTAAGTCGGCTTTTATACATATTTAAGCTTTATACTCGGCATCGGTATTCTCGCGGTATCTCTATTTTCGCGGTAATTGTTTATCTTCGGATTTTCATGCTTAATAGTCAACATCTAACATATTTTTGGTTTTCTTTAAGAAAATAATAAGTTAAAAATTCATTCATTCGAATTTAAACAAGTAATATGATTAAAACCATAAATATAAATTACTTTCGTATCAGCTTGCAGCTATCGGTAGACATTAGGGGGTCAATGTCTACACTATCGTCTGCTTGAGTAAATATAAATGAAAACTCAAATTATTGTTTTGTTATATTTGTTAAAGGTTACAATCCAACAATTTAAAGTGTATTTGTGTTTGTTTATACACTAACAGCAAACTTATTTCAAAACAAAAGTTTTACCGCGAGATTACCGATGACGTAATTTTTCAAGATGGCTGCATGGTGCATTGAAAAACAGAATAATTTAAGGACGAATACTTTACTTTTAAACACAATTTCCAGTTTTTATTTTCGTGAAAAGGTTCAATTTATAGCATGCTATAGAAAGAAAATGTTTTGTTAGTTGTTTTTTGCTCCAAATATTTACTTAAAGGTTAAGTACCACGAGAATACAGATGAACATTATATATGCACTTTGTTATGTTTAAAACAGGTTAAAATTTAAAATTCTAAACGTGGGTGGGGTATTGGAATTAATCATTTAATGATCGGAAAACTACGCTATAAAGGCAACAGATCTTATTTTGGCATTAGATTTAATACCTTTCTTTCAAATAGGTTATGAAATAATAAAGAGAACGCCAGTATATTTATTTTTATGCACGTTATGTTTATCCATAACAGTCCTTAGATGTGTCATCAGTGTTTGTCAATAGATAAGGTATAGGCAATATTTAGAAGTTTTAATGTATATACGGAATTGCATAGAGTAACCAGTTCCGTATGTTGATACATAATATTATTGTGTGTTTGTATTACAGTATATCTTTGCAATAATAATAATAATAATAATACTTTAATTAACTTTGTTTGTTTCAGATAACTATCACAGAATCTGGAATGTCTCACCCTGGTTCTCCAGGGGATTATTCACCTGATTGTATTATTCCTTCTTGAATTAGCATATTGTGACACACAACACCACTAATGTAATTACATTTACAAAACATAAATATTGTGTTCAAGTTAAGTAATATTATTAATTGTCAAAATTCAAGTGAATATATTTAAAATAATAATGTTAATGAATTTTTGTTATCATAACACATGATGGATTGTCATAATAAGTATTTAGTAATCACACATCTGTGCGCATACAAAGTTCCAAGTCAAAACATCCTCGGGCAAAACATCATTTGTGCAAAACATTCGGGAACCCGCAGACTGTGGAGAAGTGATCCATTGGTGACCTGAATAATTTTCTTCATCGATTCGGTCTGCCGGGCTTTCACCCTTGACGGCTTTGTGATTTTGTGTAAAACCACTGCGGGAATTAGCTATATATATTTTATAGAAAAATTGTTCATTGTGACATTGGAACCAGTATTAACTGTGACCGTCCAAGTTCCTGTTCAAAATGGGTACACTGGAAATGTCAGCCCAACTCAATAGCTGCTGATGAACTTGCTTGGTTTTTTACTGAACTGTACTAAAACCTGTGAAAAAGTGACTTAGTACTGGTTCTACATAGGAATATACTAATTAAAACAATACATGCTTTGTGCATTACTCATGTATTTTATGTGATACTTGTTTCAGTATAATTGAATACTTTATGTAATTTTGTTTATTTGTGTGCTGTGGATGTAATTTTGAAAAGCTTTGTATTTATAGCTTATGATTAAAAGAGAATACTCCAGTGACATGGACTTTTTTATTGTTGTGTTGTTGATAAAGTGAAGATGATTAAGCTGCATATATTCCTTATGATGGTACTAGTAGGACACAGGTCTATTATGTGGAACTGCAGGAAACATCCTGTATTTACTGCAGCCAAATCTAAAATTACATACTTTACGGCGGTCAGTTAACCTACTCACTTTTCGTTCTAAGCGGTTGACCAGTACCAAATCTACATACTTTAATGAAAGTAACTACTGTCCTTCTTGAAGCAGAGGTAGTGAGAGAATGGCGGTATAAATTATTTTATTACCAAACCTATACAAGTTATGTGGCTGGGCAGGGGCTCGAAATCGCGAACATCCGGATTGACAGTCCAGCTCTCTACCATCTAAGCTAGCTGGGCCCGGTTTGTTTTTTGGTTGCAATTGTCAAAAGTAAAAAAAATCATTAAAATGATATATACGTTTAATTAATATATCTGTGAGAAACCCCACTCACCAAATCAAATAAAACTATTTTTCTGGGTCGATGAAAATGTACTCAATGTTGGGCTATTTTCTACACATTTAGTACAAAGTAAATGTGTAAAAAATGGACCTGTCAAATGTTTTAAAAATAGGTAGGTGGACTTTTTTACAAGTAGAATGTCAAAAGAGTTTGTATGGTTTACTTCTAACCGTAGGGTTGGTGTGGTGTTTCTTGTTCATTTTTGCCTATTTTGACACACTACTCGTTTACTGTTATACAGCCAGGTCTAAATTATGTGTGTGGACATTAAAATCGTAAATTAAAGCAATACGTCTTTATATAAAGTTAATTTATTGTTCATTTTGAGTTTTAATAGCAGTTTATGTAAAACTGCATCAGCAGCTGATTGATGTTTGCTTTACAGCGAGAACACGGCCCCCCCCTGACCTCAAAATCTCGCGTTATCTTTCCAGTCTCGTTACGCGTGATTTGACAATGTCAAAATCGTGAATTGAGTCAATTCTATCGCATTATTATTTTTTTTTTAAATTGTGAATTTTAGATTTTGTCTGAGAAATTCCCCAAAATTAAAAATAAAAATAAAATTGCTACACACATGCCTAGGATCGTGTAAACATTTTTTAACAATATGCTAGTGTGTGTTAGTCTAATACTTTTAATGAATGTATTAAAATAGTAACACAATTTTAGTGTTTTCTTATCAAAATGAAGACTGAACCAAACGATAGGAAACATCTGACAATTTCATGGTTGCTAGGGTGCCTTCCAAGAATTGTTCAGTAACTAAGTGAATAGCCTATTATCTAGCCTTTATGTAGTAGGAGAGACCTTAAATTTATGGATAAAAGTATTACTGGTCACAGTGGTGTTGAAATTGTGCTCATTTAGGGTATAAAAGCAGTTAAGCTCTTGAGTGGCCATGTATACAGGAAAAGAGGCTACCATAATTTCGTGGGTTACCATAATTTTGCAGCCGTTTAAAACTAATAGAATTTTCGCTTGTGCATCAGAAAACATTGTCCGAATTACTATAACTGTTAAGTAAATTGTATAAAACTTTTTTCCATAGACGAGATAGTTACTGTGGTCATAGTTGACTCTAGGGCCATAGCTCACGGCTGATTTTGGGCCTTACACCACTATAATATGACAATAATTTATATTAAATGTACGAATTAATATCAATCCACCAAAAATAGAAGACTCATAACTATTTATTTTGAAATTATCACCTTGATAAATGTATGCTTGAAATAATGCTTATATAAATACCAAAATAAGTATATTTATTTACCTACGTTATAACAACAGTAAATTGCGAGTTTTATAGGAATATTTGTATATCAGGTGACCTATGGCCACATCAAATGAAGATATTTATAAGAAAAGACGCATAGCCAGTGACCAATGGCCACAGTAAGGAGCGAATTCTATGCGAATACACATAAAATAAGTGACCTATGGTCACAGAAAATGACTATTTCTACGAGAATATAAGCACACCCAGTTACCTATGGCCACAGCAAATGGCCATTTCTATGTGAATGTACACATTAAGTTACCTATGGCCACAACAAAGGTCATTTCTACGTGAATATACACATATCAAGTGGCATATCGAGGGCTGAACGGAAAACTGTTGTAACTCACTTTTTGTCCAAAAATCACTTTTTTGCATTTTTTGTCATATCTACTTATAAATATGACATCAACATATTATAACCATATTCCTAATTAAAATAATTTAAACCCCTTAGTGCAAAAGTGGTGGTAACTCAAATGTCCCATTTCAGGAAATGGAAAACTGTCGTAACTGGAGTTACAGTTTACAATTAAGTTTGTTCCTACATGAGAGTTAAATCTAAATGGAAAACTGTACTCAAAATGAGTTATGTACTGAATGAACTTTGTTTTTCTAATGATGTCATAAATATATTGGAATTAACCTTTGTCATCAACTCCAGTATCAGGGGCAACATTCCCCATAACTCTTTTTGTATTTTGGCAGAGTTATGCCCCCTTTTCACATAGATTTTTTGGTTAAAGGTTATTTTCAAAAGTTGTGTAACTTCAATACTACATAAACTTTTCACTTGAAACTTGGAACTAACATTTATCATCAACTCTAGTATCAGGAGCAACATTACCCATAACTCTATTTTGTATTTTGACAGAGTTATGCCCCTATTCAATAAAGAGGTTCAATAAATGCATGCTTTATGCCTGAATGAATTATTAGTCAGTGATTCAAAGTTATAAAAACTATCACAAGCCATATGCCATTATGCAGGAGGAGCATTTTACCAATGGCTTCAGTGATCTTGCAAAACATGTCATTATGTTGTCAAAGCTCAGTCCAGCTGACTACATAATGGGTCAGAACAGTATCGTAACCTGCAGGATGACCTCAACTAAGGCGTAAAAAAAAATAAGTTTCAGGTTACATGCCCCAAAAAATTAGGGTAGGTAGATTGGGATTTTATCTATATATTTTTTTTTATAAGCTCACCTTAGCACAACGTGCTCATGGTGAGCTTTTAGGATTGCCTTTTGTCCATCGTGCGTCTTGCGTCGTCAACATTTACCTTGTGAACACTCTAGAGGCCACATTTATTGGCCAATCTTCATGAAACTTGGTCAGAACGTTTGTCCCAATGATATCTCGGCCGACTTCAAAACTGGGTCATATCGTTCAAAAACTAGGTCACTAGGTCAAATTGAAGAAAAAGCTTGTGAACACTGTGGAAGTCATATTTTTGGCCCAATCAACACGAAACTTGCTCAGATTTTCTTTTTCTCATTTATTTATTCCTTATATACTCATACAATATCATGTTATACATTATATAGCATACTTATGTCATGTATAAATACACAAAGATAAATATTACACAACAAAATAAGGCGCATGCATGTAGAAGAAAATAACAAAAATATGCAAATTTTTTCTCATTTATTTATTCCTTATATACTCATACAATATCATGTTATACATTATATAGCATACTTATGTCATGTATAAATACACAAAGATAAATATTACACAACAAAATAAGGCGCATGCATGTAGAAGAAAATAACAAAAATATGCACATTGAAGAATAATAGAGCTCTGTATCCATACAAGTGTTAAAAAACGTGCATACATTATGTGAGTATAGAAAATAATAATTATTTTTAACTATTATCTACATCAGATACTGGTCTCTTTTTAAAAGGAATTTTAGGTTTTTTTGTTTTTATTTTGCCATTTCAGTATATAAGTTAATAGCATATAAATTGTTGTTTGTATGTGAGAAAAAAAGATGTTTTTAATTGTTTTGCCATATTAGTCTTTATGTTAACTGTGGTTTAAGTGAATCGGTCTCATTTTTTACAGTGTAATTCGTACTTGTTTTTCATGAGAGCTATTTCAGCTTCAATTCTGATTCTGTTATTTTGATAATCGATGAAACTGTGAAAGCTGGGTGTACATTTTTTGTATTTCATTTTAAAAATAAATGATTTTAGTAGAATTATGATAAAATTAAATACATCAGCAGAAAGTTTCTTTTCAGTGCAACCAAGAAACGTTGTTTGTTTATGTGTATTACTATATTTTTACTTATTAGAAATGATTCTAATTTTGTCCATGTTTCTTGAACACATGACATTCCCAAAACAAATGGTCAACAGTTTCGATGTGAGACTGGCAAAAATCGCACAAAGTATTATGTTGTACATTGCATTTAAATAAATATGTGTTTGTTGGAATAATTCTCATAATAAATCTGTATTGAAAGCTACGCAATGATGTGTCACTAGTTGATTGGTAATGTATCACATAGATATTCTTCCTGTCTGTTTCATTCAAGCCATGGAATGTGTTATTCCATTTGGTTTCAAGTTTGTATTATTCTCGTTTTGTAACTGAAGGTTATAGAGTAGTTTGTTGGGTTGTTTTGTTTTTGTCAGTATGTGTGAAAGTGTTTTTTCGGTTGGTAACTGTATATTCAATTCTTCGCTATTTTCTCTCATTTTATATTGAGGTGGAATAGATGTAACTAAATGTGTTAAATTTCATTATGTCACTTTTATCAATTTCATATAGGTATTGAATAGTATTAAAATTATATAGTTTTTTGTTTCTAAAGTCATATAGATGGTATATATATTTAATTCCTTTATCGAATCAACTTTTATAAAATAAAATTTTGCCATTCGCAGTTATTGATTTATTGTTCCAAATTACTTCCATTTTATTGCTTGTCCTATTTTGTTTTGATTTATACTCATTGTTTATGCAAGACCACGAACTGATTACATCATTAAGGAATATATCTCCTTTACTTATTTCGTTTATTACGTGTTGGTTCAGTTCACTGTCAAATACAAGATTATTACTGTGGTTTTGCAGTTTAAGATTCCACATAAGATTCCATTTTTCATTGTTAGCTGTATTCATGTAACGTTTTACCCAACTGCTTTTGATAGATTTCAAAAAGTTGTATATATTTGTAAGTTTTAAACCTCTATTTGCGTAGTCTTGATAAAGTACACTTCGTTTAATTTTGTCAGGTTTAAAGTCCCAGATGAAGTTAATATACTTTTTGTTATATCATTTAGTGTTAAATGAGATGGATTTGGCAGCACTGAAAAGGGATATATTAATTTTGGTAATGCAAATGTTTTAATAACTGTGATTTTTCCCATCAAGGTAAGTTTTCGATGTTGCCATTGTTTTAAACAATTTTTAAATTCATTTATTTTAGGGATGAGGTTTTTTTCAATATTGGATTCGTGTTGGTTATGAAAATTCATTCCTAAAGTTTTTGCTCCCTCGGATGTCCAAATGAATGATTTTTCATTACAAAATTGGATATTAGTTTTATTTAAGGAACCAATTCTTAATACAGTTGATTTCGCGGTGTTTAAATTAAGGCCCAAAATGTTTTTAAAATCTACTAATGTGTCTATTAATGCAGTAAATGAGGTCTCAGATCCATTGTTGAAAAAAGTGGCATCATCTGCAAAAAAAAGTTTGTTTGATTTCATTATTTGATATTTTAATACCTTTAATTTCATCGTTACATTCTATGTAGTTCGATAGAAATTGCAAGCATATGATAAACAGAGAAGAGGATAACGGACAGCCTTGACGCACAACTCTTTTAATATTAAAGCTGTCTGATAGATGTCCATTGTTTATTATTAAACTAGTAATGTTAGTGTAGAATACTTTTGTCCAGTGGATAAGGTCTGTTCCAAAGTTTAATCGTTCGAGACATTTTATTATAAATTTGTGACTTAGACTATCAAATGCTTTTTCAAAATCGGCAAAAAACAGTAATCCTGGTTTGTTTTTTGAATTTAAATGTTCTATTACATCAAATATTAATCAGACATTTTCTCCTGTGTATCTGTTTTTCATAAAACCGGTTTGATCAAAAGATATTATTTGTGGTACATGTAATACTTTCTTTATTCGATTGGCAATTGCTTTTGTCGCGATTTTATAGTCTATATTAAATAAACTTATGGGTCTCCAGTTCGCGAGGTAATCTAGATTTTTCTGTTTTGGTAATAATGTTATTATGCTTTGTTTTTGTAAATCGGAGAGTTCACCTTTCTCAAAAGAATAATTAATTGAATCAATAAAGTGTGGTTTTAGAACATTCCAAAATATTTTGTAAAACTCAGCGGTTAAACCATTGGATCCTGGACTTTTGTTATTATTCATTTCTGCTAGTGCGATACCACATTCATATTCGTTTATTTTTCATTCACATAAAAGTTTGTTTTCGTCGTTTTAATGTTTTGATTGGGGCTGTGAAGAATTTATTATTATTATCTACTTGTTCTGATATATCATTTTTATATAGTTGTTCAAAGAATCTTACTTCTGCTTTCAAAATATCAGTTTTACAATGTAATATTTTGCCATTGTCATTTAATTGGTGAATTGCTTTTTTTTCTCTGCATTCTTTTTTTCTAAGTTAGCAAAATAAGATGAATTTTGTTCATTATTTTCAACTTTAATGGCCTTTGATCTCAAAATTAAACCGTTCATTTTTTTGTCGTTTATCTGTTCCAATCTTTGTCTTTTTTGCTGAATAATTTCAGATATATTATTATTATTATTATCATCATTAGTGTGGTTTATGCGGTTTTTGTTAGGAATATGTAGTTGATTTTTTAATATTTTTATTTCCTCTTCTAGTTGTTCTTCTTCTAGTTTGGTTTGTTTCTTTTTGTGGGTTGAATATTTTATTGTCTCGTTCCGTATTGTACCTTTGATTAATTCCCATTGTGTATTAGGATTGGACCCTACATTAATGTTTATTGTTTCTTGTATACATTGTTTTATTTTGGCTCGATATTCTACATCCAGTAAAACTGAATTGTTTATTTTAAAATAGCCCGGCCCTTTTCCTAACAATGATTCGTTTATTGATATATAAACTAATGAATGGTCGGTTTTATAGCCCGGTTTTATATTGCACGTTTTTATTATGTTACATAAATTTTCTGATATGAGGAAGTAGTCTAATCTACAGTGAATTACTGGTTTTGTATTGGAATGCCAGGTGTATTGTAATTTTTCTGGATGTTGTTTTCTCCATATATCTGTTAGTTCACATGACGATAATGTGTCGAATAATAATTTTCTACATTTGGGGTGTGTTTTACTGTTACCGTGTTTTTTATCTATATTTGGGTTTAGTACGATATTGAAATCCCCACCAATAATGTACGATTTATTATTATTTATTAGTATATAGTTTTGTAACTTATCGAAAATTGATGTATCATCGGTGTTTGGCCCATATATGTTTAGGAGTGTTATACTTTTATCTTGGATTTTCATTTCAACAGCTAATAATCGACCTGGTATGACTTCATTGGCTTGTATTATGTCTATATTACTTTTAGGATGAATGAATATGCCAACACCTTCACTATTTGTTTTACTACCGCTGCCAATCATTTTTCCATTGTTCAAAGTTATTTTTTGTCAGATGAGTTTCTTGTAACATATATATTGCATAATTTAATTCTTTGAGCCACTCAAACATTTGCAGTCTCTTGTTTTTGTTGACTAGACCGCGAACATTAAAATTTGATATTATGGTCTCCATATATGACTGATTAATAGAATTATATTAAGTATATGGCAAAACAAAAGTTGTATTAACGCAAACTGCGTTGTTTCAAAATTGGGATGATGTTCCATATGCGGAATTAAAATGATCCTGAATAGTAGATTGTCCAGTGTTGGTAATAAAAATGTATCAAAAACTGGATTAATAAAAAAAAAAAATACTACAGGCTATTAAGATTTGTGAAAAAGAGCGATGGTGTATATTTCATTGTTCTATTATCACTTCGCCCTTATAGATTGAAAACAAAAGCGGACGAAGCGACAGTAATTCTGTTAATACTATAGATATGTATACCTATTTTCATTCATTTCTGTATAAGTTGTTTTTTTACATGAATGTTTAGGTTTTTAAGTCATAAAATGTATGTTCACTTTTATCGATTTTCCAGACACAAAACTTAACATAGTACAGTGTTAATTGTTTTATGTAGCATACATAATATACTGCATTGTATCAAGTGTCAGTTAATAAAATTCAAGTTTTCGACTGTTTTAATTATATCACAAGTTAGCTATTGTTATAGTGTAAAATGTTTTTCTATACATTATAATCGTGAAGATGCATATCATTTTGAGTAGTTAATGATGTTTTAATCATATTCAAATATTTAATACATATAATCTTAATATCAAACTTGTTCTAATGATATCTTTGCCGAGTTCGAAAATGGTTCCGATCCGTTGAAAAACATGGCTGCCAGGGGGCGGGGCAGTTTTCCTTACATGGCTATAGAAAACGCTTGTGAACAATCTAGAAGTCACAATTTTTCCCCAATCAACATAAAACTTGCTCAGAACCTTTGTTCTTATGATATCTCAGCCGAGTTTGAAAATGGTTCCGCTCCATTGAAAGACATGGCCACCAGGGGGCGGGGCAGTTTTCCTTATATGGCTATAGAAAAAGCTTGTGAACACTATAGAAGTCACATTTTTTGCCTAATTAACATGAAACTTGCTCAGAACATTTGTTCTTATGATATCTTGGTCGAGTTCGAAAATGGTTCCGGTCCGTTGAAAAACATGGCCGCCAAGGGGGGTTCAGTTTTCCTTATATGGCTCTAGGAAAAGTTTGTGAACACTCTAGAAGTCACATTTTTGCCCAATCAACATGAAACTTGCTCAGAACCTTTGTTCTCATGATATCTCGGCCGAGTTCAAAAATGGTTCAGGTCCGGTGAAAAACATGGCCGCCAGGGGGGGATGCAGATTTTCTTATATGGCTATAGGAAAAGCTTGTAATCACTCTAGAAGTCACATTTTTTGTCCAATCTTCATGAAACTTGGTCAGAACATTTGTCCCAATGATATCTCGGCCGAGTTAGAATCTGGGTCATGTGGGGTCAAAAACTAGGTCACTAGGTCACATTGAAGAAAAAGCTTAGAAGTCACATTTTTTGCCCAATCTTCATGAAACATGGTCAGAACATTTGTGTTAATGATATCTTGGACTAATTCGAATCCGGGTCATGTGGGTCAAAAACTAGGTCACTAGGTCAAATTGAAGAAAAAGCTTGTTAACACTCTAGAAGTCACATTTTTTACCAATCTTCATGAAACTTGTTCAAAACATTTGTCCCAATGATATTTCGGCTGAGTTCGAATCTGGGTCATGTGGGGTCAAAAACTAGGTGACTAGGTCAAATTGAAGAAAAAGCTTGTTAACACTCTAGAAGTCACTTGTTTTTTAACAATCTTCATGAAACTTCAGAACATTTGTCTTAATAGTATCTCAGCCGAGTTTGAATATGGGTCATGTGGGTCTAAAACTAGGTCACTAGGTCAAATTGAAGAACAAGATTGTTAACACTCTAGAAGTTACATTATTTGCCCAATCGTCGTGAAACTTGGTCAGAACATTTGTCGCAATGGTATCTCAGCCGAGTTCGAATAGGTCATGTGGGGTCAAATACTAGGTCAGTAGGTCAGATTGAAGAAAATGCTTCAATTTCAATATGATCTTCAAAATTGTGAATGTCTGTTGTCAAACCATGCTGATTAGACCGCCTTTCCATCAGTCCGTATCAGTATATCCATATCCGTATAAAAATCTAACACATGGGAAATTGTTCGACTAATGAAACTCAGGTAAGCAACCCAGGGCCATTTGGCCCTCTTGTTTGGTAAAAGGTCAACTTGAAGAGTTAAAAACTGATTCAATATTCAAAACATATCAGTAATATCCTTAAGCATTGTTTATAAGTGGATGCTATTAAAACAAAACACTTTTATTTTATCCAAAAACGCATTTGATTATTGTAAAGGGTAAATAAAACAAAAATATATCTGACAAACCCAATAAAATGTTCTAGGGTTGGGGCATTTTTTTAGGGTAGGACAGGTAACCTGAAACAAACATATCTTGTTTACCCCTAAGCATTAGATCATTAAATGCCAGTTCAGTTTGTTAATGCTTCCCCGCCAACAACCAATTCCTGTCAGACTAAAAAGTCATAACAATACTGGACAATTTTCAGAGGCTGGGGATGAGTCCATGGCTAGGATTTGGGAGAAATTGTTTGGTAGAGGATCACAATAAGGACCAGGTGTAATGTCAACCATTGGAGACAAGGGCATGATTGTAAGAATAGAACACAACGGAACAGAATCAACCCCTGGATTAGTTTAAACCTATTTGTTTCCAGTTTGATTTTGTCGAAAGCCTCAGCCTTATAAGTTATTGAGACACTTTTGAGTTTTTAACCTGTGTAGAACCGGTACCCCAACATTATCCAGTATCTGCTTAAGATATTACTATAACTGAATCTGTGTTAACTAATTATCAAGTAAAGAAAGGCACCATAGTATGGGTTTGTTTTGTTATTTTGTTCATTTATTTATTTCAGAGAACTGTGCAGAGTATAACGCAACAGTATTTTAAAGATGAAAAGACCAAAAGTAAGCTTATTATCAATATTTATATGTAGTAGTGTTAATTTAAGAAATAATTTTTGATTTATTGTTGTTTAGTGGCCAATAAACAATGATGCGTCTTAATTAAACCATGAGGACATTAGCCTGAGTGGTTTCATAGCCACGCATCAGAACGACGAAGAGTTGTTAATTGGTCGATAATCAACGATAATTTGAAAATTATGTCGATTCTAACATGATTTGGCAGAATATAAACAATAAAAAAAAGTTATTTTGTTGTTAACATGTCATGCAGACTGACAAAGAGTACATATCTATGGTATTGTAAAGGGGAAATTTATTGTTTTCTTTGTATGCAATTATACTATAATTACATATATAGTTCATATAGTTAATATTACTTGCACAGTGTATATTTTTTTTAATATCTTTATTGCAAGGAATAATGAATTCCAAGAGTTGCATACTTTTTCAGTAATAACTAATAAGTCATTATTTCAAAGAAGTAAATGCATCCATTCTTTTGTAACGATTTCTGAATTAACCAGTCTCACAGTGATTCTGAATCAGAACCTTCAATGGAAAAATATGGCTAATCAAGTGTTTGAGAACTTATATAATATTAATAAATAATCATACCTCAGAGTTTAAAACTTATAGTACCTGTGCCACAAAGTATCAATACAGAAAAGTATGTGTCTATTGCCTTTTGAATAAGAGCATGTTTTCAATCCAATCATATTTCATGATTTCAGTGAATGCAGAAGCCCTGGCACTGCTTACAGAAGTTATAACAATTTTTGTTCAAGGTATCTCAGACTCAGAGCTTATTGATGTTTATCCAAACTGAATTTTTTTAAATCTAAGTAATTAAAATATTTTTTTAATGTAATTAGATCTAGTATGCATACCGGTATGTAACTGCCATATATCGGAGAAACAAAACAAATCTTACTATTGTATAAACTTGAAATAATTAATTGACATATACTGCTGACATATAATAATGGTCAGTGTTACCAGCTAAAATAAATTATAGCCAATAGTTTTGGATATACACTGCAGATCCGCTATATCGCGATGTGCAATATATCGCGAATCGGCCGTGGATCCCCATTTTTTTTCATGTACTTCAATATTTTCCTATTACCAAATGCTCATAAATAAATCCAGTTTGATCCGGATTTTCGTGCCTTCAAGGCGTCGCTTTTATTCACACTCTTGTAGTGCTACAAACAATACGCCGACTCGCTTAACATCAAAGTATAACAGTTTGACGTCATCAGCTTACAGCGCGCGTGCCACCCATTGCAACGTCCTTTCACTGCTGTCGCTCTATTTAGCACCCGAATTACACGCAGTCCACGTGGAGGGTGTATACAGTAACTGTATGTCATAAATCAACAACAACAACAACATTTATTAGCTCTTAAGCATACAATTGCTTTTTAGCCATATACAAAAATAACACAAGTGCTATACATGGATTAGAAAAATAGGAAATTAGGTAATTATAGAAGTTAATAAATAATGTAAGTATCACTTTAATATTTCTATTAATTGTCATTCAATTATTTTTATATAGCATTTATAAAATTAATAGATAAATTGTTAACATGTATTTAGGTTTCTAAACTATTCCTTAATCGGTTTGCATTGTATATATATTTTGAAAGATTGAAGATTTCCTTTTTATTTTGAGTCCTCATTAAATCATCAAATTTATTTAATGTTGGCCATCTTTGAAAATAAGGTTTCAAATATGTTTTTATACTATCTCTGTATATTGGACATATTAACAAAAAATGGTATTCGCTTTCTATGACGTTGAGATTACAAAATTTGCACTTTCTATTTTCTCGAGCAATATTGTTGTATCGACCTCTTTCGATTTCTAATCTGTGTGATGACAAACGAAATTTCGTTAACGCAATTCTATATTTTTTCGTTTTAATGATATCAAGATATTGTTCTGTATCAAAAGTGTCTTTCATGCGGCTGTATGTGATGAGTGTTGTTTGTAATTATCAAATAATCGTTGTTTGATAAGATTGTAAGTGTATGTTTGTTCTGATTTTTCTGTAAGGGTTTCTTGTCCATTCCATATGTAATTAGGCCTAATTGTTCGAGTATGGATTTGATTTGATATGCCCAATTTCTTTTCTTGTATGTAGTGTTATGTTCCGCGTCATTTAGCAGTAATGCATATGCTATTTTTATAAGACTAGTTTCTGTTGATGAGATTATTTTAAACCAATATCTAAACATGTGTAATTTTCTCATAACAGATAAGGGATATCTTCCTAATTCGCCATATAATGCTGAAAGATTTGTTGATTTATTTACACACAGTATTTTTCTTAAAAATTTTGTATGAATAATCTCTAACTCTTTTCCTGAATTATGACCCCAAATTTTTCCAGAATAATGAAGAACGGGTGTTACTAATTTATCAAGAAGATTTAATTTTTCTTTGGTTTGGAATTCATACTGGTTTATTACAGAGAAAAGTCGATGTAATGCTTTGCTACCGTGGTCTGATATTGATTGTATAGTTCTATACCAGTTTCCGTTTTTAAATAAAGTTACACCTAAATATTTGAGTGATGTTACGATTTCTAACCCTTCTCCGTATAAATAAAAATTAAAATGTGCGTGTCGGTTGCTTTTTTCGAAAATAACTTTTGTTTTGTTAGTGTTAATTTTAAGTTTGTATCTGTTACAATAACTTTCGATGTCATTTAACATTAATGGGACTGATGTGGGTGAGGTTGAGAATAAAACCTGGTCGTCAGCGTATGATAATAGGAAGAATTTTATAACATAAATTGTTATGATTCTCTCAATATTAGAGTTTATATTTTCGATGATGTCATTAACGAACATCATGAACAGGATGCTTGAACAAGGGTCCCCCTGTTTTACACCCATGTTTGAATTGATGTATTCGGATGTTTGATTATTTAACCTGATGGCTGCTTTTACTGATGAATACATTGCTTTGAGCGCAGAAACCATTTTAGAGCTGATTTGTTCTGATATTAACTTTTGCCACAATAGTGATCGACTTATACTATCATAGCATTTAGCATAATCAATAAAAATGCAATAGAGTTTTTGACCAGAATGTAAAACCTTATTGATAATACTATTGAGAATGAAGATGCAGTCAACTGTGCTCTTTCCTTTTTGGTAGCCGAACTGAAATTCAGAAATAACTGTGTTTTCATCACACCATTTGGTCAATCTGTTTAATAGTACTTGAGAATATATCTTTGATAAAATATTATTCAATGTTATTCCACGGTAATTTTTTGCATCACTCGGATCACCACCTTTAAATATTGGTGTGATGTAACCCTTTCCCCAGCTCTCAGGGTATTGTGCAGTATCAAAAATGTTATTGAATATAGCTATGAGATGCCGCTTAATAGTACTGTATACTGTTTTGATGATTTCTGCCGATATATTGTCAGGCCCACTAGCTTTTCCATTGTTTTGTTTGAAAACTGCTTGATGTATTTCTGACTCTGTAATTGGTGAATCAAGTTGAATCATTCTCATTTTCTGGTATACTTATATTATTTATATCATTATCCATATTATCTACCGAATCATTTCCAATCAAGTCTTTAAAATGATTGAACATGTCGTTAATTTTCGTTTGATCCGTATTTATATTATTTGGTTTGTAGTATGTTTTCCAAATTTTTTTCGGTTGTTAAATCAATACTGTGCTATCTGAATGACAATAACGTAATCGATACAGCTTATCTGTTTCTTTTTTGTTTCAGGAGAAATGCTAACCGCATATCGTTCGCGATATAGACACCTAATTTTGTTGCTGTGTGCTGCGAAACTTTTATACAAAAGTAAAGATCTCAAATGTTCTCTGCGCTACCAAGATTTTATATGGCGATCAATTCACTCACGCTTTCCATGCGGACGACATGTCGTTGTACATGATTGTCAGCAATTTTTCGCGCGCTTTTTCCAACAGAACAAAGAGTTTACACGAAATACATGTGTGTTGTAATTGTTAATATAATTTATGCTTAATTTACGTGAATAGTGACAATCGGATTGGCGTTTCGGACTTTATATTTTTATACACGATTTGAAAATTTATTCAACGGAATTAAAGGAATAATATTATATTTTCGTATACCAATGGAATATTTTACATATGGATTTAATACATACTGGATGTTAACTACATTGAAAAGGATGAGTTATTTACTTAATTACATTTATGTTTGAGATCGGGGAAAAACAGGCTAGTGTATACATGATATATACTGAATGGCCTGGCAAGTTATATCGCGATCCGGATATATCGCGATCCGTGGACCCCGCGAATCGCGATATAATGGAAATACAGTGTATACCATTTTTGTTTCCATATAATATATGATATCGTACAATCGTTATCTATGTTTTAATAATTTTGTTTCAAGTGGTAATTGAACTATTGTTGCCTTTTGAAATTACTTGTAATGTAACACATATTAATATTCTCTATTAAAACAAGCACATTAATTTGACATATTTGATCACCCGATTATATAAACCTTATTATGAAACATGTAGATTAAGAAAATTATTTTTTTCCAGAAGCGATAACAAGAACTACAAAACAGGCTAAGGTGAGACAGAAATATTTTTCAACTATAGTAAATTGTTTTTAGCTTGTGTGCCCCACTTATGTAAAGCGTTACTATCGGTATGATATATTTTAAATATAATTAGTATAACTTCTTTAAAATTAACAAATCCTTTTTAATGGAGTAGAAGTGCAAATCGGCTTTTATGCCCCCACAAATTGGGAGGCATTAAGCATTGCACTTTTCTGTCCGTCCCGAAATCTTGTGGACTCCACTTCTCTTTAAATGCTAAGCAGATTTCGCTCAAACCGTCACAGCTGAAGAACCTTAATGTGTAGGTGATCATAAATGAAGGAATGTTGGCTGCGACCAATTTTGGCAGAATTATGGCCCATTGTCTTTTTCCACTATACAATATAGAGTTTATTGCTTTATACATTGGACATCTGTCCATGAGTATACAATACATATTATACAAACATATTTGCAATAAATCAGTTACGTAACTAGTATGTAAATATAGTACACAAGAGACACATTTACACATATATGAATTGCAGCGAGAGGTCTATCATTATACATGAAACAATTATGTATATCAAATATATTGTATTGTAAGATTATTAAGAAAAATTAGTCATAGTACTGATTAAACAAAGTTCGGAGTTTGAAAGCCTTGTTAACATATAATGCAAGGTTATTAGTTCGATCATTTTCTGACTTCATTAACTCAACAAATTTATACACACTTGGTCTTTTCCAATAATATTTATCAATATACAATTTTCCAATTTTTGTATAAAGATTACACTCAATTACAAAGTGAAACTCGTCTTCCAGTACATTACAACTATGACATCGTCTCTCAAATGGAATTGAAACAGGTTTATGCCATCTTCCAGCCTCAACATTTAATCTATGTGAAGAAACTCTAACTCTAGTAGTATCACTTCTAAACTTGCATGTTTTAACATTTGACAAGTAAGGTTGCAATTTAAAATCACAAAACATTGTATAAGTTCTAGCTCTAGACGAATTATTAAGCTCAGACATCCAATTTTGTAAAAATTCATCGTTCAATCCTAACTTTATCTCGGGCAGAAATTTTTTATCATCACCGACACTTTGATTTAACCATGCATATTGAAAATAATTTTTTTGAGGCAAAAATTAGTGTTGTTGACACACCCTTTGTCTGTGTCCAAACATGTGTGGTGTCTGTGACACATCTAGTTTAAGAAAGTTTAGTCATTTATTCACTGCATATAAAATAATAAATAATTATAATAGTAAAGTATACATTTAATGCATTTAAATGGCTGATATGGCAATATTTTAACATGTCACAAGGATCTGAACATATAAAAAAGAAGTGTTTTCGTAAAGAATTAGTTAACTGTGTTTTCAGAAAGATGGCGATGACGAGGTAACGCTGGAGCAGTTTGAAAAGATCCTTCCACAGCTGGTATGTGTCCTACAACGTGTTACTGTTATTAGCTGTCTACTGACATACTCATAACTGGATGTTTACTCTACTTACTATCGTTATGGTTCAAAGACTGTACAAGTAAGCCAGTATTTCATGGAGTTTGTGAACAGACAGAACACAGAACTATTTGATTTTGACTGTTATATGGTGGACATTTCAATGCTCCACAACGCGTTCTCACAAAGTAAAACAAGGCTCCATCTTGGCTATCTGGATCGCTCCCCTCCAGCATTGTAGCATCCACGTCCACGCACACATATTCTTTGCTGTTGGCATGTTCGTAATGAGATGTCATCAGGTATCCATAGTACTCCAGTTTCCATCCGTCGTAGCACACATTTCTGGCCGGGATCATCAGGGTCGGGCCCCTGGCTTGGCACACAGCACATGGGACCTCCCTTTCTGCTAAAATATTCAAAATATTCGCTGAGCCTGTCTCGTATTCGCCACCATATACAAGTCCACCATTAACTGCCGTTGGATTTCTGCCGTCCCATATAGGATCTTTGGGCAGACAGAGATAGTTGACCCCACCTCCGGAGTGGGTATAGTGTGCTCCCCCTGCATATCCGTCATAAATATATGAAGCCCCTGAGGGACAGGAAGTGCTGCCCCAACGTGTGTACACAGACCCAACAACGCTCAGTCTTTCCGGTCTGCTGATAACATCCGCCTTCAGCTGATCGTTAGTTCCTTTAATGAAAATATTGTTTATTTACTATGAACATGTAATGGAATGTAACTGAAATATAAAATTGTATGCATATATTTTCTAAATAGTGTCTAATGTATACACACAGAATTATTCACTAACTTCGTAGAGTTATTTATACGGTGTAAGTATACCTTTAGCTTGACCTGCAGCCTGGGATAAGGAATCCATGCGTCCCTGCAACTGCTCCATGTTAAACTCCATCCGGACCATCTTCTCCAGGAGCTGCTCCTCGTAGTGGAAGGGGGGGCACTCTGGTTCCCGACTCACACGGGGTGTAACCACGTGTATCCACAACACAATCGTGTAAACGGCCCTTCGTACCATTGTTTTGGCAAACACAAACGCTAGTTAACAACCAATTGTACTGGTTTTGTTCGTTTCTTCATGAGGTTTCTGAATGGCAAGTTTCCTATCACATTATACAGTTCTATGGACCAGAAAAGATGTCTTTTATGACATTGCTGTTGTTATCAATACATATTCTGTGGGAATAACCACGGTTCTTCAGTTACACTTCAAATGTAACTTGATCATTCTGCATGCTCTCCCAGGTTAGATAATAACCTTACATATAATATCATGTTCCTGTCATTGCTGAAATTATATCCTTAAACTGTCGTGGCAAGCTTTAAAAGGTTATAAGTTAATATGTATTCCAAAACTGAATACTGTCCATGAAGTTAGTTTTTATGTTTTTCGGCGTGCCAGGTCAAATTTGCAAGATTCGTACGACTCCTGTTAACCAATTTTACGTTTTCAACCCCACAATACTTCAACGTTACCGAAAGTGCGTGTACATGTATTTCCTTGAGCGCCATGTTTTTGCAAACAGCATCTGTATGCAGTGCCCGGTGCAAGCATCTCATAGATTGGCATGAAATACCTGGTTTTGCACACAGCATCTGCATAGATTGGCATCTGCACATGTTACATGGGTTTACACACATCAAACGTCGTTTGTTTTTTTTAATTCGGCGTAGCTGTTTAACCCAACTTTTGACCTTCCTCAACATCAAATGTTGTGAAAATTTCCCGCCAGTAGTCCCGAATGAATAAATCCTAACATTGCATCGGCTAGTTTAAAAGAAATCCCCACGACGGCCTGTAAACATTTGGCTCCATTTCTTTTCGGATGTGAATGGAACAATGAACCAATGTAGAGAAATCCAGACATACCTCTTTACTTTGTTTACGTTTTTGACTACTTTCCAGTTCTGAGCTCCCTACTCGAAAGTAGCATTGGCTCAATGTTCATTTTCAATTAACATGCCAGTGTTTACAGGCCTTGCAATATGACCTTGGGAAAATCCCCCGTTAATATCGCATGTTCGATAGTCAACATTCCATAGAATACACTCGCTGACTAACCTGCGTCTATTAATAGTATACACGTCAAGAACACAGGCTGAATCGTTCTAACAAGCATCCAGAGAACCAAAGACAATACGATTAATAATGAAGGGATATTTGCTTATATTTATAAACTAACCATGCATGTTAATTTGAATAATGGTTGTTTGATCTGTTTATTAAGAATTATTTATAATTGCATTTCCGCTTATCTTCTCCTGTAGAGGCTATTCAATGTATACATAGATTTTGCCTCTTCCTATAATTAGACACTGGCAGAAGCTTCGGACATCGTAATTTAGTTTGATTTATATTTGGTATTTTTACTTTAAGTGCATTTTATGAATGGATTATAAACTATAATAGTAATACACAACAATGCTCGAGACGTATTTTCCCAAAGGAATATAAATCTCACTTGCCACTATTTTATATAACTTTGCGTTTTTGTTATCACAAAATGAAGTAAAATCATTATTTTTAATTGCGGTGAATGTTTCCTGACGTGTGTTTTCATTTGGCACACATAGTATAAATACTTAATCCATTACAAATAGGATAAACGCTCATATTCATTTTCGTCATTATTTTCTTGGAAACAATGTAACTTTTGTTAAATTTTGATTTGCCTGACAAATACTGTATAAATAATTTAGATTAAAAAATCACTGATGAAAAATGTGCCTCACAAGATCAGTGAGGTAAGATCAGTTAATTGTACGGCCATTACGTAATTAAGATATCTGAAACATAATGGACTTTCATAGTTTCACGGCTCCTTATGATGCTCTGCGTCATTGTTTTTCTTGTAAATACTGATGTTTCTACCAAATTCTCGTGTAGAGGTTATTCAATCTACAAATATACATTGTTTTTATATAGACTATGAATAAATGCATTGTATACTAAAATAATTTAATACAAACGCTTCAAATATATGTAAATATATGTATTTCTTTGTAATTGTAAATTTCTTCGTTTTACTTTGTATAGATAAACATACTGACGTGAATGAGCAGATGACTCTGACTTATTTTGGTTATTCGAGTAGCACTGATTAAAACATGGGGTAGTTCATCAGCTCCTTGCTTTGACAGGAAATAATATTCGTTTTATTTACTTCAAATATAGAAACATTTCATACTACTGTTTTAGGAACTAGCCACATGAAAATATGAGTTCGCTATTTAATAAGAAAAATTTACTTATTTATTTTATTTTAAATAATATCGAAAAATAATCGATCTATGAAGAAAATTAATGAGACTGTTCGTTTATAAACGAAATAAACATATTTATTTAATGCTAAGTAGTGAAATATAGAAACATATCAGTGAGATATATCCCTATATCACTCAAAGTGAGGGACTACTTTTTTGGATCCCGATTTAATACAGTAAATGAAATACGGAACCATCATCGATGCCGGGCTCAAAACTGTGAAATGACGTCATTATTTTTACGTCATGACGTTATGATTCCCGCGATATTTTCCAGTAAAATCTAAAACAAAGGTTAATAAAGCATAAAATTAAAAGAAAATTTGTTTGTTTTCGGTGTGATAAGGCGTGATATCATCACCGGAAAGGGAGTCAGTTTACATATTTTCACTCGCGCAAGCGCTCGTGAAAATATTAATTGTCTCCCTTTCCGGTGATGATATCACGCGTTATCACACCGAAAAAAAAAAAATATCCTCTATGCATCAGTTTTAAATATTAATGTTGGATATTTCAGTTTACATTCTTTACAAACATTTACAACATACGCCGAATATCTTTATAAAAAAGAAGATATTTCTTGTTGTACATATGTTTTTGCGTGCATCACGTGACTGTTCATGCATTACATTATTTTTCACGATTGCAAATTTGGCAAATATTACACGGATTAGCATGGATTTTGAAGGGATCATTTATACAACATTAATTTTGCGAAAGTTGTCCGTACGCTGTACATTGTTTTGAGGGCATAACAATTATTGAAACGGAATTCCTGGTTCTGTATTCCTCATATTGTACGATTTCCCCTGCTTTTATTTGAATTTGATCAGCCCCTTTAACATAATACAGAAGCCTTAGCCTGCTATGAATGTCCCTCTTCCCAGATTGGATCAACTTGTGCAGGTATAATTGCTGGTCACATTGTGTGCCTGGTGTCCACTGGCTACATAGTGTCGTTATTGAAGCTTGTGTGGGCTCTGCATTCCGTAGACTAGTAGAACACTTTAGCCGTTTACCAGGGTATTTAAAGAAAACGAATAATACCTCGTTGTTTTGATAATCTTGCGAGTTCATGTTCATTTGTTGCGCTGACCAATGTTTTTCACATCTCCGTACATGTCGTAATGACGCGAATCTTACAGAACAGTTGCGTTGAGATATTTATTATATGTAGAGACATAGTTTGGTTACTTCTCGTCCTCCTAAGTAGTTATAACGTGAAACTCAGAGAACAAATGTACTGAGATACGTAGATATGTAACAGTTGTATTGAGATATATGCTTGGTTGGCGACAATAAATCTGAACTAGCCTATTTTATTTTGCAAAGATAACCGGTTATTTATTTAAAAAAATCAACTGAAAGTGTGTGCATATGCTTCATTTTCAAATATATTCGGACATTTAAGTAGTTAAATAGAAATTTTAGGAGCAAATGGCTATTTTGGTACTGGTAGCACTAACATAGGATGTATGGACAAAGAATGGTAATTGCTTTGTTCTATTTTTTGCAGTTGCTGGACTTCTGAGCAATGATGGCCACTCAATTGGACAGTGAACCAAAGTGATCTACTAGTGGACAAGCCTGCTGATCTTCCAAGAATGTTGACATTAAACCTTAATACTAATTCATTGAAAATGCATGCTGTGATTTGTATTGTTGTTACGCTATGTTTAGTTGCGCTACGTTTAGTTATTTCATCCGTTTTGATATTGATTAACGAAATTGTGTGCGTTCATCTTAACGGTGGTACATACAGGTTTATACAGTTCTTGATTTATTTTGGTTAATCATGTTATAACTTAATAAAAGTTCATATCCAAGTTTACTGAATTATAATCGTGTGGTGCTCCACGTCACGTATTCAATTTTAATGTTATTAAAACGCTTGTTCAAAACATGTGTTTATGCGTTTTTCTCTTGTGCTCAATTTCATTGTGATAGCGTTGGATTGGCGAAAATGTAAACAATAATTGATCACAATTGGTCGCTACAAGCGAATGCAATTGTTTGTTAAAGTGTCAAATCATCGGGTAATGTTTGTATTTGTTAAGCCGTATCTGCTGTCTTCTGAGCAATGTATACACACTGGTGAAGTTTGAAATATATTATTTTCATTCGTGTCTTACAAGAGAGTTAGAAACTTGAATATTTTTACCCGCACATTGCCACATCAGTACTCGACCTTTTTCCATGTATTTTATCATTCAAGCGTCATGGTAGTTCAAGTTGTCTTTATGTCTTTAGACTGTTTCGTTCTGTTGTTGATTTTTTTAAATGATGGATTTTGTTTTATTTGCATTATATTTTTAAATAATTATAAATAAAATAGGACTAAGATTGTTGTGTCATGAATTTTAGAGTCACAATCGTTGGCGCCTCTTGATATTATTTCCCTTTATATGAAGGAGACACCGTGATTCTATGAGCTTGATTTCGTTTTCAATATGCCGAACTGCTTAACAAATGCATTTAATAGTTATTGATTTTGTTTATGTTAAATACTTTTAATAGCTTCTACAACTATTTTTTTCACGCTTAGCTTTCACGCAGACTTGGATCAAGGAAATTTACACACAGCCGCATGTATTTATTTTAGTTAAATATTCCAGTAGGTTTTGATAAAATAACATCAACAACAAGAATTTTATCCGAAAACACGATGATGTGTGTTAATTTTTAACAGTAAACCCAGTTGTACTTAGAAATTTTACATACGAGCTTATTGTTTAGGTTAAAGTTTTCGGTAAGCTAGTTTCTCAGGATTGGCTTTAGGGATTTCATTCAAACTTAAAACTCTTGTTCCCTATATTAAAAACGAACCCATATGCCAATTTTGATAACTCAAATTTGAAATTTGTAAAAATTATGGGCCTTTTTACACTTATAAATTTTTATTAATAAGATATTTAGATAGGTTAAAGTTTTTCGGTAAGCTAGTTTCTCAGGAACGTCTTGAGGGATTTCATTCAAACTTAAAACACTTATTCCCTATAGTAAAATGAACCCATAGGCTAATTTTGATAACTCTGGGTTGAAATTTGTCGAAATTATGGGCCTTTTTACACTTAAATTTTTTACATATAAGCTATTTGTATAGGTTAAAGTTTTTCGGTAAGCTAATTTCTCAGGAATGGCTTGAGGGATTTCATTCAAACTGAAAACACTTATTTTCTATATAGGCCTTTCCCTAAACTAGGTTACTTCCCTTGCGTAGTCACGAGTGATGTCCCCTGTTCACTTCCGGCGGCGTTTATTAATGGTTACAATATACTAATTCCAATCCTTATGTAATATAATGTAAAAGCGATAACTTTAACCAAAAATAAATGCAACATTTTGCACATAGGGACCCTCATAACCATACCTTTTCTTAAAGATCATTCTAAGCTGAATTGATTTAAGCAATAAAAAGGGTATGTCATGTATTATGTAAGAAAGAACTCGACACTAAACAAAGTTGACTGATTTATCACCATCTTTTTAGCGGCTACTTTCTAGTTGAATGTAACCCGCCTCAGCGCAAGTGTCATACTGTAGTCTCCAATCCTAAAACATATCAGTGATTTAATTGTGCATACCAATGCTTACCCTACCAACATCTCCACAAAAGAATATCAAAGCAAGTGTCTAAACATAAAAACGTCTTCGAGTTAAACTTGTTGATTTATTTAGAGAGTACAGCCCTACATGACTTATTTATTTAGTGTGTTGTGACCTAGAAGACAACTTAAAGTTTTGATATCGCGAAAAAAACCAATTCTACATCATTATTAACATATTTCTAATGTGCATGCAAAATTTCAGACCGATCCACAATGTAGAAATGCTTGAAAACGCATTTGAGAATGATGCCTGATAAGCAATCTGGCTTGCATTTCCTGTGCTTTGATTGTATGGGGTGCCTGAGTCAAATTGTGTACTTAATTCATAGAAATCAGTCAAACTACTAGCATATGTTTACATAATTTAATGCAATAGAAATAAATATTGTATAAAACGTGTTCATTTTTGGTTTTAGCATGATTTAGTGTGCTGCAAGATTCACAAGACGGGTTTCCGTACATTTTTTCTTTTTTTTTGTTACCCGAAAAAGCCGTTTTCGCTGTCAAATTCGTAATGCACATTAAAATCATGATATTTATCGCATGTTTTTCACAAAACTTATTACAGCCAATAAAACCACACAGTAACATGGTGATTTTATGTACACATTGCCCATTTAGTGCCGCTCCCTGTTTTGTGTTTAGGTTACAATATACTAATTCCAATCCTTATGTAATTTAATGTAAAAGCGATAACTTGAACCAAAAATAAATGCAACATTTAGCACATAGGGACCCTCATAACCATACATTTTCTAAAAGAGCATTCTAAGCTGAATTGATTTAAGCAATAAAAAGGGTATGTCATGTATTATGTAAGAAAGAACTCGACACTAAACAAAGTTGATTGATTTATCACCATCTTTTTAGCGGCTACTTTCTAGTTGAATGTAACCCGCCTTAGCGCAAGTGTCATACTGCAGTCTCCAATCTTAAAACATATCAGTGATTTATTTGTGCATACCAATGCTTACCCTACCAACATCTCCACAAAAGAATATCAAAGCAAGTGTCTAAACATAAAAACATGTCTTCGAGTTAAACTTGTTGATTTATTTAGAGAGTACAGCCCTACATGACTTATTTATTTAGTGTGTTGTGACCTAGAAGACAACTTAAAGTTTTGATATCGCGAAAAAACCCAACTCTACATCATTATTAACATATTTCTAATGTGCATGCAAAATTTCAGACCTATCCACAATGTAGAAATGCTTGAAAACGCATTTGAGAATGATGCCTGATAAGCAATCTGGCTTGCAATTTCTGTGCTTTGATTATATGGGGTGCCGGAGTCAAATTGTGTACTTAATTCATAGAAATCAGTCAAACTACTAGCATATGTTTACATACTTTAATGCAATAGAAATAAATATTGTATAAAACGTGTTCATTTTTGGTTTTAGCATGATTTAGTGTGCTGCAAAATTCACAAGACGGGTTTCCGTACTTTTTTTATATATTTTTTTGTTACCCGAAAAAGCCGTTTTCGCGGTAAAATTCGTAATGCACATTAAAATCATGATATTTATCGCATGTTTTTCATAAAACTTATTACAGCCAATAAAACCATTGGTTTTAGCATAATTTAGTGCGCTGCAAGATTCACAAGACGGGTTTCCGTACTTTTTTTCCTTTTTTTTAAAACCTGAAAACGCCGTTTTCGCTGTAAAATTCGTAATGCACATTAAAATCATGATATTTATCGCATGTTTTCCATAAAACTTATTACAGCCAATAAAACCACACAGTAACATGGTGATTTTATGCACACATTGCCCCTTTAGTGCCCCTCTCTGTTTTGTGTTTAGGTTACAATTTACTAATTCCAATCCTTATGTAATTTAATGTAAAAGCGATAACTTTAACCAAAAATAAATGCAGCATTTTTCACATAGGGACCCTCATAACCATACCTTTTCTTAAAGATCATTCTAAACTGAATTGATTTCAGCAATAAAAAGATTATGTCATGTATTATGTAAGAAAGAACTCGACACTAAACAAAGTTGACTGTTTTATCACCATCTTTTTAGCGGCTACATTCTAGTTGAATGTAACCCGCCTCAGCGCAAGTGTCATACTGTAGTCTCCAATCTTAAAACATATCAGTGATTTAATTGTGCATACCAATGCTTACCCTACCAACATCTCCACAAAAGAATATCAAAGCAAGTGTCTAAACATAAAAACATTGCTTCGAGTTAAACTTGTTGATTTATTTAGAGAGTACAGCCCTACATGACTTATTTATTTAGTGTGTTGTGACCTAGAAGACAACTTAAAGTTTTGATATCGCGAAAAAACCCAACTCTACATCATTATTAACATATTTCTAATGTGCATGCAAAATTTCAGACCGATAGACAATGTAGAAATGCTTGAAAACGCATTTGAGAATGATGCCTGATAAGCTGTCTGGCTTGCATTTTCAGTGCTTTGATTATATGGGGTGCCTGAGTCAAATGGTGTACTTAATTCATAGAAATCAGTCAAACTACTAGCATATGTTTACATACTTTAATGCAATAGAAATAAATATTGTATAAAACATGTTCATTTTTGGTTTTAGCATAATTTAGTGCGCTGCAAGATTCACAAGACGGGTTTCCGTACTTTTTTTCCTTTTTTTAAAACCTGAAAACGCCGTTTTCGCTGTAAAATTCGTAATGCACATTAAAATCATGATTTTTATCGCATGTTTTCCATAAAACTTATTACAGCCAATAAAACCACACAGTAACATGGTGATTTTATGCACACATTGCCCCTTTAGTGCCCCTCTCTGTTTTGTGTTTAGGTTACAATTTACTAATTCCAATCCTTATGTAATTTAATGTAAAAGCGATAACTTTAACCCAAAATAAATGCAGCATTTTCACATAGGGACCCTCATAACCATATCTTTTCTTAAAGATCATTCTAAACTGAATTGATTTAAGCAATAAAAAGATTATGTCATGTATTATGTAAGAAAGAACTCGACACTAAACAAAGTTGACTGTTTTATCACCATCTTTTTAGCGGCTACATTTTAGTTGAATGTAACCCGCCTCAGCGCAAGTGTCATACTGTAGTCTCCAATCTTAAAACATATCAGTGATTTAATTGTGCATACCAATGCTTACCCTACCAACATCTCCACAAAAGAATATCAAAGCAAGTGTCTAAACATAAAAAGATGTCTTTGTGTTAAACTTGTTGATTTATTTAGAGAGTACAGCCCTACATGACTTATTTATTTAGTGTGTTGTGACCTAGAACACAACTAAAAGTTTTGATATCGCGAAAAAAACAACCAATTCTACATCATTATTAACATATTTCTAATGTGCATGCAACATTTCAGACCGATCCACAAAGTAGAAATGCTTGAAAACACATTTGAGAATGATGCCTGATAGGCAATCTGGCTTGCATTTTCAGTGCTTTGATTATATGGGGTGCCTGAGTCAAATTGTGTAATTAATTCATAGAAATCAGACAAACTTGTAGCATATGTTTACATACTTTAATGCAATAGAAATAAATATTGTATAAAACGTGTTCCTTTTTAGCATGATTTAGTGTGCTGCAAGATTCACAAGACGGGTTTCCGTACTTTTTTCTTTATTTTTTTTTAACTGAAAAAGCCGTTTTCGCTGTAAAATTAGTAATGCACATTAAAATCATGATATTTATCGCATGTTTTTCATACAACTTATCACAGCCAATAAAACCACACAGAAACATGGTGATTTTATGAACACATTGACCCTTTAGTGCCGCTCCCTGTTTTGTGTTTAGTTTTGATATCGCGAAAAAAACAATTGTACATCATTAGAAACATTTTGTAATTTGCACGCAAAATTTCAGACCCATCCACAAAGAAGAAAGGCTTGAAAACGCATTTGAGAATGATGCCTGATAAGCAATGTGGCTTGCATTTTCAGTGCTTTGTTTATATGGGGTGCCTGAGTCAAATGGTGTACTTAATTCATAGAAATCAGTCAAACTACTAGCATATGTTTACATACTTTAATGCAATAGAAATAAATATTGTATAAAACGTGTTCCATTTTAGCATGATTTAGTGTGCTGCAAGATTCACAAGACGGGTTTCCGTACTTTTTTATTTATTTTTTTTAAACTGAAAAAGCCGTTTTCGCTGTAAAATTAGTAATGCACATTAAAATCATGATATTTATCGCATGTTTTTCATACAACTTATCACAGCCAATAAAACCACACAGAAACATGGTGATTTTATGAACACATTGACCCTTTAGTGCCGCTCCCTGTTTTGTGTTTAGAAGACAACTTAAAGTTTTGATATCGCGAAAAAAACAATTGTACATCATTAGAAACATTTTCTAATTTGCACGCAAAATTTCAGACCCATCCACAAAGTAGAAAGGCTTGAAAACGCATTTGAGAATGATGCCTGATAAGCAGTGTGGCTTGCATTTTCAGTGCTTTGTTTATATGGGGTGCCTGAGTCAAATGGTGTACTTAATTCATAGAAATCAGTCAGACTACTAGCATATGTTTACATACTTTAGTTTTCGCTGTAAAATTCGTAATGCACATTAAAATCATGATATTTTATCGCATGTTTTCCATAAAACTTATTACAGCCAATAAAACCACACAGTAACATGGTGATTTTATGTACACATTGCCCCTTTAGTGCGGCTCCCTGTTTTGTGTTTAGGTTACAATATACTAATTCCAATCCTTATGTAATTTAATGTAAAAGCGATAACTTTAACCAAAAATAAATGCAACATTTTGCACATAGGGACCCTCATAACCATACATTTTCTTAACGAGCATTCTAAGCCGAATTGATTTAAGCAATAAAAAGGGTATGTCATGTATCATGTAAGAAAGAACTCGACACTAAACAAAGTTGACTGTTTTATCACCATCTTTTTAGCGGCTACTTTCTAGTTGAGTGTAACCCGCCTCAGCGCAAGTGTCATACTGTAGTCTACAATCTTAAAACATATCAGTGGTTTATTGGTACATACCAATGCTTACCTTACCAACATCTCTACAATAGGATATCAAAGCAAGTGTCTGAACAGAAAAACATGTCTTCGAGTTAAACTTGTCGATTTATTTAGAGAGTACAGCCCTACATGACTTATTTATTTAGTGTGTTGTGACCTAGAAGTCAACTTAAAGTTTTGATGTCGTGAAAAAGAACCAATTGTACATCATTATTAACATATTTCTAATGTGCATGCAAAATTTCAGACCGATCCACAATGTAGAAATTCTTGAAAACGCATTTGAGAATGATGCCTGAAAAGCAATCTGGCTTGCATTTTCAGTGCTTTGATTATATGGGGTGCCTGAGTCAAATGGTGTACTTAATTCATAGAAATCAGTCAAACTACTAGCATATGTTTACATACTTTAATGCAATAGAAATAAATATTGAATAAAACGTGTTCATTTTTGGTTTTAGCATAATTTATTGCCCTGCAAGATTCACAAGACGGGTTTCCGTACTTTTTTTCTTTTTTTTTTAAACCTGAAAAAGCCGTTTTCGCTGTAAAATTCGTAGTGCACATTAAAATCATGATATTTATCGCATGTTTTCCATAAAACTTATTACAGCCAATAAAACCACACAGTAACATGGTGATTTTATGCACACATTGCCCCTTTAGTGCCCCTCCGAGTTTTGTGTTTAGGTTACAATATACTAATTCCAATCCTAACGTAATTTAATGTAAAAGCGATAACTTTAACCAAAACTAAATGCAACATTTTGCACATAGGGACCCTCATAACCATATCTTTTCTTAAAGAGCATTCTAAGCCGAATTGATTTAAGCAATAAAAAGGGTATGTCATGTATTATGTAAGAAAGAACTCGACACTAAACGAAGTTGACTGTTTTATCACCATCTTTTTAGCGGCTACTTTATAGTTGAGTGTTACCCGCCTCAGCGCAAGTGTCATGCTGTAGTCTACAATCTTAAAACATATCAGTGATTTATTTGTACATACCAATGCTTACCTTACCAACATCTCCACAATAGGATATCAAAGCAAGTGTTTGAACATAAAAACATGACTTCGAGTTAAACTTTTCGATTTATTTAGAGAGTACAGCCCTTCATGACTTATTTATTTAGTGTGTTGTGACCTAGAAGTCAACTTAAAGTTTTGATGTCGTGAAAAAGAACCAATTGTACATCATTATTAACATATTTCTAATGTGCATGCAAAATTTCAGACCGATCCACAATGTAGAAATTCTTGAAAACGCATTTGAGAATGATGCCTGAAAAGCAATCTGGCTTGCATTTTCAGTGCTTTGATTATATGGGGTGCCTGAGTCAAATGGTGTACTTAATTCATAGAAATCAGTCAAACTACTAGCATATGTTTACATACTTTAATGCAATAGAAATAAATATTGAATAAAACGTGTTCATTTTTGGTTTTAGCATAATTTATTGCCCTGCAAGATTCACAAGACGGGTTTCCGTACTTTTTTTCTTTTTTTTTTAAACCTGAAAAAGCCGTTTTCGCTGTAAAATTCGTAGTGCACATTAAAATCATGATATTTATCGCATGTTTTCCATAAAACTTATTACAGCCAATAAAACCACACAGTAACATGGTGATTTTATGCACACATTGCCCCTTTAGTGCCCCTCCGAGTTTTGTGTTTAGGTTACAATATACTAATTCCAATCCTAACGTAATTTAATGTAAAAGCGATAACTTTAACCAAAACTAAATGCAACATTTTGCACATAGGGACCCTCATAACCATATCTTTTCTTAAAGAGCATTCTAAGCCGAATTGATTTAAGCAATAAAAAGGGTATGTCATGTATTATGTAAGAAAGAACTCGACACTAAACGAAGTTGACTGTTTTATCACCATCTTTTTAGCGGCTACTTTATAGTTGAGTGTTACCCGCCTCAGCGCAAGTGTCATGCTGTAGTCTACAATCTTAAAACATATCAGTGATTTATTTGTACATACCAATGCTTACCTTACCAACATCTCCACAATAGGATATCAAAGCAAGTGTTTGAACATAAAAACATGACTTCGAGTTAAACTTTTCGATTTATTTAGAGAGTACAGCCCTTCATGACTTATTTATTTAGTGTGTTGTGACCTAGAAGACAACTTAAAGTTTTGATATCGCGAAAAAAAAAACAATTGTACATCATTATTAACATATTTCTAATGTGCATGCAAAATTTCAGACCGATCCACAATGTAGAAATGCTTGAAAACGCATTTGAGAATGATGCCTGATAAGCAATCTGGCTTGCATTTTCAGTGCTTTGATTATATGGGGTGCCTGAGTCAAATGGTGTACTTAATTCATAGAAATCAGTCAAAGTACTAGCATATGTTTACATTCTTTAATGCAATAGAAATAAATATTGTATAAAACGTGTTCATTTTTGGTTTTAGCATAATTTAGTGTGGTGCAAGATTCACAAGACGGGTTTCCGTACTTCTTTTCTTTTTTTTCTTACCTGAGAAAGCCGTTTTCGCTGTAAAATTCGTAATGCACATTAAAATCATGATATTTATCGCATGTTTTCCAAAAAAACTTATTACAGCCAATAAAACCACACAGTAACATGGTGATTTTATGCACACATTTCCCCTTTAGTGCCCCTCCCTGTTTTGTGTTTAGGTTACAATATACTAATTCCAATCCTAACATAATTTAATGTAAAAGCGATAAATTTAACCAAAAATAAATGCAACATTTTGCACATAGGGACCCTCATAACCATACCTTTTCTTAAAGAGCATTCTTAGCTGAATTGATTTAAGCAATAGAAAGGGTATGTCATGTATCATGTAAGAAAGAACTCGACACTAAACGAAGTTGACTGTTTTATCACCATCTTTTTAGCGGCTACTTTCTAGTTGAGTGTAACCCGCTTCAGCGCAAGTGTCATACTGTAGTCTACAATCTTAAAACATATCAGTGGTTTATTTGTACATACCAATGCTTACCTTACCAACATCTCCACAATAGGATATCAAAGCAAGTGTCTGAACATAAAAACATGTCTTCGAGTTAAACTTTTCGATTTATTTAGAGTGAACAGCCCTTCATGACTTATTTATTTAGTGTGTTGTAACCTAGAAGTCAACTTAAAGTTTTGATATCGCGAAAAAAAAACATTTCTACATCATTATTAACATATTTCTAATGTGCATGCAAAATTTCAGACCGATCCACAATGTAGAAATGCTTGAAAACGCATGAGAGAATGATGCCTGATAAGCAATCTGGCTTGCATTTTCAGTGCTTTGATTATATGGTGTGCCTGAGTCAAATTGTGTATTAATTAATAGAAATCAGTCAAACTACTAGCATATGTTTACATACTTTAATGCAATAGAAATAAATATTGAATAAAACTTGTTCATTTTTTGTTTTAGCATAATTTAGTGTGCTGCAAGATTCACAAGACGGGTTTCGGTACTTTTGTCTTTTTTTTTTACCTGAAAAAGCCGTTTCCGCTGTAAAATTTGTAATGCACATTAAAATCATGATATTTATCGCATGTTTTCCATAAAACTTATTACAGCCAACAAAACCACACAGTAACATGGTGATTTTATGCACACATTGCCCCTTTAGTGCCCCTCCCTGTTTTGGGTTTTGGTTACAATTTACTAATTCCAAGCCTTATGTAATTTAATGTAAAAGCGATAAATGTAACCAAAAATAAATGCAACATTTTTCACATCGGGACCCGCATAACCATACCTTTTCTTAAAGAGCATTCTAAGCTGAATTGATTTAAGCAATAAAAAGGGTATGTCATGTATTATGTAAAAAAGAACTCGACACTTAACAAAGTTGACTGTTTTATCACCATCTTTTGAGCGGCTACTTTCTAGTTGAATGTAACCCGCCTCAGCGCAAGTGTCATACTGTAGTCTCCAATCTAAAAAACATATCAATGATTTATTTGTGAATACCAATGATACCCTACCAACATCTCCACAATAGGATATCAAAGCAAGTGTCTGAACATAAAAACATGTCTTCGAGTTAAACTTGTTGATTTATTTAGAGAGTACAGCCCTACATGACTTATTTATTTAGTGTGTTGTGACCTAGAAGACAACTTAAAGTTTTGATTTCGCGAAAAAACAACCAATTCTACATCATTATTAACATATTTCTAATGTGCATGCAAAATTTCAGACCCATCCACAAAGTAGAAATGCTAGAAAACGCATTTGAGAATGATGCCTGATAAGCAATCTGGCTTGCATTTTCAGTGCTTTGATTATATGGAGTGCCTGAGTCAAATTTTGTGTTTAATTCATTGAAATCAGTCAAACTACTAGCATATGTTTGCATACTTTAATGCAATAGAAATAAATATTGTATAAAACGTGTTCATTTTTAGCATGGTTTAGTGTGCAGCAAGATTCACAAGACGGGTTTCCGTACTTTTTTTCTTTCTTTTTTTTACCTGAAAAAGCCGGTTTCGCTGTAAAATTCGTAATGCACATTGAAATCATGATATGTATGGCATGTTTTCCATAAAACTTATTACAGCCAATAAAACCACACAGTAACATGGTGATTTTATGTACACATTGCCCCTTTAGTGCCGCTCCCTGTTTTATGTTTAGGTTACAATATACTAATTCCAATCCTAACGTAATTTAATGTAAAAGCGATAACTTTAACCAAAAATAAATGCAACATTTTGCACATAGGGACCCTCATAACCATATCTTTTCTTAAAGAGCATTCTAAGCCGAATTGATTTAAGCAATAAAAATGGTATGTCATGTATTATGTAAGAAAGAACTCGACACTAAACGAAGTTGACTGTTTTATCACCATCTTTTTAGCGGCTACTTTCTAGTTGAGTGTTACCCGCCTCAGCGCAAGTGTCATACTGTAGTCTACAATCTTAAAACATATCAGTGATTTATTTGTACATACCAATGCTTACCTTACCAACATCTCCACAATAGGATATCAAAGCAAGTGTTTGAACATAAAAACATGTCTTCGAGTTAAACTTGGCGATTTATTTAGAGAGTACAGCCCTTCATGACATATTTATTTAGTGTGTTGTGACCTAGAAGACAACTTAAAGTTTTGATATCGCGAAAAAAAACAATTGTACATCATTATTAACATATTTCTAATGTGCACGCAAAATTTCAGACCGATCCACAATGTAGAAATGCTTGAAAACGCATTTGAGAATGATGCCCGATAAGCAATCTGGCTTGCATTTTCAGTGCTTTGATTATATGGTGTGCCTGAGTCAAATGGTGTACTTAATTCATAGAAATCAGTCAAACTACTAGCATATGATTACATACTTTTATGCTAGAAATAAATATTGTATAAAACGTGTCCATTTTTGGTTTTAGCATAATTTAGTGTGCTGCAAGATTCACAAGACGGGTTTCCGTACTTTTATTTTTTTTTTTACCTGAAAAAAAAAAAGCCGTTTCCGCTGTAAAATTCGTAATGCACATTAAAATCATGATATTTATCGCATGTTTTCCATAAAACTTATTACAGCCAATAAAACCACACAGTAACATGGTGATTTTATGCACACATTGCCCCTTTAGTGCCCTCCCTGTTTTGTGTTTAGGTTACAATTTTCTAATTCCAATCCTTATGTAATTTAATGTAAAAGCGATAAATTTAACCAAAAATAAATGCAACATTTTGCACATAGGGACCCTCATAACCATAAATTTTCTTAAAGAGCATTCTAAGCTGAATTGTTTTAAGCACTAAAAAGGGTATGTCATGTATTATGTAAGAAAGAACTCGACACTAAACAAAGTTGACTGTTTTATCACCATCTTTTTAGCGGCTACTTTCTAGTTGAATGTAACCCGCCTCAGCGCAAGTGTCATATTGTAGTCTCCAATCTTAAAACATATCAATGATTTATTTGTGCATACCAATGATACCCTACCAACATCTCCACAAAAGAATATCAAAGCAAGTGTCTAAGCATAAAACATGTCTTCGAGTTAAACTTGTTGATTTATTTAGAGAGTACAGCCCTACATGACTTATTTATTTAGTGTGTTGTGACCTAGAAGACAACTAAAAGTTTTGATATCGCGAAAAAACAAACAATTCTACATCATTATTAACATATTTCTAATGTGCATGCAAAATTTCAGACCGATCCACAATGTAGAAATTCTTGAAAACGCATTTGAGAATGATGCCTGATAAGCAATCTGGCTTGCATTTTCAGTGCTTTGATTATATGGAGTGCCTGAGTCAAATTGTGTGTTTAATTAATAGAAATCAGTCAAACTACTAGCATATGTTTACATACTTTAATGCAATAGAAATAAATATTGTATAAAACGTGTTCATTTTTGGTTTTGCATGATTTATTGTGCTGCAATATTCACAAGACGGGTTTCCGTACTGTTTTTCTTTTTTTTTTTACCTGAAAAAGCCGTTTTCGCTGTAAAATTCGTAATGCACATTGAAATCATGATATTTATCGCATGTTTTCCATAAAACTTATTACAGCCAATAAAACCACACAGTAACATGGTGATTTTATGTACACATTGCCCCTTTAGTGCCGCTCCCTGTTTTGTGTTTAGGTTACAATATACTAATTCCAATCCTAACGTAATTTAATGTAAAAGCGATAACTTTAACCAAAAATAAATGCAACATTTTGCACATAGGGACCCTCATAACCATATCTTTTCTTAAAGAGCATTCTAAGCCGAATTGATTTAAGCAATAAAAAGGGTATGTCATGTATTATGTAAGAAAGAACTCGACACTAAACGAAGTTGACTGTTTTATCACCATCTTTTTAGCGGCTACTTTCTAGTTGAATGTAACCCGCCTCAGCGCAAGTGTCATACTGTAGTCTCCAATCTTAAAACATATCAGTGATTTATTTGTGCCTACCAATGCTTACCCTACCAACATCTCCACAAAAGAATATCAAAGCAAGTGTCTAAACATAAAAACATGTCTTCGAGTTAAACTTGTTGATTTATTTAGAGAGCACAGCCCTACATGACTTATTTATTTAGTGTGTTGTGACCTAGAAGACAACTAAAAGTTTTGATAACGCGAAAAAAAACAACCAAATCTACATCATTATTAACATATTTCTAATGTGCTCGCATTTTCAGTGCTTTGATTATATTGGGTGTCTGATTCAAATTGTGTACTACATGACTTATTTATTTAGAGTGTTGTTACCATAAGGCGGGATAAGCGTATTGATATTTACCGAAAACATACAATATATTTGATTTTCAATCTTAAAATTGTATTGATGTCGTAAAAATAAATTTAAAAATATCAACATTCGTATATAATATACATCATGTACTTTATTTATCAATTTAATTTAATTATTATTTTGATTTTTAACAATATTGTCTATTCTTTGAAGATAGACAAACAAACTGTTCAGTATCTAAACAACCTATGCCTTTATCCTGTATTAAATTTGCATTATTAAATAAAATAAATAAATAAAGCTGTTTTTAGTAAAATGATTTTGCTAAGTCACATTCTTCTGGCGACTAAAATTACGAAAATAAGATAACACCACAGAAAGTTTGAGCGTAATTCCGATGTTTTTGACAGCAACTTCTTGTTTGAATTCCATACACATTTGTGTTTAACTTTAAAGCTGTTTTCGTTGCATATATTCTCTTTGTGTGCTAAATATTATACGGTGCTTGAACATGCTTCGCTTTAATCTTGAAAAATAATGTCACAAAACAACTATCTTTTTAATTACTGTTAACACAATATGACAATAACTAAAGATGATGTCTCTCCTCATTAAATGTTACATTTGATGTTGTATTAAAGAGATTAAGTAAATAATTTTTTTATTATTGTGTCATGTGTTAAACACAGTGTTCATAATAACTTCATATAATCAACGAAACAAATAACACATTTCAAAGTGAGTAATTAACTAAACCAACAGAAGAGTCTAATATAACTCTAACTGAGATTATTTCTTCATTTCAGTCGGAATCGTGGTAAACAAACAACATTTTATTCTCGCAGCAGCTAATTCACGTATGTTTTAGAAAAACAAAACACGATGAGCTCTTAACTGTTCACCACCTTTCTATTTGTCAGATTTGAAAATTAAATGCTGTGCTATATTATTTCACTCTTCAAGTTAAACCAATTTATTAATTCGAAACAGTGTTTTGTGCCTTTAATTAGGTTCTGTTCTATTTAATAAAGTGGTGAAATTTCAGAGGGTGATAGGCAAAGAACAACAACGGATACAACAACATTTAAAAATGTGAGATAAACTTTAATTTGAGACACAAACACTGTAGACGAATTGTGACATGGTAGTTGTCTCTGCATGTAGATCTTTATCATCAATGCATTACGCAATTGCACGGATTAGCGGTATTATTCTAAGGGCAATTTGATCAGATCCCCGCGGTCCGTGGCTTAGGAATTTTATGACTCCTCTTCATACAGATAACTAAGTATCCATTGAGAGAACATGTGTTCATTCGTGGTATTTATGTATGGAAAACAACCGTTTAGGACGAGACAAGGAGACTATTTTTTTTCCGGATACCTGTCATACGGACATGTGGCCTTAGTAATGAGTTTAAAACGATACTACATTTAGTTTTAATGATTCATTTTTGCAACATATATCCTCTGTGTGTTTTTCATAATATTTAATAAAAACATATGGTTTAAAAAATTTCCATTACAAGTTTTGAAAGCCGCTTGGTCTTAGATCTATAATACTTTATATGGCAAGCTAAGGAAAACGTCGCCGGAAGTCGGGTTTCAAATATGGCGGATGTGAAATCGCAAAACGGGAGGTAATTTCCAAGGGAGATCACCTAGTTTTGGAAAAGGCCTATTAAAATGCACCCATTGCATCGGAGAACCTTAAGCGAACCTCGATTGGAAATGCATATCGGATGGTGAGGTCATTGTCAAGGTCACTGTTACTAAACATAGAAAAACGGTTTCCGCTCAATAACTTGAGAACACATTGAGACATTTTAATGAAACTTCATACATATATACCGTATATCGAGACCTCGCTTGGCAATGCGCATAGGGTGGGTGGGATTAAGGTCGAGGTCACCGTTACTGAAAAAAAAACAGTTTCCACTCAACAGCTTGAGAAAACATTGAGATAGTTTAATGAAACTTAATACATAGATATCTTATATCTAGACTTCGCTTGGGATTGCATATGGGGTGGGGGGTGTCAAGGTCAAGGTCACCATTACTAAAAATAGACAAACAAACAATAGTTTGAGAAGACATTGAGATATTTTAGTGAAACTTTATATGTAGATATATATATACCTCGCTTGGGATTGCGTATGTGTTGGGTGGGGCCAAGGTCAAGGTCACCATTACTAAAAATATTATTTTTGTGCTGACTTTAATGCATTTTGTTCGAAAAATTTTGGTTTTCCTGGAATTTCCACGTTTCTTGTTTGAAATTTTGCACAATTATGGGCCTTTTTACACTTGGGAATTTTACATTCCCGCGATTGGGGTGGCGGTGTTAACTTATGATTTCCACTCTCTAACTCGAGAACGAATCTTCATACATAGATACCCTACAGTACAACTTTATTTAGGATTGCATTTGGAGTGGGGTTGGTGGGGTCAAGGTCGAGGTGACTGTTAATAAAAATAGAAAAAAAAATGTTTCTTTAGAGCAAATTGAAATATTAAGAAATATGAAATAATACTAACGTAATTTATAGACACCGTATAGCGAAACATCGCATGAGATTGCATATGGGGTCGGTGGGGTCAAGGTCAAGGTAACTGTTTTGAAAATTAGAAAAATGCTTTCCACGAAAAAATTAGAGAACGAATTTAACTTTGTTTAATTGGCCCCTACTATTTATACAGTTTTTGCTTTTAATAAGGCCGGTAACACAGGAAAATTTGAGCGTGCTGTTTTCCGACAGTTCTTGTTACTATTTGAAACATTATTGTTTTAATTCAAAATTACATTGAGAAGTTCATAATTTATAAACTAATATGGCTCTATAACAAAATTGTATTCGTTGCTATGTATGACGGTTTTCTAAACGTAGTGAAGTTGGCCCGAGGTGGCTTCCTGAACCCGACCGAGGTGCTGGGCCTCACATTGCCCTGGCGACCCATTCCGCCACGTTTGGGGTCGGGAACTTTCTGATTACGCAGTTTATTGTTCACACTATCACTCCAGTCCGTATTCCGAGTGAAGAAAGCCCTCTTTGATTGCATTTTGTTCGTCATAGTTTGTATAGTTTCACTTCCACAGAATTTCGCTACCTCGCCATCGAGATTCTGAAGCTTATTCTTTTCCGCTTGAAATCATTTTTGTACTAAATGTTCGTAAAAATGCCCGCGGTCTTTCAGTTCGTCCTCGTCAAAATACCTGATTTGCCTCATGGCAGGCCCCAGCGCCAGTTGTTTGCCAACTGCTCTAGGCTTATCCCTCGCCGTGCTATATCCAAGGCCGTTTTAGGACGTAGGTCTATTTTTGCCGCGCGAGGAGGTCTTCGATCGGATCTTGGTTAACGTTCTGTTTGTTGCGCACGATTTCTCGTTGCATGTCCCGGTAATTGCGCAGTCGCTTCTTCATCTCGTTCTGTGACTTGTGCAGTTCGATCGCAGTCGCGTGCTTCAGCGTTTCTATGGAGGAGAGCGTGATCTCTAACATGCGTTGCTCTATATGGTTCGCGCGCTGGGACGCTTTGTCCTTTTCGTTCTCATCCATGACTATTATAATGATCATGAAATAGTACTACAATTGCGATAGGTCACTTTGTGAGTCTTTGATCGAATATCGATTATCTTTTTTATTTTATAACCGTTCCGATTATGCTTAAAATGTGACGCATTCAAAAAATAATTAAAATAATTAAAATAATTAAAATTTAAGTTTGTCTTGTAAAATGTATTTAAATCTGTAGAATAATTCGGATAAGAAGGTTTTATTTCAAACTATATGTTTACATTCATTTTGTTTATTTAGTTATTGATTTAAACTTTAAATCGTTATCATTTCCGAATGCCTGCTAATTCTTGTTTGGTCATTTCATGCACACATTATATACTACATTTTGTATTTAACAAATACGTCTCGTAGGTTACTTACGTTTTCCTTCGTGTATTATTCTTCAGCATTAATTTATTTTCGCTCATTTTGTTGCTGGTTAATATACCATCATTGCCCGTGTGTGTATTTGATCCGCAGTCTCCAGTCACCGCAGCACTTAAACAAATGATCAAAGCATTTGGCTGATTTCCTGCTATACACCGAATCAAAGCCAGCATTCAGACAACAAGAAAGCCCAGTATCCGGCGAATTGTGCCAAACCGGGCTCATGAAAGCCTATCTTTATTCAAGGAGTATCGAATTATCCACGCGTCGTATTAAACATGTATCAATTTGATAATAAAATAACCAGTCTGCCTTTGACTAAACGGCTGTGATCCATTCTACCTGCCAATCGTTTTGAAAGTTAATCAATTTTCCCTTGTATTCTCATTTCATTATTTTTATGGTAATTCAAAATATAAACTGATCCTGTATACATAATGACCTGAACTTTGCTGTTTGGTTATCGGACTAATAAGCGAAATAATGTTTTTCATCTGCATTTTATAGACCTCATTTCCAAAATAAAAATAACTTTGATTGAAAGACATCATATGGTAAAATAAATAACTATTCATGACATTCAGAACTATTTGCGGGGGGCGGGGGGGGGGGGGAGGTATGGGACGTGGCTGGCCATGCTATGGTATCGAATGTGATCAATTGTATCGACTTTATATTGAAATACAGAAATTATACTTCTGTGTGCTACGATTCCATTTATCAGCGTACTTTGGGTTCGTTTTGCGGTATGTATTACATTATTAATTATTAATGTCATTAGAGTTCTTCGGAGTATTTCTATAATGTAAAATCACACCTTATCGACGATAGCAATGTGCACACTTAACATAATTGCCTATGTCACACAAATGTATTGCATTTTTCTTTACCTATTACATGCACTAAGTGTTAGAAAAATTAATTAATGTTGTGTATTCTCTGTAAAAATGCGTATTTTGGCCTTCAACCATCTCAAGGTTCATTGATGTTATGCATGCCACATAATAAAAGGTCTCTATTCTGTCACCCATCCTCGCGTTGATATAAATTGTAAGGCTGAAGGTAATACGTATTCACAGATGACATGCATTTAATTGTAATATCAATATCAAATTCAATTCTGTTTTAAATCTACACAGAGTTGATTTGTTGCTAGGTATAATAACTGGATAACTGCAGAACATAGATTTTGTTGAGCCTTTGTTGAGCTTAATAAAACTCATAAGGTAAACAAATTCATGACACATAATTCCCGTTATCTCGTCTGCCAGTGCGGTACTTTGTACTAATAGACAAATCACTTATTCATGTCTTTCGTCTATTACCAATTATACAGACGGCTACAGAAATTTCTTCTTATTGAAGGTGAAGTCGTGATCCCAAGTGAACTCAATTAAAATCATTATTTGCTCTGTTCCTAAACAGTGTCTATTTATGTAGATCAGCAATAGGACGTATGTTTGCTTTCTCATTACACTGTGTTTGTATATACTTTAATTCCTGGTTTATTACCCAGCTGTTAACAACTAACTGAAAATGTATTTATAATGTTAACAACATGTTTGTCCAATCAATTTCAACTGTCTCTACAAAAATACGTCGGCCTATGTAAGTCCTCGTATGCACTTTAGGTGGTCTACGTTTTCAATGCAATTACTTTCAGTTCAAAGGGGTCGATATCAGTATTAGTGTGGTTGCAATATCTGTTAAGCCGACTACAACTTGCAGCCTAAGTTGAAATATTTATTCAGTATGTAGTGAGAAATGAATAGCCGCAACAAAGTGTCTCCCAACAGCACACTTTAGGGGGTCTTCAAGAACCAGCGGTCGATTGGATCCTTGAAGGGTGTTCGTAATCGAACATTAACCTAACTATAAGGTTAGATACCACTAAATAGTGTGGAATCCCCCGAAGATGTAAGCGACAGTATGCAGTACCGGTATATCAAATAGTTAGGGGTTTTTCTGCCAAAAGCGACATTTCGCATAACGGAGACTAATTTTAATGTTATTTCATGAAAACGACATGTCTTCTGTGCATTTTTACGCATCGGGACACCGAATTACTTGAGCTTTGAATGTGCAGTAGTTAATGTGTATTCAGCATGTGCCTTTGTCGAAATCGCGAGTGCATTCTGTGTTTCTTATGGGCGACTATAAGATGAAGTGAGATGAATTTTCTTAGTAGCAGCCAAACATATATGTTTTATTTTAAATTTCGAAAGCAGAGAGAACCACCTTTCCAAAGAGACCAGACTCGCAATATGCAAATCAAAGAAGGTAAACCGCTTAGATCGGTTAAGCTTGCCCAGGAACAGTGTGAGTAGGTTAACTGACCGCCGTGATATGACTGAAATACTGCTAAACAAGGCGAAAAATCCATACACACAAACAGCAAATCAAAGAAAGAGGCGAACGATGTCAGGAGACTTTGCTGTTTAACAATGGGTCTTTATGGGGATTTGATTTACTGGTTTGTAACCTATAATTGGTTGGTGGTCATCATGCCGGACAGGTGTGGTTATCTTCGGGTACTCCGCCCCCCCCCCCCCTTCCCCCAATATGTTAGTGCAAATAAATAACTGTAAATAACTGGAAATTGCAGCTATAGATGATTTAAACTTCATCCCATTTTTCAATGTGTCTCTAATATGTAAATTAGGTAAATGCACTGTGACATACCCAGGGTCCTCACGCAATGCAGCTTTGACGACGAAGGACCTCATAAATCCATATCTAATGTACCGGGATCATCGTTCATAGTGTCATCGACAATCCAACCTCGATAAGTAATTGGTTATATTCGTTTGTGGCGATACTGGGCTCGATAGAGATACAGGAATGGCCTCTTTCCGGAGGCGACGCGGACTGGGAAGTTTGCTGGACAGTGTGAAGCACCTAGTACTCTGCACATCGGTTTAGGAAATACGAGTTAGTGTGATAGGGTGTAGCGGGGCTCGAACATTCTACCACGGGGCTGTTATCAGTGTAATACCACTTACTTAGATCGCGGATCGGCAGCTACTACCTTTTTCGCGGGGTATCTAGAGTTTAAATATGATTTGCCCCCTGAAGGTTTTGACTTGTATATCAGTTAACTTTACAGGCCTAGTTTAATCCCTCTTTATTTAACCCCCCCCCACACACACACCTCCCCAATCTGGGGTATTGTACTCCTGTGTATAGGCAATCTGCTGTTGTCACAGTGTCGGCACTGGGATCAAATGATGCTGCAACTGAAACAGTGTACTCAGCGATTGCTCAGTCAGCTGAGAGAAAAGATAATATATAATAATCAGAGATTTTATGGTGGACCAATACACAAAGCTAAATACTTAGTACCCCTATGGAGAGTCCAGACATTCCTTAAACTAGACCTTCAATAGCGAGACTCTCTTCTCTCGTGTGTCAGTTCTGTCAATAGAATACTCGCCTATAGGCATGATTAGCATTAAGAGCCCCTGCTAAACTGTCAGCAAACACAGTTGGGCCATTACGGCGTGATGCCATGGTCAACACTAACATGGTTCCAGTGTTGGACCTGGTGATTGATGATAATTCTTTGGTGCATACGTGAACCAATATCTATATGAAGCACTGATATATTCCCCATCCCTTAACCGCTCGAATATGATAGGATTATACTGTCAGCGCAAGAGAAGACACACCAAAACAGCCTTACCAATATCAGCCGTATTCAATCACATAATACTTAGAATTAAATATTTTTATTTACGTTATTTTCTTAATATTTCTATAAAACAGTATTTAATAAAACATACGTGACACTTTGTTGTTATAGAGTCTGACACAATAAGAGTTTAATTATATTGTAGATTTGAGTGTGAAAACGGACTAGTGTTGCCTTCTGTTAATACATTTAATGTAACATGTATATGTATCAATATTAATGGCCGACTTTATTTTAAAAATTTTAGTAATGTGAACATATCATAAGAAATATTTTAGTATATATATAATGTGTTAACTGTGTTTTCAAAGAGATGGCGATGGCGATGTAACACTGGAAAATATCCTTCCACCCCTGGTATGTGTCCTACATGTATATTGAACTCGTTACTGTAATTAACTGTCTATTTACATATTAGTAATTCTTCACGTCTACTGTTATTATGGTACCAAACAGAACACAGAACTATTTGATTTTGACCGTTATATGGTGGACATTTCAATGCTCCACAACGCGTTCTCACAAAGTAAAACAAGGCTCCATCTTGGCTATTTGGATCGCTCCCCTTCACAATTGTAGCATCCACGTCCACGCACACATATAAGTTGCTACTGGAATGTTCGTAATGTGATGTCATATGGTACCCGTGGTACTCCAGTTTCCATCCGTTGTAGCACACATTTCTGGCCTATATCGTCATGGTCGGTCGTCTGGCTTGGCACACTGCACATGGGACCTCCTTGTATGCTAGAACATTCCAAATACTCGCTGAGCCTGTCTCGTATTCTGCACCATATACAACTCCACCATTACCTGTCGTTGGATTTTTGTCATCCCATATAGGATCTATGGGCAGACAAAGGTAGTTGATCCCACTTCCGGAGTGACTATAGTATGACCCGCCAGCATATCCGTCATAAATGTATGAAGCCCTTGAGGGACATGTAGTCCAGCCCCAGCGTGTGTACACGGACCCAGCAACGATATGTCCTTCAGATCTGCTGAGGACATTCGAAGTTTTTATTTTCGTTATAGGGTCCAATGTATAAACACAGAATTATTCACTACTTTCGTAGAGTTATTTATACGGTGTAAGTATACCTTTAGCTTGACCTGCAGTCTGGGATAAGGAATCCATGCGTCCCTGCAACTGCTCCATGTTGAATCTTCTCCAGGAGCTGCTCCTCGTAGTGGAACCGGGAGCACTCTGGTTCCCGACTCAAACGGGTTGCAACTACGTGTATCCACAACACAATCGTGAATACAGCCATTTGTACCATTGTTTTGGCAAACACAAACGCTAGTTAACAACCAATTGTACTGGTTTCGTTCGGTTATTCAGGAGGTTTCTGAATGGCAAGTTTCTTATCACATTATATAGTTCTTTGCACCAGAAAATACCTCTTTTATGACATAGCTGTTGTTATCAATACATAGTCTGTGTGAATAACCAAGGTTCTTCAGTTCCACTTCAAAGGTCACTTGATCATTCTGCATGCTCTCCCAGGTTATATAATAACCTTACATATAATATCATGTTCCTGTCATTGTTGAAATTATATCCTTAAACTGCCGTGGCAAGCTTTCAAAGGTTAATATAACATAAGTTAATGTGTGTTCCACAACTGAATACTGTCCATGAAGTTAGTTTTATGTTTTGTTAACCTAGGTTTACGTTTTCAACCCCACAATACTTTAACGCTACCGAAAGTGCGTGTACATGTATTTCCTTGAGCGCCATGTTTTTGCAAACAGCATCTTTATGCAGTGCCCGGTGCAAGCATCTCATAGATTGGCATGACATACCTGGTTTTGCACACAGCATCTGCACACGTTACATGGGTTTGCACACATCAAACGCTTTTTCGGTGTAGCTGTCTAAGATAACTTTTGACCTAGATTTCATGCGATAATTATGCAGCGGGAAAATTGAATGCCAATAGAATTGGGCAAATTTTCTAATTTCAGGGAAAGCAAACTTCAAACAATGGTTTAACGTATACCAATAACTGCTGCTTACTTTTGGAGTTTAAATATTTACATAATTGTTTACATAAGCGGATAAATTAAAGTTATAAACATATCTTCGACATACACTCTAGAAATGAACATACTTATGAACAATTTTAATCATTGTATGTCATGATCAGAATGTTATTTTCATTCATATTGTTTAGCCTACATAATCGGCGCGCTCTATAAATAGCAATTGCAATGCTACAATTCACGGGGACGACAGTCGGTCACAACGTAGCTCGCGAGCACAAAATATAAAGTGGTAAATTTCTGGTATTTTTCTAATATATAAGCAAAACAAATATTAACAAATTTGATTGGGCTTATATTTCCTATTATTTTATCATTGTGTAAAAATATTATTGTACTCTGTAATCGACTGTCGTCCCCCGTGAATTAATTCTAGCGAGTACAACTCCAGAATCATTCTAAAAATAGTGCGTGGTAAAGCTTTGTTTATACACACGCATCAATTAGCGTCTGGAGAATCCTAAACCCGAGAATTGCAATAAATGGGGAATTCATAAACTTACTGCTCATTCATTCCCGCTGTTATTTTCTGACAAAGTTAATTTGTTAAATTTGCATGACAAATTCATGTATCAATTATGTTTACGTAAATTACTAGTATTTAGCTTATTAATGTATTACTGGTGAAAACATGGGGCGGTATATGATCGGTTTATTCACGGTACAAATATTAATAATTTTTATTGAGTTTATCTCAAATTAATTTTGGGGGCCGATACGTTTTCTTATAGTGTCCGAAAAATTTAGTGTCCGAGAAGTCTCCTCAGTAGAGACCGAAAAATCTGCGGTCCGAGAAGTCTCCTTAGTAGGGAACGATAAATATGGGGTCCGTGAAGTCACAGCTTGGTCATCTTGTATTATATTTAGGGCAAAAAACGACATCTCAATATTATTTTCTACGCCGATTGTCTTTTTTAAAGACATTTCTTGTTTATTGCACATATCATGTTTTTGCGTGCATCACGCGACTGTGCATGCATTACATTATTTTGCATGATTACACGATTTTGCAAACATGGATTAGCTTGAATTTTGAAGGGATCACTTATACAAGAGTAAATTTGCGAAAGTTGTCCGTACGCTGTACATTGTTTTGAGGGCATTACATTGATTGAAAAGGAATTCCTGGTTCTGTACTCATCATATTGTGCGATTTCTCTGCTATTATTTGAATTTGATGAGCCCCTTAAAAATAACACTGAAACCTTAGCCTTAGCCTGCTATAATTGTCCCTCTTCCCAGATTGGATCAACTTTTGTGAGTGCCATTGCTTGTCACATTGTGTGCCTGTGGGACCTACATTCTGTAGACTAGTAGAACACGTCGTGTGCCAGGGTATTTAACGAAAACCAATTAATACTTGGTTGTTTTGATAACCTTGAGAGTTCACATTCATTTGTTAAGGTAACCAATGTTTTTCACAATTCTGTACATGCCTTAACAACGCGAATCTTACCCAACAGTAGCATTGAGATATTTATTATCTAGTCATAGTTTGGTCACTGGTGGTTCTCCTAAGTTATGAGAAACTCACAGAACAAATGTATTGAGATATGTAGATATGTAACAGTTGTATTGAGATATATGCTAGTTTGGCGCTAATAAATCCGAACTAGAAGCCAATTGTTTTTATTTTGTAGATAACCTAATTTAGAAAAGAAGTCCATATAAAGTGTATACCTATGCTTCATTTTCAAATATATTCAGACATTTTAGTAGCCAAATAGAAGTTTTAGTAGCAAATGGCTATTTTGGTACTGGTAGCACTGACATAGGATGTATGGACAAAGAACGGTAATTGCTTTGTTCTATTTTTTTGCAGTTGCTGGACTTCTGAGCAATTATGGCCACTCAGTTGGACAGTGAACCAAAGTGATCTACTAGTGGACAAGCCTGCGAATACTAATCCTCCAAGAAAGTTGACATCAACTCTTAAAACAAATTTATTGACATTACATGCACGTGATTTGTATTGTTGTTGCGCTATGTATAGTCATTTCATCTGTTGTGATATTGATTGACGGAATTCTGCCTTTATGATTTTTACATTTATCATTGTGCGTTCATCTTAACGGTGGTATATACCGGTTTATACAGTTCATGATTTATTTTGGTTAATGATGTTATAACTTAATATAAGTTCATATCCAATTTAACTGGCACATATAAATTATTATCGTGTTTTGCTCCACTTCAGCTTTTCAAATATAATCTTTTAAAAACGCTTGTTCAAAACAGGCGTTTTTCTCTTGTGCTCAATTTCATTATGACAGCGTTCGATTGGCGAACTTGTAAACAACCATTTATCATAATTGGTCGATACAAGCGAATGCAAGTGTTTGTTGCAGTGACAAATCATTGGGTAATGTTTGTGTTTGTGAAGACTTATGTGGTTTCTTTAGAGCAATGTTCACACACAGGTATAGTTTTGAATATATTATTTTCATTCATGTCTTGCAAGAGAGTTTGAAACCATACTGTTTTTACCCACACATTGCCACAACAGAACTCGACCTGTTTCCATGTATTTTATCATTCAAGCGTCATGGTAGTTCAAGTTGTCTTTATGTCTTTAGACTGTTTCATTCTGTTGTTTATTTTTGTAAATGATGTATTTTGTTTTATTTGCATCATATTTTTTAATTAATTATAAATAAAATAAGACTGAGAATGCTGTGTCATGAATTTTAGAGTCACAATCGTTGGCACCTCTTGATATTATCTCCCTTTATATGAAGGAGACACCGTGGTTCTATGAACTTGATGGCGTTTTCATTATGCAGAATTGCTTAAAAATGCATTTAATAGTTACTTATTTTGTCCATGTTAAATACAGTTAATAGCTTTCAGTTTAGCTTTTATGCAGACTTGGATCAAGGAAATTTACTCACAACCGCATGTATTTATTTTAGTTAAATAATCCAGTTGGTTTTGACAAAACAAAATCAACAACAACAATAATTTAATCAGAAAACACGATGAACAGATGTGCAGAGCTGTACAGCTTTTAAACGTTATGCACTGAGCAGATTTGCGACCTTCAGTAAAACGAAAACAAAACTGCATTCGCATAAGTAGGTGGTGCTCATATGAAAATAAGAGTACTGTTGTAAATTGTGAAGTTGAAGGCACTTTTTACCTTTTAAAACAATGTTATTTTAATACAACATTACACTGAGAAGTTCATAATTTATAACCCTATATAGCACTTAAACAAAATTGCCTACGTTGCTATGTAAGACGGTTTTCTAAACGTGGAGAAGTTGGCTCGAGGTGGCTTCCTGAACCCGACCGAGGTGCTGGGCCTCACATTGCCCTGGCGACCCAACTCGCCACCTTTGGCGTCGGGAACTTTCTGATTACGCAGTTTATTGTTCACACTATCACTCCAGTCCGTATTCCGAGTGAAGAAAGCCCTCTTTGATTGCATTTTGTTCGTCATAGTTTGTATAGTTTCACTTCCACAGAATTTCGCCACCTCGCCATCGAGATTCTGAAGCTTATTCTTTTCCGCTTGAATTCGTTTTTGTACTAAATGCTCATAAAAATGCCCGCGGTCTTTCAGTTCGTCCTCGTCAAAATACCTGATTTGCCTCATGGCAGGCCCCAGTCGCCCGTTGTTTGCCAATTGCTCTAGGCTTATTCCTCGCCGTGCTATATCCAAGGCCGTTTTAGGACGTAGGTCTATTTTTGATTTCTGTTGATCGATCATAAATGACCCGTCGATTTCCAAATTCGTGTCTGAATCTTCATCTTCACTTTCGCTTGAGGACTCGCCGAAAAGACGAATTTGCAGGCCGGTACTTTTTCTGGAAGACACACCATTGCGACCTCTGGGTGATCCCGGAGACACACTTTTATTTCTCGGTGAATTGTCCGAATGCCTCACACCTGGTGGGCAAGTCTTCGGACGCGTTTTCCTCCGAGCTTTAGCCTTTGATTTCATTTGCCGCGCGAGGAGTTCTTCGATAGGATCCTGGTTAACGTTCTGTTTGTTACGCACGATTTCTCGCTGCCTGTCCCGGTACTTGCGCAGTCGCTTCTTCATCTCGTTTTGTGACTTGTGCAGTTCGATTGCCGTCGCGTGCTTCAGCGTTTCTATGGAGGAGAGCGTGATCTCGAACATGCGTTGCTCTATAAGGTTCGCGCGCTGGGAAGCTTTGTCCTTTTCGTTCTCATCCATGACTTTTATATCCTGAAATAGTACCGCAATTGCGATAGGTCACTTACAATTAATTAAAACATATATTGTGAGTCTACGTTCGAATATCTATTATCTTTTTTATTTCATTACCGTTCCGATTATGTTACGAGCTGTGACACATTCAGAAAAGAATTAAAATTTAAGTTTTTTTTTTAAATGTATTAAAATCTGTAGAATAATTCGGATAAGAAGGTTTTATTTCAAACTATATGTTTACTTTCATTTTGTTGATTTAGTTATTGACTTAAACTTTAAATCGTTATCATTTACGAATGCCTGCTAATTCATGTTTGGTCAGTTCATGCACACATTATATACTACATTTTATATTTAACAAATACATCTCGTAGGTTGCTTATGTATTCCTTCGTGTAATATTCCTCAGCATTAGTTTTAGTTCCGCCCTTAGTATTGCTGGTTAATATGCCATCATTGCCCGTATGTGTATTTGATCCGCAGTCTCCAGTCACCGCAGTACTGAAACAAATGATCAAAGCATTCGGCTGAGTTCCTGCTATACACCGAATCAAAGCCAGCATTAAGACAACATTAGAGCCCAGTATCCGGCGAATTGTGCCAAACCGGGCTCATTTAAGCCAATCCTATTAAAAGCATATCGAATTATCCACGCCTCGTATTAAAAATTTATCAATTTGATAATAAAATAACCAGTCTGCCTTTGCTTAAACGGCTGTGATCCATTCTACCTGCCAATAGTTTTGAAAGTTAATCAATTTTCCCTTGTATGCTCATTTCATTATTTATATGGTAATTCAAAATGTAAATTGATCCTATCTATTAGGCTGTATAAATAATAACCTGAACTTTGTTGTTTGGTTAACGGAATAATAAGCGAATTGATGTTTTCCATCAGCATTTTATGGACCACATTTCAAAAATAAAAAGAAGTTTTATAAACAGAAATCATATGGTTAAATAAATAACTATTCATGACATTCAGAACTATTTGCACACAAGAACAACGCATTTAAATATGTTTAAGCACATTAAAAATGAACCGACAATTCGTTTTATGTCAGTGTTCATAAGATAAGCCGATATAATGGTACTTAGCCAGAAAGGCAAGCAATATGAACGCTTGCATTTATTTATGTTCTCAAATGACAGAGTAAAATATTAATTTCTGACATTTATCATCAGCTAAAATATTGTATGGTGTTGTTTGTATTAAAAAGCGACTTATATACTGAAGGTATCGTTCACACACATACATGTAATGCCAGTAAGTGAGCCCGAGCCCAGTGCGGAACGGCGGCGGGGCCAATGCGGAACGGCGGCGGGGCCAATGCGGAACGGCGGCGGGGCCAATGCGGAACGGGGACGGGGGGAGGTTTAGAGGACGTGGCTGGCCATGCTATGGTATCGAATGTGATGACTCTATCAATTTAATCGACTATATATTGAAATTAAGAAATACTTCTGTGTGCTACGAATCCATTTATCAGCGTACTTTGGTTTCGTTTCGCGGTATGTATTACATTATTAATATTTAATGTCATTACAGTTCTTCGGAGTATTTCTACGACGATACAAATGTGCACACTTATCATAATTGCCTATGCAGAACAAATGTATTGCATTTTTATTTTACTGTTACATGCACTAAGTATTACAAATCAATTAATGTCGTGTATTTTTTGTAGAATGCGTCTTTTGGCCTTCAACCATGCCAAGGTTCAATGATGTCATGCATGTCACATAATAAAAGGTTTCTATTTTGTCACCCGTCCTCGCGTTGATATAAATTGTCATGTTGGGGGTAATTTGTATTCACAGATGACATGCATTTAATCGTAATATCGATGTCAAATTCAATTCAGTTTTAAGTTTACAAAGGTTGATTTGTTGCTGGGTATAAAAAGCTGGATAACTGCATAACATAGTTATTGTTCAGCTAAATAAAACCCATAACGTAACCGAATTCATGGCACATAATTCCCTTTATCTCGTCTACCAGTGCGGCAATTTATAATAATAGACAAATCACTTATTCATGTCAATCGTCTATTTCCAATAATACAGACGGCTAAAGAAATGTCTTCTTATTGAAGAAGAAGTCTTAATCCCACGTGAACTTAATTAAAATCTTTATTTGCTCTGTACATAAACAGTGTCTATTTATGTAGATCAGTAATTGACGTATATTTGCTGTCTCATTACACTGTGTTTGTATATACTTTAATTCCTGGTTTATTATTCCTTTGTATATGCAACTAACTGAAAATATATTTGCAATGTTAACAACATGTTTGTCCAATCAATTTCTGCTATCTCTTCTAGAATACTGTGGATTAGGTTTAATTAAGTCCACGTGTGTTCTTTAGGTGGTCTATGTTTTCAATGCAATGACTTTCAGTTCGATACTGTATTGACATGGTTGCCATATCTGTCAGGCCGACTACAAACTTGCACCCTGACTCTGAATATTTAGACAGTATTTATTGATGAATAAATAGTGATAACAAAATGTCGCCCGACAGCACTCTGAAGGGGGTCTTCAAAAGGCACCGGTTGATTGGAACCTTTTACGTGTGCATGTCATCGAACATGTATCTATAATTGGTTGGTGGTTCACCATTTCGGACAGGTGGGGTTACCTCCGGGTACTCCGGTCCCCCCCCCCCCCCCACACACACACACGTACAAAGCACAAGACCACACATAAATTAAAAAGTATTGAAGAAATATACTTAACTGGAAACTGCAGCTATAGATTATTCAAACTTTCGATGTGTCTCTAATATGTAAATTATGTAAAATTTGCTGGGACACACCCAGGGTCCTCACCTAATGCAGCTTTGACGCGTAAGGAATCATCGTTTATATGGGCATCGCCAACCCAACCTCTATAAGTAATTGGTTAAATGACTTATGGCGCTGCTGCTAGCGAAACAAAAAACGCCTCTTTCCGGAGGACACTCCGACTGGAATGTTTGCTGGACAGTGTAAAGCACATAGTACTCTGCACATCGGTTTAGGAAATACGAGTTATGGTGGTAAGGTGTAGCGGGGCTCGAACATTCTGCCACTGGGTGTCACCAGTGTCTTACATCTAACTTGGATCACGGATCGGCCATTACTGCCATTTTTCGCGGGACATCTAGAGTTGAAATATTATTTGCCCCTGAAGTGTTTGACTTGTATATATATATATTAGCTTTAATAGCGAGATCCTCTCTCTCTCTTTCTCTCTTGTGTGTCAGAGCTGTCAATGGAATAAACACCTATAGACATGGTTAACATTAAGTCAACAAACACAGTTGGGCCATTACGGTCTGATGACATGTTTTACATTAAGATGTGTTCAGTATTTGACCTGGTGATTATCATTCTTCTGGTGAATACATGTACCAATATCTACGTGGAACCCTATCCATGTCACCGGTCGAATCTTATAGGCTGATACTGTCAACGCTCAACGCAAGAATAGCACATATATCAAATACAAAAAAATCAGCGTTAACTATATCACACTGAGTCGTTTTAACCAACAGCATTAACTAGATTTAAATTTATGTATTTACGATAACTATATTGATTTTATAAACAAAAATGCTATTTATGTTTATATATATATATATATATATAAAAATAGCAATTTATTTTATTTATATATATAAACTTATATATAATTATCGTTAATAATAGATCAATAAAACACTAATAATACACACTTTGTTATTATTTAGTCTGAAATAATGAAATAATAGAGTCAAACTAAAATAATTGTTCGTTTCCGCTTAAATCTACAAAAAATCTAGTGGGGGGAGGTAAAAAGTAACTTTTTTTCTTTAACTTTTTTTGTCGCGGCATATTTACCAAACAGTTTATGCATATTGGACTGCATGAAAAATGTTTAAACGCCTCCCATCGAAGAAACTGTAAGAAGCTTTAAATAAGGTCGTAGAAAGACATATCACAATATGAGTTTGAAATTTACTTTTTCAAAATATGAATTACCGAAAAGCCGCAAATAAGTGAAAACTGAAAGTCCGAAACAGTACACACATGTAAATAAACCGATTTTATTTAAATACTGGTACGTATATACCTACGGCGCTTTCATTGGGTGTAAAAAAAATAGCAATTTATTTTATTTAAACATGATCTGTGTATTTGCAAAATGTTTATCATTCATGACAGATACGTTTTCGAAGTATAAGCGTCTCGATAGACAAGACCGGCAGATAAAGAAACCCTTGATTCTATTATCAACAGTTGCCGTTTTTAATGTGAAATGCAAATAACAGTGTATCTCAGGCTGTCATACCCACTACAGAATCATTGTGAACGCTGTGTAAGAACTCCGGCTAGCCATAACGCGATGCTTTGAGAACATTAAAAAAAGAATCACCATTTATACGATATACATGTTAGTATTGTAGTTACGTGCATATTTTAAGTGTATAGCAGTACTGTCGGTTGTTGTCAGTCTTGCGATCAGACTGTTCTGGGTTCGACACATACACGTGTACGTGCTCACCGAGTTTGTTTCTACAGCAAAAAAAAAAAACAACAACAAAAAGACAACATAAAACAACAATCAAAGTCCGTTGTTTCTTGAAGACATACCGGTAGCACCAATGTTTCTGTTTTCATCACACTATTTTCATTTAAGCCATAAGGTCTATACGTTTCTGCCTCACATGATTTGCCAGTGAAACATACGAGGCGCGTCGTGAGAAAACCGGGCTTAATGCATGCGCGGACAGTGTCGTCCCAGATTGTGCAGTCCGCACAGGATAATCCAGGACAGCACTTTCCGCTTTTATGGTATTTTCTGTTTCAATGATGTCTCTTCTAAACATAAATCCACTGCAGGCGGAAAGTGTTCTCCCGGATTAGCCTGTGCGAACTGCACAGGCTAATCCAGGACGACACTTTACGCGCATGCATTAAGCCCGATTTTCCCACGACGCGCCTCAATTACATATTAACATCCTAATAAGAATATTATCCGTCGGTTGGCTAGAATCTAAATTTGAACAGAAGCAAATTAGCAAATGGACGACGAGCTTTTTGCACTGAATAGTACTATGAAAACATGAATTAGGACCGATGATGAACTAATGATTATAATGAGACACTCTTCTGTGAAATGACAGCCAAATACTGCGGCCCGGCTGGAACCGCGAACAAAAAATCAAAGTTCTTATTTTGAAACATAATCATTGTACAGCGTGAATAACATGTATTAGTATAAGCATTGAATCGTTGAAGGGTAAATTAATAATTTAAATTAATTCATTGTTAACAACAAAGTGCGCGATTAAGTGAATGCATGAGTGAGTGAATGAACGAGCAGACTAATAAAAAATAAATAAATACATCACAATAAATAAATAAATACATAAATAAATAAATAAACAAACAAATAAATAAATAAAACGATGAAAAAGATAATTAAGTTGACGTACTTTCTTTTTTCTTCAGCAGATCCGATAACAACTTTAAATAATGTGTATTTGCTCGTGATAAGAATCCTATAGTGGGCTGGTATATCTCTAGTCCTCTCCGATAAATGCTTCTATTTTGACAAGGTCTGATTTTCAATTTAGAACCCTCTGCATTGACACTATTATACCGCATGGCAAATAGAATTTGCAGCTCAATTATCCATTATCTAGTTAAGCATTAAATATATATCATCGAACAGAGCACTGCTGTCAATCAATAAAGAGAGATAATTTTACAGACACGATGACTAGATGACTATAGAATACACCGTGCTAATTCGTTTGCCACGTAGTTAACTGGTATACCATCAATAAGTTATTTGTTCTCATTTGTATTAAAGTATTTCAATGATTTCGTTCCATAAATGTAGATCCATTATTGACGATGTCTTAATAGTGGATATTCTTTGACAATGGAAGGGTGCCGAACCATATTGAATTACTGTTGAGTTATTTCGGTATTTTATCATATTAAACCTGTCGGTGCGAAAATCAACTTTATAACGACATACGGTAATTTATTTCATATGCTTCGCGTCTCTGGGTTAGAAGCGTGACGTAATTTGTCAGATTTCCAGAACGATTACTATAGTCGGCCTGACTGTTGTTGAACAAGCTGAGCTGAACAGCTGCATGGCCATAGTGATAATGAAGTTTGTTAGTAAATCAGTACCATGCTGATGAAGAAATGTGTGAAAGAACGAACAAATAAAAGAATCAAAGCATGGGTAAGAGAGGGAGGGCGAGAGGGAGGAAGAGAAAGAAGGAAAGAAGAGGTAAATTTTACGCACTTATCAATATTCTGAGATTCCGAATAATTCCGGGTCCCGGGAAATCATTCTATACACAGAGGATGACGTCACACGCCAAACCGCTGTACTTAAGCGCATTATTTCGCCCCAAACGGCGTAATCCCGGGTTCGCTTCCCACTCGGCGCGTGTGAGCGCCCCAAACGGCGTAATCCCGGGTTCGCTTCCCACTCGGCGCGTGTGAGTTTGGATGGTGGTCGACATACCAGACAGGTGGGGTTTCCTCCGGGTACTCCGGTTTCCCCCCACAGCACAAGACCACACCAAAATTAAAATATCTTTCAGTAAAAAATAAATAGCTGGAAATCGCAGCTATGATTCAAAATTCGTCCCAACTTTCGTGAGTCTCTAGTAAGTTAATTAGGTAGGAGTGCTGGGACACACTTCGGGTCCTCACATAATGCAACCTCAGGCGCGGAAGGACCTCATAAACTTCGAAATACACACACACACCAAACGGCGTAATGTGCTTACGCATGAAGTAATCCCGCGTATGAAAGTTGTTTCATGAAATGACTTTATTGATACCATTAATCAGTCTACTATTCAGTTAATACTGATAGTAGAATATATTTCTGTTCAATAAAATAACAGTAGTTCGTGTTTAACGCTGTTTAGTGTGTTTATTATAAAAAGCTTCTTTCACTTTCGTTTTGCGTGAAATGTAATGTTAGATGCCAGTAAATCCAATTCCCATAGGGTCCCATTATAAAACGGCGAACTTTCAGAATTCAGATTGTGCAAGCTTGGTGTTTGTTAAAAGATGAATCTTTCCTCTACCGAAAATTTCAATAAAAATATATGGCATGTTACTTCTAAGAAAATGCGTCTCCCCTGAATGGAGACACCGGTAGAAACTAGGGTTTCGGCAGTCATATGTCGACAAAATCCACATGCCACAGTAACCCCCCCCCCCCCCCAAAAAAAGCTAATCTTTCAATTTAGCCTCCAAAGAAATGTGCACAAAAATGTTCCAAACACACAGAGGATATTAGAAATAACCACAAAAGGCATGTCTGACATTTCACAGCAGAATAAAAATGAAACTCTAGTAAAAAAGGCAATATTTCGAATGTAAAACGGAGGGAAAGACATTGATTTACTGGTATCTAACCCGCTGTTAAATCAACCATTGCGAGCTATGCTGGAAAGTAGCGCATACTGCTTAGAGCGTGAGTACACAGGTCTGTCAGACCGGTGTAGACACAACGCCGGGAAATAGACTTTGATCGGATTTTAGATCCCGGTATAAATTTGGGGGAAATGAAAGGCCGGCTTTTGTACACAACGTAAAGCTGGCAGACGCGCTACCATTAAGCATCTCCCACTGTATGGATTTAGACAAAAATGCTTGGCTCTAGGGTGGGGAATTAGACCCTAAACAATACAATTAGTCCAATTCCCCTGGGTCAGCCCGCCGGCCCCTCCCCGGGGGTAAATATTGATAGATGCATTAGATGTAGTAGTAGTGGTGGTGGTATTGGTGCCATTTTGGTGGTGGCGGTGGAACTCGTAGTAGTAGAAGAAGTAGTAGTACTAGTAGTAGTAGACCTGTATAGTAGAAGTAGTAGTAGTAGTAGTATAGTAGACCTGTATAGTAGAAGTAGTAGTAGTAGACCTGTATAGTAGAAGTAGTAGTAGTAGTAGTAGGTATAGAAGTAGTAGTTATAGTAGTAGTAGTAGTAGTAGAAGTAATAGTAGTAGTAGTAGTAGTAGTTGTTGTTGTTGTTGTAGAAATAGTAGTAGAAAAAGTAGTAGAAGAAGTAGTAGTAGATATTGTAATCATCATCATCATCATCATTATTATTATTATTATTATTATTATTATTAATACTACTATAGATAAAATAAAATATGTTGTAAAGTTACATTATTTACATTTATTCAATTGCTAAAATATGCATTGCGACGTTCTTGTTCGAAACTGCAGGGTACGAATAGATACCGGAAGTACAGTTTGCACGTGTGTTGTAAAATGTCAATTATGGTTGTAAAAGAGCAGCAGGTATTTTATTTTCGAAGTTATTGTTTGATCCCAAGGTTTATACCTAATTTACATTTTCAAATCTGCATTAAACTATGCCACATATCCACGATGCAGTATGTATATGTTATAAAATCGTCCATTAATTATAGTGAGGTTAGTGTTCGGAAAGAATTAGTTTCGGACACATTTATATTTCATAAACATTTGATCAGTACGTTCACTAGTTTTTTGGTGTTGCTTAACGAATCAGTTTTTTTAATTAAAATTGCATAATTTTACGTACGGAAACCATGGCATAGGTATATTAATTTATAACATTGTTTAAGTTTGTAAAATTTACAGTTTCCATTAAACGTTGAAGTACTTAATAACAGTTATTAACAGTTTGTAACTGGCCACACAGACTGTTAAATGACCATTTATTACTGGCAAGGACACCGTATTACTAACTAACTGACATGAATAAAAGTTACATTTTGACAAGAAAAGCTTATACAGACAATTAAATAATGCTTAGAATGGCATCTTGCAAACGTCTTTTTTGTACTTGAAATCAATGAGGACAGTGTTTTGTTTACAGGTTGAAACAGCAGTGGCTGCAGTGCTTACATTGATGAAAAAAGATGACTCAGCTGTAAATATTGTTGATCAACCTGAAAAAATTGATGTTCAAATTACCCTGAAAAAGATCCCAGATGTTAAACACAAAAACATATCACTGTAAGTTCTGCCTTGACATTGTATTTATATACCGGTGAAGTACATAAATCCAGACACTTTTGCTTGTTTTGGATGATTTCTCTGGATAATTGCATTACACGGAAATAAAAAGATAAACATAAAAAGTAAGGTTTAATCTTAAGCTTTGGTAAAAAAACTTAGTGGAATCTGCTATCTAAAAGTCACTGAATGATGTGTTGAGAAAAGGCCTGTAACACATAGGGAAATACAGCTGGAGTGTACCTAAATCCGGACACTTCTTAAAAAATATGTTTTCTTAAAAACAAAAAGAATAAAAATCAACATTCAACTACAACTTGTTCGTCAGTTATCTTGTTCTTCTCCGATGTTTACCTCGTTCTGGTGTTTAGTTTCAAAATTTTCTCTGTAAAGCTTTATTTATCGGATATACTGTTTTGAGTTCCACCCCCCACATGCAAATGTTTACATTTGAAAAGGAAGAAAGACAGTAGTAAGTTAATAAATTAATTCTTAATTGAGTCTGTTGAAACATGACATATATGTTGATGAGAGGTGCCTGCATCAATTGATACCATAGAATTATGGGTCTTGATTGTACAAACACGTTTTTTGCGAGATGTCCGGATTTAAGTATTGTCCGGATTAAGGTACTTCACCTGTACCCTTTGCATTTCATGTTACTTTATGGGTTACTAGATTCACCGAAATCGGCCTAAAAAACGAAATCGGGCCGAAATCGACCGAATCACCGAAATCTGCCTATTTTCCAAAAGGCAATAGGTAATTCATTTAGACATGGTTTCGGGTTCTGTAACCACTTAGTCAGCACCAGACTCGCTTATCACAGGTATGTTAAATCTGTTTATTATAGAACAGTGGGCTATCGGTTATTTGTGGCCATGTGTTGATGAACCGGGTCCACCTCCTGCAGTGACAGTTAATAGATTACGGTCGCATGTTACATATGGCAAATTCGTTGCATGCCATTACTACATGGAGAAGTAAGCAATTGTGTTCAGGAAAAATAAAATTAGAATGTCCACTAAAATATAATTTTAAAAGTCATACAAGAAAAAAATGCTAAAATCACATTATTAAACTGAACTGTTTTAAAATGTGTACATGGTTCGAATTGACGTGGTACAAATGCAGAACAAATGGATTGATTTTTTTTCAAATTGAGTGAGTTATATTTATTTGATTTTTAATTACAATGACAAAAATCGTGTCATTTTAACCCTAAATGTAAAAACGCATTGCGCCAATTTCGCGAACTTTTAAAATTTAGCGTCATCTTACAAAATTAATCACTACAATTTTTTCAAATGTTTCACTATTGTCAATATGTTATTTGCGACAAATATGATGAAAGTTTGCGTGCAATCTGATTAACTTTGATTTAGATATTGGTTGATTTCGGTGATTCGGTCGATTTCGGCCTGATTTCGGTTTTGGGGCCGATTTCGGTGAGTCTAGTAACCGACACAGCCTACTACACCACTTAGATACAGTTGTTGCTTATGACCATTCCCTATCCACCCATATCACCGAAGCTCACTTTGACCTTGACCTAATTTGACCGTAAAATAATTCAAATGGGCTGTTTTTTGGTTAACTAGATTTTACCGTTTCGTCTAGCACCAACAGCGCTTACTACAACACTTGCATACTTGCACAGTTGTTGCTTATGACTATCCCCAATCCACCCATATCACCCAACCTCACCTTGACCTTGGCCTAATTTGGACTAAGAAATGGGCTATCTGGCACCAACCGGGGGCATGTGTGTTTATCAATCACAGAATCTTGTTTTCAAAACCCGATTAATATTTCCACATTTAATTGCTTACAGTAGTCATTCAGAATAAAATGTGTATGTATCTAAATTGGTTTATTAATTTATCAATCTATTATTTGTTAACATGATATCATTGTTTCTGTACAGCATCTTGCCCCACTCAGTGCACCACGACACCCGGGAAGTGTGCCTCTTCGTTAAAGATCTTGACGAACAGAACCGTGAATATGAAGAAACAGTTAGCCATTACGAAGATATCTTTAGAAAGGAAGATATTCAGTGCATCTCAAAGGCATGGTTATGATTCCTGACTTATTTTTATTAGAGCTGGAATGCTTCTTTAGAAAAAGACGATGCATTGATTAATAGATTGTATATGACCTGATTCGATTTGGTGATACTAAACCATCACATTTCTATTCGATTATCATTTTTGTTTTTTATTGACGATTTGTCATAAAATTGTTAATTAAAATTGTGGTTTATGTGTCGATTATTTATCATGTAAATCGATCATGCCTTCATGGTTGGTGTTATATTGAACTATTTGTGAAACATGATCACCAGTGAATTATAATCATAGTACGTTCAACTTCGTCCTGTTCGTATGCTTCAAACATTCTATAATGTTGTTTATGACACAGTCTATTAGTCATTCTGTCATTTATTATACACAAAAACATGCCTGATACATGGAAACTTGAATTGAATCAAAATATTCAACTAAATGATATTTGAAAATGTAATAGAATCAAATCAAGAGATGGCGCTGAAAATATTCAACTAAATGATATTTGAAATTGTAATAGAATCAAATCAAGAGATGGCTAAATTGTTGCAGTTCTGATTTTAATAGCACTGACACTGGCACTGACATATGCTGGAATTTTTAAACTGCTATTTCAGCTTATTTTTACTTCATCTTGAATCAACTTATTCAGTATTTATCCGTCAAGACCCATTGCATCGTTCACTACAATATATCTCCTCCAGATAATACCACTGAAGGCTCTACGCACAGACTACAGCATGTACTCAGCCAAGAGGAGCCTGGCCAAGGCCTATGACCTCTATCTGGCTGATGACAGAGTATTCGGAATGCTGCCTGGACTGCTGGGCAAGATTTTCTTTGCAAAGAAAAAGTGAGTCAAACTTCAGCATTGAAATCCTACTTGTTGTCCGTCTCATTTTAATGTTAAATTTGATCTTCATATATTTTGGACACATGCAAGTTGTTCGAAAAAAGTGCACTGTTGTTGGATGTAAAGGCATGTAAATATGTGCACGTGTGCCTTTCATTTGTGATGCTTTGTTAAATTACATTTTAGTTGTCATTGCACTTGTTTGTATATTTCAACTTACCTTCCACTGTTTTACCTTTTAAAATTATGTTCTCTGGAAGCTTCTGTGCATATGTTGTCATCAGTAGAGTCATTTTATACCATCATATATTGGTCCTTTAAGTTTCAATGTTCTTTACCTGGTATATCTGTTATAATGTCTGTTTTAGACTGGTGCCAAACCAAGTGAACTTGTCAGCCAAACACCTGAAGTCTGAGCTGGAAGACGTCGTCAGCAACACCAGGCTGGTTCTTCAGGGCACTGGATCCAGCAGGTATGGTCTGCCCAATGTTAGAAGCATTCGTTACAGCAACACAAAAGGATTTTGTTTGAATTGTGCCCCAACGTTTTTCAAATAATTGAGCACTGAATGATTTAATTGAGTACTTTTTCTACTTTGAGAAAAGCGTACTAGTAATATGTTCATAAATAAATTTTTAAGCGTAATCGGCATATGGAGTTTTGTTACTCATTAAAATTTATGTAATTGTGTCAATAGTGCTTCAGAACTTTGTATTTACACATATATAAGCCTTATCAGTTGCTCTTTTCGTAAATGATTAAAGGACCTAAGATAATCTTAAAAAAATTCAACAGGTCTGGAATGGGTGGAAATATCATCCAGAATTCTGGTATTCGTGTCAGGCTTGTTTTTGTTATTCCCCGATGCTCGTTATGATGATATCACTATTTTTCTTGTCCTATTTCTGAGCACAAAATATCAGCTGACAGAATATAAGATGTCGGCCAGTAATAAGGCGAGTTTTTTTATTTCTTGGTTCTCGGATCTGCCGACACGATTTTTTCCAAAAAGCAAAAAAAAAAAATTGTAGAATGTACTCGATATCGTTAAAATTACCTTGTGAAAGGGTTTCAACCTATTACACGGAATGCAAAAAAAAAAAAAGCTGAAGAAATGACAAAATGTTATGTAACATGCATTGTGTCTGTATATCGCTACATATGATTCACATGATTTGCTCTCTGTTATTTTATAAATCATGCAACACTTAAAGTCAGAAGAAAATACTCAGTAAAACCAATTAAGATCTCAGAATCATTGTATTAAATACACATTTATAATTTTATATCAATATTATAAGTAACAAATTTCATTGGTGTATATTGATTTATTAATAAGATATATTCAGTTAGTTTTCACTTTGTTAAACATGCTGTTATACATATAATATGGCCATTGTGCAGCGATATCTGCCACACTGTGTTTAAGTGTTAACATATTTGAACAGCCAGTTTTTATATGATAAACACTGCCTTTTACTGTTACAATTATTGGTATTATTGTCATGTTTATCATACAGTGATTAAGTTAATGTTGTGTAATATGTTTTTTGTAAGTAATAATGCATAATATTTTAATATCACTGCCCATTTCCATTTGTGAAATTCTAGTCATTAATTTACTCAATTCTGTATTTTTTTTTTTTTTTCCCTCGTCCAACCGGACACTTTCCAAAAATGAGAACCAAGAAATAAAAAACTCTGGCCTAATAGTCCATTTATCAGTCCTGGTTGCCAGTAACAGGTGGGAGACTTATGCGGAGACACTTTTGAATTATTAGTCGTTTATGTACGACTCGTGATTCATAAACCCTATTTGTGGTAGTTGTGTTATTTCAGTATTGTGTATCCCTAAGAAAATATATTGTAAAATTTATAAATTCTCAGGAATTTTAAAAACATTCTGCTTATTATTTGAGGTAAAATATGGAATTTGATGATTGTTTGTATTGGTCGTTATTTTTTATGGAAAACTTGAAAATAGAACACTGAGCAGTTAAGTACAGTTAGTTTTAGTACTCGTAAATGAATATAACTGTATCTGTTCTGTTGTCACCACTTACAATTTACAAGTATTATATTACCATTATTCTCTGTACCAAGTACCATTATCCATTGCTTCTACAGCTATTATATATCGAAGTACCAGTTATTTGCTGCTTCTTACCTGTATAACATTTGAAAGTAAAATTGATTTACTGCCTTCTCACATTTATTACATTTTTATGTACAATTTATTTACTGCCTTCTCACATTTATTATATTTTAAAGTACAATTTATTATCTGCCTTCTCACGCTTATTACATTTTTACATTTAAAGTACAATTTATTCACTGCCTTCTCACATTAATTATCTTTCAAAGTACAAGTTATTGACTGCTTCTAACAACTAGTATATTTCAAAGTACCAGTTATTCACTGCTTCTAACAACTATTATATTTAAAAGTACAAGTTATTTACTGCTTTTAACAACTATTATATTTCTGTCTTTTTCTGAGTGCAATTTATTCTGTGCTTCTTACATTTATTATATTTTAAAGTACAAGTTATTCACTGCTTTTAACAACTAATATATTTCCCAATTAATTCACTGCCTTCTCACATTTATTATATTTCAAAGTACAAGTTATTCGCTGCTTTTTACAGCTGTGTGACAGTGGCTCACAGTCGCCTCTCCAAGTCCGAGATCGTAGACAACGTTCTTGCAGCGTGCAGTCAGGTGGCAGAGAAACTTCCAGGGGGTCTTGAGAACATCAAGAACATCTACATAAAAGGGGCCAACACCAAATCGCTACCTGTATACTTTGATTTTGGTATGTGAATTTGTGACAGAATATATACTCAGACCTTGTTAACCTTATGTACAATGGTTCTGAATATAGGTATCTCCACTAGCAAAATGTCTTTTAAATCTTGCATTTTTCCCAAAAAGTTTACTTTAATCTTTGATTTTTTCTCATGATTTACCAAACTGTTTGCTATACTCTTCTCCAAATCCTTGGACTTACCAGAAGTCCAAATAGATCGATCCGGTTTTTGCCTGGGATAGTTTAAACCCCTCCCCAGCTTTTGTTAAAAGTTTAATTTCCGTTCATCGAAAATCACAAACATTACCTTGGGCTCATTTGAATATCACAAACATTACGCACATGCTCTTTTGTATAAAATAGTTAACCACTAAACGTGATATCCTTGTGCGATGATTAGATAATATTGCAGATTAATTTGAATAGGATTGACATTTGTGGGAGTGTCTATTCCCAGCCTCAGAAAAAAGCCCTGGTCCTGCGATATAACTTGACCAATTACAGTTCATCGTTTCATAATTTTTATACAAAATACCGGTAATAATAAATAAGCATGTGTATTGCAATGCGAAATTGAACTTAAGTCAATATTTTGTATTATAGAGGCCATTTTCTAATTAAACGTGTGTATTGACAGCATCAAGTCTTGTTTTAAATTCATTTTTACAGTATACTGAAAGTTTCAAAAGAACTTTAGAATTTGTACCTGTTAACAAAACTATAAATTTGTGAAAACTAGGTTGGTTACAGTAAAAATTGTTAATATCAGTACATTTATCAATGTTCACAAATTTGTTAATATCAGTACATGTATTAATGTTTATAAATTTGTTAATATCAGTACATGTATCAGTGTTTATAAATTTGTTAATATCAGTATCAATTTTTATAAGTTTGTTTATATCAGTATTAATGTTTATGAATTTGTTTATGTCAGTATCAATGTTTATATAACTTTTCTGTTTCTGACAGGAGGCCTAGTTAATGTGGATCTCCCCGACAGAAAAGAGACAAAGATTGAGGAGGCTGAAGATGAAATAACTACAGTTGAGGGAGCACGAGTGAAGATCAGAGCTGATGGGTATGTCCAGATCATTAAAGATGAAACTGTTGGAACAGTTAAGACTGAAGACAGTTTGAGAGAAAGGGAATATGTCAAAAAAGAGGAAAGTAATAGTAGTAATGGAGAAGAAGGTGACAGTGAAAATGATGACAGTGACATGGAAAATGTTGGTAACGGTGATGAAAATGACGGAAGTAATAAAACAGTGAAGGTTGCAAAACGAAGGAAATCTAAAGGTCAGACTCAAAATTCTGCACCTCAGATTTCTCAAGTGAAAAAGGAAACTAAAGCTAAAGCCCAGAAGAAAACAACAGAAACTGAAAGACTATCAGTGAAGAAAGAGAAAACTGTTGGTCCTGGAGCCACCGGAGGAAAAAAGGCATCGCCTTCTGGTAAACGGAATTTGCAGGGGGAGGCAGCAGAGGAGGTTGTTGCTAAAAAGAAAGCCAAGAAAACCCCAGCGAAAGCTATTGAAGAAAAGGTTAAAGAGAATATCACCAAGAAAGGAAAGAAAGCAAGAAAGGTTTAACAAACACAACATTCCTGATTGTCCAGACCCCACGACTAAGAAAGTTGAAAATCTCAAACTTAGTAAACTTAGTCTTAACATGAAATATTAGCCAATCTAATTCAAAGCCAATCTGTAACAATCAATTTCATTGGTCAATATTTTTTATTTAAGACGAAGTTTGCGATTGAGAATGTTCATAGTCATAGGGCCACAGTTCCCCCATGTTAAAAGAATTCTTTAATATCGTGTTGCATGGATGTTGAAATGTACGTACTTGTTGAAAAAAGTTATTAGGTATATGGCAGATTTGTTTTAATGAGATTTAGCTGGTATTAAAACACAGTGACACCATACTTTAGATATGTTGTTAGTTGATTACTGGTTAAAGAAATAGTGTAAAAATAAAAGCATAACCATAATGGCAAATAATGACCTCGTTTCTATGAGGGCTAATTTATAATGCAAAAGTTATAATATATGGATAATTTCAGTAAACTTTGTCAAAAATGTATACAGTATAATGACTCGGTGTGTTATTTACTTGCATATTAAGTGAACTGTTTAGCCAAAAAAACACCAACAAAAAACGCAGGCTTGGTATGAACTCATGCGTCTTGGCCACCACCAATTTATTGGTTTAGATTGTTTAGATTAGAGAATAATGACATGAAAATAATAACATGGAAAATTAGTTGCATGCTTCTACTGGAATAAAATGCGGTCTACAACTTCTTGATTTTCTGTACGTTCTCGAAAAAGGCATTGTACAACTTCATAAAAATGTTGTTTAAAGCATGAAAATGATTTATTTGCACTTTCTGTGGTACAGTATAAGAAACGATATACATCGTGCGTGTATTTCAAGTGATTTATTTCTCATACTACTGATTAATAAGAATTACAAAATACTGGTTAGCAGATACATGTCAGTTCCATTTGATACTCCATGCTGAATACACGTATTTTAATATTGATGCACAGTAACGAACAATTATAATACATATGCGGCGTTGTGTATCTTTAATTCATGTGGCATTTGTCACTGGTTTCTTGTTGTACTGGAGTAGGGGAATGAGTAATCGTTAAAACATGGACATCAACAAAACTGAGAAATTAAGTTCAGCTTGATAATAATTAAAACATTAGAATAATACATTATTTTAAGTAATTCTAATTATTATGACAAATGGTTTTCTGTAAAAGAAACGGCAGTTAAGGGAGAATACTCTGGTTATAACAAATGTCAACCTCCTCGCAATGATCTCCCTTCGTTAGGTTAAATAGCGAAGCACGGTTTCTGACTACGTATACATGTATTAGTATTTCAGTGTGTTGACGCCCTGGAGATTATTTGCCATTCATATAACAACTTTTGCAACAACGCCATTTAGGGCCGAAATCTTTTGGAAAGTCTTCAACTTCTATTTCCTCCATGGGATGTATTTTAAAATCAAGGGAGTCCCAACTATAGCTACAAATATGGGTTTATAAGTTCGGATATATATACACGCTATTTCTTTTATGACACGTGCGATTGCAGCCACGTGACCACAGTTTGCTTGTTTGTCGCCATCCATCTGATGTTTCTCCGGATACTCTCCAGCACCTGTTTCCGGCCACTCGCACCTGCACCAGCATCCGGGTACTTTGCAAAAAACGTTTGCACCTGCAATATCAAATTAAACATTACAGAGACGTATTGTGAAGCTGGGTTATCTTGGGACGAGCTGTGCTGTCTACAATTGAGGTTGTTCCAGATACACCCCATGGTTCCTTAGAACCCCGGTCAAAATCCCTCCTGATCATTTTTGCATACCCGCACATAATCCCTCCCGATAATTTAACTACGCGGACAAAATCCCCTATATTAAAAACACCGATATTTTCAGTCTTCATATGTATTTATTTAAGTTATAAATTAAAGTAGCAATGATATTGAATTATTGCAAGAACACCGTTTGGTAAATAATTGAAATAAATAAGCAGACGTATATCTAAAATATTAAGCGTTATTTTGATACTGAATATGGCATAAATCTTTTTTTTTTTTTCAACAATTATTTTTGAATAGAATACAAACACAGTTTTTAAATGTTGATCGGGGGGATTATGACCGGGTTGTAAAAACAACGGGATGGATTTTGTCCGGATACGTCAAATGAAGCGGGAGGGATTATGTCCGTGGGGGATTTTGTCCAGATACCGGTTCCTAATATATGTGTTACGTTTTCAATAGCGGCGCAAGCAAATCGCCTCAAAATCAAAACAACAACAAAAATCTACGAAATGCCGTCTAACATAGTATATAAATTCCAAGTGTGAGGTTCGACGCGCCCTTACACCGTTTTAAACCCCCAATGCTTTGCATTGGCCGTTCCATGGTGGTGATCTCAGTTGTTTTTTATCAATGTTTGTGTGTGTGGTTTATGTATTGTGTGCTATGTTGTAAAAGCAATTGTTCACTTGCCTGACTAAAAGGAACTTAGTATTTATATGCCGAGTCTGTGCTGCTTATTCATTCGGAGTTTCATTTCAGTGATTTAAGAAATGTTAAATGTCGACGTTTATAAATGTATAGAAATACCGAGCACAGTTGCGTACCCGTGTTCCACGTGACTCGGAAAGTGAGGTGCTGTTCATATTTACTAGGGCGTTAAATGTCAAACGTTCTTTATTGAATGGCATAATGAATACAATAAGAATGGACACCATCCATAAAAACCGTCATGAAAATTCATGCAATTGCAGAAACATACCTCCTGGAGTTGGTATTCGGTGTTGAAGTCTGATGCAATGCTTGGCAGCAGACGACCAAAGTATCGGGAATAGAGAGTAAACCTGTAAAACCGAACACTTTGTATTGATAGCAGCAGTCTTGAAGTAAACCAAAATGACTTATTGTCAAAATAATGAACGTATGATATTATATGTAAATCACCGAATAAAAGAGGATTTTCGTTGCAATAAACATTAGCCAAAATAAACATTAGCCAACATGGCATATCGATATACATGTACTGGAAACCTTCATGGCAATAATAATACATTTATTTTATTTATTTAATGAAGGTTACATATTAAGCAAACTATTTATTTAATGAAGGTTACATATTAAGCAAACTATTTATTTAATGAAGGTTACATATTAAGCAAACTATTTATTTAATGAAGGTTACATATTAAGCAAACTAATGCTTATTTACAATATGACATTCAACACACGGCAAAACACAGTAACAATTTATAATCAGTAGGGGTAAACAGGAGTAAACATGCAATTACTCACAAAATACTACTTCACAAAATGTTCTTACTAGCCAGGAACCATTGTGACAGCTTGTGATAAAGTAGGAACCACAATGAAAACTTACACTTTAACACTTGGAACCGTCATGCCAATCAATTCAGCGTCCATGGAAACGATTTGATAACAAGCGTTCGTGATAATTGCCTAATATACAAAGCGTCCTAGGGACGCCTATGTGGAAATCCCCAAATATTCGTATCTATCGAATGAATTTAAAAAAAATAGAAACACGACGCAGATCCGATATTAGTGAGAACATATACGGCCAGCTTACATCTAAGGGTTGAAATTACAGGGGCCATATCCACAAAGCTCCTAAGGAAAATCTCAACTTCAGTCAAATTTAAGCGAAAAAGGTTCACATTCAATTTTGCTTGTGAAAATCAATATACTTGAAAAATGATAAAATAAGAAACGATCTGTTTATTTTATTTACCAGAGTAAAACCATTTAAGGTAAAATAAACTTTACAACCGGCCGCAGACTTAAGGAATTTTATGATTTTAAGAAATTTACTTAATTTTTAATTAAGGAGCTTTGTCTATATGGGCCCTGGTCCCTACCGGTCCACGAGGCTCTGCCAGTTGTTGCGCACCCAGTCCCACACCAGCGACCTGCCCACCCTGTTGCCCGCTATGCTGCCCAGCACCGTGAAGTAGTCCTGCGAGCGCACGTACGACTCGTTCTGGGCGTATTCGATGTACCTGAAGCCATGGCAACGGGCATCAGGAAATACGTTACAATACATTTAGTAACTTCGCGGAAGTATACTATATGAATTTTGCGTTTTCCTGCAATACGCATGCAGTAAAATTTAATTTATAATGTATCTGTTCTAAGATGCTTTTCTGAAAGGCGAAAGCGTACAATGACAGGGTGTCTGCAGACGAACAGTAAATGCTTAAGACGTCTTTACCTCGAGGCTTATGGGTTCTGTTTCTTTATAAATATAGCATATATGTGCCGGAAGTGGTCTGGTTTTTCTCATGGAGAACATACGTTTACCAAAAAGCCTGCATCATATGGTTTATTTAATGCATAAACATTCAAGCCAGATTCTGCATTTACGGAAGCAATAAAACAATGTAATTACAGCCGACATGAGCAATCATCGGTTAACACTGGTACTGCAGATGAAAATATGCGGACACTGCACCAAATATAATGGAGAACAGAATCGTAAAACAATTTTAAACGTACATGTCACAAACAGTGAATGTGAAATTGGGGTGAAGTGTAAAAGCACGTCATAAATGGTGTTTAGGCATGATTCAAGATACATTCAAAGTATTTGATATTCCTGTCAGTTTTGAATAAGTGAGGAAATACTGATGAATACCATCAGTTAGAAAATTGGATGTTCATTTCAGTCGTTTTCCTGTTATTATATGTGTAAAACAAAATATGCTTTATGACTCGGTAACTTGAGTCTGAATTTTTTTTGTCCAATACAATACAACACTGAGTTGCTTCCCAGAAAAAAAAAAGTTGTACAATAAATCTTGGAATAATATTACAATAAAATACAGTTCAAATTATATTAAATGACGTAACCGAGCCTTGATTACAGTGGAAAGTAGCCCCATTTTGAAGCTTCATACAAAACTCATTTTCCTCGTGATGAGTAAAATTCCATTCACACTAGTGCATGGTTTAGATCGTATGGATACTTTTTGTACCCACACTGACATTTTCAGTCTTAATAAGATCGAAATTGCTAAAATAAAATCTTCATACTTTCCCGTTTGTTCAAATACAAATCTTCATAACATGCATTAACCATATTGAACTGATGATATAATGTTCCAAGTTTTATATTAGCTGGTATGGCCATTAATATGCACGCCCTGTCTATATGGCTATACGGACTGATCTGTATTCCAAAGATGTCCATTCCCGCCTCCTCGAGGACAATTAAGAAGCTGATGAAGCCCTTCGCTTGATTAAACAATCCCGTTAACAGCATCTTGATGTTTGCCAAAATTAGGTTCCAGTCTACGGTGAAATAATTAAGTTGACACCATATCGATATTGGTTATACAATTACTTCCGCTTAAAGCATGCATATACAAATGCACACGTGAGTTCTCAAATGTACATGCATGTCGTGTCGTATTTGATGATGTGTTTATTTTGTGCATTTCTGACACTGAAATATGCAGGATAGGAAAGGCAAAATACATACTTCAGTTAAATAGTATATCTGTGCAGCGAAATAATAAATTGTCCAATTGCCACGAATATTTTATACCCAGGTATTGTTAAACGTTTAATTTCAATGACGCAAGTGCGGAACAAGCTTCACCGCGTTCTCCTTTGTTTCAACTATACTAAACAGTTGACATTCGAGTGCGATTATTGGATTAAACACTAACCTAATTTGCATATAATGGACATTAGTGGACACGTCTGTGGCGGATCCGTGGTCTAGTGGTAAAATACTGGCTTCACAACCCAGGGGTCGCATGTTCGAGCCCCCGCTACACCGTAACCTACTATCTAGTCTTTCGCATGAGACGTTAAACCGAGGTGCACTGTACTAGGTGCTTCACACCGTGCACTAAAAGACACAGGGTCGCCTCTGGAACGGGGCGTCTCCTGTATCTTGCACTATTCCCCGTAACCCAACTCCCAGGGTCGCCTCTGGAACGGGGCGTCTCCTGTATCGTACACTATTCCCCGTAACCCAACTCCCAGGGTCGCCTCTGGGACGGGGCGTCTCCTGTATCTTGCACTATTCCCCGTAACCCAACTCACAGGGTCGCCTCTGGGACGGGGCGTCTCCTGTATCTTGCACTATTCCCCGTAACCCAACTCCCAGGGTCGCCTCTGGGACGGGGCGTCTCCTGTATCTTGCACTATTCCCCGTAACCCAACTAAAAAGTTGACGATGGGGACGATGGCCATATGAGAGAGAATCCCGGTGCACTCGATAAAAATGTTCTACACACACACGCACGCACGCACGCACGCACCCCCCCACACACACACCACACGCACGCACGCACACACACACACACAAACACACACACACACACACACACACACACACACACACACACACACACACACACACACACACACACACACACACACACACACACACACACACACACACACACACACACACACACACACACACACACACACACACACACACACACACACACACACACACACACACACACACACACACACACACACACACACACACACACACACACGCGTCTGTTACCTCATGAGCAGAGGTATGGAGTGCGTCTGGGCGAGTGCAGACTGGAGTTTGGATTTCTCCTGCGCGTCAGCCTCGTCCAGGTAGCGCTGCCACGTCACGTGCCAGTCACGTGACGAATCAGACGCACTTATCCCGTAGGTGTACACCAGAGAACGGAGATTCGGGGGAATACTGGAACAATAAGCGCAGAGTGTTGCCAAACTGGAGACAAAATCTGAAAGGTTATGTTTTGTGAACGAAATTTTGGACGCAATAATGTTAGCCGTCAGTGTATGCATAATAGTATTATGTCTCTGAAAGCCACCAATAAGTCAAAATGTCCCTTTTTAGGCATAAACTGTCTGATTAGATTACATATATTTTAGGTACGAACTATTTTATAAGGGATACATATGCGGTATGTTTGCCTCGCACGTTAAAAGACAATTTAATCCAGTCTCCGTAGGCTGGTTTTCAAATTATCATAGCATCAAAATGAATTAACCGAAATTCCAGTTATGCAATGCATGTATATGTACGTTGTATAGTGAAATAATCGAAATTGAAATGCAATGCACATGAAATGCCCAGTATAATGAGTTGACCGATTTCAAATCTGTGGCGCGTCGTGAGAAAACCGGTCTTAATGCATGTGCTTAAAGTGTCGTCCCGGATTAGCCTGTGCAGTCCGCACAGGTTAATCCGGGACGGCACTTTCCACTTTTATGGTATTTTCTGTTTCAAGGAAGTCTCTTCTAAACATAAATCCACTGTAGGCGGAAAGTGCCGTCCCGGATTAACGTGTGCGGACTGCACAGGCTAATCCGGGACGACACTTTACGCATATGCATTAAGTCCGGTTTTCCCACATCAGGCCTACTGACGATTTTCCTATTATTCCATGTACATGTACGCACGTGGTGTTTCTGTAGAGCCAGTCCAGGAACTTCTGTTTCACGGTTGTCATGCAGCCCTCGTGTCCGTTACCGCACGCTAGGGAGATCACCGTACTCCTCAACAGCCTGTTGACACATATACATGTTAATGGGTTCCTGTCAAAATGTACTAGCAATACTTATTCGTCGAAATCATATATGCAAACTGACTTCCTATTCTGAGATAAGAAGAATACACGAGTAACAAGAACATGAATGCAATGATCGAATTCCTCCTTTTATGATAAGTTGTGTTGGAGGTAGAAATGCTGCTAAAACATAATTATTATTTTAACTTAAAACACAATTACTCGTATAAACAGAAAAAAACAAGTTTAATTGTTCAAAATACATACGCAAATTCCAAATAAACATGTTGCAAATAGACATTGCAATTACTTCGTACTCCGCCATCACACTAAACCTGTGCACCGGAATTTGTATTCCTGTTTACGGGATCAAGTGAGGACATTTCATAGCTAGCTATCGAAACATACAGTTATCAAAACGCGACACTACGAACTGGCAAGGGAGAATTGTTCGTATTAATTAATGCTTTTTTCGTTGTATCGCGTCTATATGAAAGTTCAGTAGTGCACGTAATCTTCGTAGGTATATATATATAGTGTATGCGCTAACTGGAAAAAAGTTAATTCTATTACAGCCCTTATGTTAAAGCAGCAGTCCAGAAATATGTTAATAAAAGTAAAACTTTGCATAAATCCTTTCCTATGGACATCTTACCGATCAAAATACAAAAAAAGGCATTGAAATCGATAAATAATAACGTTTTGGTAACTTTTCATCGTATAGTTTCTGTATGCGATAGCTGGTGATGCTCTGGAGAACAAAAGTATACATAGTGTATATTCCGTTCGTGCCATGCGTTTTCGAACATAGACACTATAAAATGCCTTCTGTAAATAATTAACAGTTTTCAGTCGATAAAACGTCATTACCGTTCATGAGAACTAATGCCAATGTAAGATGTATTGAATTATATTCTATGGACTGCGGCTTTAAGGGATAAAAAGGGTAAATATCGATTTGTAGAAAACATTATATAGAAATGCCCGGTACTTGTCCAGATGTGTGCCCGTGTCTTCCCAGCCTAATCTTTTGTATGCGGTGGTCACCTTGGCAACCTTGTATTGCTGGAATATACATAGATCTGTTGTCTGAATTATTGAAATACTCATAATTAAATACGTAATAATACATAATAATACATATTGTTACTAAAAATAGTAACAAATTGACGTCGATTACGGGCCGTTACGCGGCTCGACTGAGCCGATATAATATAATTGGCCGCGGCCGATTTTTCGATAATCGAAGAGAATCCGATCGCGCGACGTAATGACGTAATCAGTCGAAATCATGGCGGAGTCAGAAAAAACGCTAGAATCGCTAGCAAATCGTCTTATGGATCTCGACGCGATAATACAGGCTAATGAGACTATCGAGCGAGAAAAAATTACAAACAAAGACACATTCGACTTTGTTGAAAGCAAAAAGAATGAAAATACAAAGAAAAAAACCGCAAGTGATGTGAAACGTTTCCGTGAATGGCTATCGATGGAAGATGAAAGAACTGATTTCGAAGAAATCGAGCCGGCAGCATTGGATATGTGTATTGCAAGATATTTTCTAAGTGTCAAGAACTGCAAAACGAACAAAGACCTTGAACCAAGTACGATTAAAGGGATTCAAGGGAGTATCAAGAGATATCTGTCTGAGAAAAACTACGCTGCTGATATTATGAGCGATCTGCGGTTTAAGCACTCCAGAGATGTCCTGGGGGGTAAGGCCGTCGATTTGAAAGAAAAAGGACTGGGGAACAAAGCCAAGCGAGCAGATCCTTTTACAGCAGAAGAGATTGACATCCTGTACAGAAAAAAACTACTTGGTAAAGGTAAGCAAACTTAAAATGCAATCAGCATGATCAGCTGATTTATGTCAAGTTTTGTATTACCGTTGCGTAACAACAAGGGAGGTCACTCTGGTTTATGGTCATTTCGCATTCTTTACATTTCGTAATCTAGTCAAGTTAGTCATTGTATAATCGCTCTACATTGAATAATATGAAGAAAAACATTTAAAGATATAATATGACTTTTTTATGACTTAAAAAACTCATTTGGACTTCCTGAGATAATAATTATATTCAATTTTATTATTTTTATCGCACATGAAGCAGATGTAAATAGAAATGTACAATTATTGGATTGTTTTTTGTTGTCTTTTTAATGCAGAGATGTAAATACTGTTTCGGGACCTATTCGTTTATCGTACTTCTTAAAATTATTTTTACTTTTTCCAGAAGCCCCAAACTCAATTATCAACACACTCTGGTTAAACAACACCCTTTACTTTGGACTGAGAGGTAGACAAGAACATATGAACATGCTTTGGGGGGACTTAGAATTGAGACAGACAGCAGATGGAACCAGATACATAGAATACACAGAGAGAGCAACCAAGACAAGGAAAGGGATAACTGATGATGCAAGAATGTTCAAACCCAAGATCTTTGAGCAACAAGGTAGTAAATCTAGTTATTATAAGAATTGCAGTATTAAAGTTTAATTCTGATTTGTAAATGTCAATAATATTAAAAGAATAAAACATGTGAGGAAGATTGTATTGAATAAAAAATTCTATTATACCCATGTGATATCTTTAAGCTTACATTTCTGTTTCAAATTCTCAAAAAAGATAAGTTTGAAGTGAAATTAAAATATTCAATTAATAAAAAAACATATCATTTCAGGAGACGAGCGATGTCCGGTGAAACTATATATGGAGTATAAAAGCAAAAGACCACTCACCAGTCTCCGTCCAGAAAGTAGATTCTATCTGCGGACCAGTGATAAAGTCAAAGTCAAAGGAGATGATCCATGCTGGTTCCAAAATCAACCCATAGGTAAGACCAGACTTGGCCAAATTGCAAAAACAATGAGCGAAAAAGCAGGATTCACAGCAAGACACGTGAACCATTCAGGCAGAAAGACACTAGTAGCTTCTCTCTTGAATGCAGGATGTGCACCCACTGAAGTGGTTCAGGTTACTGGGCATAAAAACATTATGACTCTCAACAGTTATCATAGCCTGAGCCTTGAACGCCAAAAAAAGATGGCTAATATTATTCACCAGAATTGTTCTTCCACAACCACGGTTTCATCTTCTAATGTACCTGTACCTTCCAGTGACAAGAATGATGACATTAGTGATGATGATCTCTTGCAACTCTCTCAAGAAATGGATCCAATGGTAGAACAAACATTGAAACGCGTTCGAAATTTTGAAAATGTACTTGACTTGCAGGTTTCTCACAGTCCAGGTGGATCATTGTCCATGCAACACCTAAAAATTCCAGGCCATGTTTTTTCCAACTGCACATTTAATTGTGCAGTGAACCTGGTTGTGAAGAAATGATAAACACTAAGATTTGTGTCAATTGATCACTGAGATGTAGTATTTTCTATTTCATTTGGCCAAAATTAAAATTGTCTTTGTTTATTAAGGTTAGCCTTACCCTTAACTTGAGCATTATAATTGCTTCATAGGTTAAATCTACTGTATCTTTGTTAGATATGTATTTTATGATCTCCTTATATTTGTTATTTAATTATTTGTATGATATTATGCATGTTTTGTCAGATTCAAATGTAAAATAAAGTGAATTAATAACAAATAAATATTTGTCTACACTGTATTTTTTCATGTCAATATTAAGAATTAAGATATTTTGAGTTCACACACTTAAGTATATCAAAATGTTCAAACATAATAACACACAACATATCACATGACGAATAAATATAGTTTATAAAAAACTTGAACCTGAAGTTGAATTGACATTTTGATGTGCACAAAGAATGCGTTTTAGACTTCATTATGGATATTAAGACTAAAAAAAAACTTACCTCATTGCTTTCTTAATTATGCAATACACTGGGGTATAGCTACAATTATCTCAGTATTTTATTTGTTATTAAACTATATTCCGCTGTGCTGTATATTAGAAACAGTCCGAAATGTCAACGTACCGGATAACTATTCAATATGACACATTCCACTACACCAATTGAAGAGCTCCATTTTTCAACTAGATAATCCTTAAATTGAATGTTGTGTCTGCTGATCTTACGAAGGTTTGCTAGCAATCATCTTTAATTAAACAATGAAAGATGGCAAACCACTCGTTGTGTTTTTAACAAGCTTAAAATTAAAGAGCTATAGAATTATATACTTCCATCTAATTTGACCTCTGGTTTTGTAAACACAGAATTGCGTCCCTTAGATAAATGAGTGAGTCAAAACGGGCTTATCAAAACGGTCAGGAGAAAAACGGTTATAGCCAAAATTGAATCATCACTCAACGAAGAATACAATATGTATTATAAACGATAATATACGGCAGAGCTGGGCCGGGCGTCTATAATCAGCCCTAACCGTATAACGGCCCTCGGGCCAAAGGCCCTCGGGCCGTTATATCGGCAGCGGGCCGATTATAGATGCCCGGCCCAGCTCTGCCGTATATTATTGTCTAATTGTTACTAAAAATAGTAACAAATTGACGTCGATTACGGGCCATTACTCGGCCCCGCTGAGCCGATATAATATAATTGGCCGCGGCCGATTTTCGATAATCGAAGAGAATGCGATCGCGCGACGTCAACGACAACGAATGGCGTATGTAGTCAAAATTAAACAGTTATATCCGAAAACGCAAATACTGAATATTAACGAAAGTTTGTAGTTAAATTGATTAAATATATAGGATCTATAGCCTATGCGTCTTTGAGCTGAGAAAAAGAATTACTGAACCAACTTGAACAGATCGGAAACTTTTACTGTACCTCAATTTCAATCCATTGCTTCCAACAATAAAAATCCAACAATACTGTAAGCTCTTCAATTCCCTTTTCTTGTATCCGTAAGCCTTAATTTGTAACAATCATGATATTAATTGCATGTGAACCATTCTGACCAGAAACACGATTTACGAAATCGCAATGACTGGTCAGAACGTTTGATATAATTCCGATTCAAAGTCTCAAAATATATTATTTATCCAACAGCTTATTGTAATGTATTTTACTAAAAATAAAAGCAAACACGCCATAAATCGTTGTCACAACAAAACTGCGAGTCCAGCGAAAATTGGTTTGTTTCGTCACTGTTTTTCTGTTTATAAATTACGTCATTCGTTAGAATTGCGTCACGTATTGCGTAATTAGTTGAATGTTAAATAAAAGTACGGAAAGTTTGTTTGGTGTTTTTATTAACATTTTGTGTAATAAAGAAAGTAACATGATTCTTTTCTTTTTACAGGATAATATGTATTATAAACGCTAATATACGGCAGAGCTGGGCCGGGCGTCTATAATCGGCCCTAGCCGTATAACGGCCCTCGGGTCTAAATAATGTTGATTAGACGGAGGAGCTTTGATGAAGTATTGAATTACAGGCTCTTTCCTTTTATATGATACCATCGCTTGTAGTTCTACCCTTTAATATATAAAAATGCTGCACTCAAAATCAAATGTTTCAAACGATTTGTAGCTTCACACATAACGCGAATGGCGCTAAATATTCATGAACAACTTACAAAACTTGCGTGCCTCGTGTCCCACTACCGAAATTGTATTAATGAGGTTCAAAAAGAAAGCAAGACAAAAGTTATGATTAGAAGTAAATTCTGCCAACCTGAAGTAACTCATAGTCGCCGGTAAATTCAAGCATGGCGGCAATGTAGCTCAGCCCGCTGGTGGCGCTTTCCCAAGGGAGGTAAGCTTCTTCCGCATCCAGATATGACGTCATCTGTAAAGCGACGTCATAACCCATCAATCCAGCGCGCGCAAGGTTGAACGCGTCGTCAATTAGGTTAGATCTGTCGGCAGGTTTCAGCACCTACAAACACCAGAACAGATGTTGAACATCAATCATCACTTTGATTGTATTATTAAATCTGTTTAAATATTTTCATATTTATACGAGTTTATAATTATAAATGAAATCCGCGTATGGACAAGGAATGGCGAATAAGAAATGTTATTTGTTAATAGCGTTAGTCTTTGTCAACGTTTAAATCATTATTGTATATTGTAAGAGATATAGAACCTTTACGGAAAATTAATAGGTACTAGTATGCTTTTTTCATGTGACTGTATGTATTTAAGTTCAAAAAACATGTTCAGTTGCTTTGTAATGTTAAGTACCGTTCTGTTATGGCGTAATACGTCAGACAGACGTCGCCACACGTTGACCGGATAGTTGACGCGATAGAAGCCGATTCCTTCGAGATTGAACTTGACCCAGAAGGAGGGATCCGCGGAATTTAGTGGTGCTTTCGTTCGAATGGGTACTGAAATGTGGACACAAACATTTTTATCAACTCAGTCTGAAATTTTTGAATCTGGATTTAGCGTAGTTTGTTAATACAACTGCTCTTCATATCCATTTTTGCAATGCAAAAAAGTATAATATAATAAATAAATAACCCATTTATCTGGTATAAAACAGCATGTGATATGTCTTGGTTGGGATATTTATTAACATACAATCAAAAAATCAAACATAAAACGTTATAATAAAAGCTTAAACATATTTATTATTAACTGCTTGTTCCTTTGCAGTGCTGAACATTGTATTTTATTTGATTATATAATTATATTACATCAGATCCCAAATCATTTCTTAAAATGAACAATTCTTGCACATACATTAATAACTAGTAGTTTGAGTAGCAACTTTTGTCACAGTGTTTTTGTCTAGCCAATTTGGGGCCGAAATAGAGCCTCATTCACAAAGTAAATAAGTAAAAAAAAAATTATGCTTTATTATTTTTTTTATTTTGTTTCATGCTCCTGTTTTTGTCTAGTGTTACCGGTGTTTATATCAAAAAGGCATGTAATATGTAAAAATTCAATTAAAATTGGTTACAATATTGTGTAACTTAATCCTGATCGAATAAATTTATACACAATAGATCGAAATGTTATTTTCACAAAGTATGGAATATCTAAACTACTTTTCACAATTCAAAGGGCCCGATCCCATTCACCAATGGCTGAAAAAACACTGACTGAGAACGTATTCCAGATTGAAAGTACAAAACGACTTACTGCTGAAATACTGTTTACCTGTACGGTTTCCTTTCATCCAAACTTCATAATTCTGTTTGGTGTTCGTCATGAAGTCCAGCTTGATGTACCACCTGTAGCTGCAAACAAAACGTTTAAAATGAATTTTCAGACAGCGGTGCATATTATACGGTTTCTGTTCCTGTTATTAAATATGAACGATTATGAGATGTTGTATTTAAAGGGAATGTGAGTTGACACCACTTCAAGTATTGGACATCACTGATCAATGCATATACATGTATAATACTATCTACTAACTACTTAGAAGTAGGCACTAACAGGGACGTCTAGTGAAGATTTGAAATACTACCACCATCAACACCAACATCAACACCACTGCCACCACCACCATAATCATCACCGCCCCCACCATCACCACCAGCATCACCACAACTGCCACCACCACCATCATCATCACCCCAATCATCACCAACAGCATCACCCCCACTGCCACCACCACCATCATCATCACCACCCAACCATCATTACCACCCTCACCACCATAACCAGCATCAACACCACTGCCACCGACATCATCATCATCACCAACCCCACCATCATCACCAACAGCAACAGCACAAAACAAACACAGTAAACTATATACGGAAATTGCACGAATAGAATTTGATTATGAATACCCAAATGGAGAATCATTGACGTCATATTGTATGCTTGGGTCGGCTAGGAAACGGTTCTGTTGCACGGTTATGACGTCACCGGCAATGCTGACGTTGAGGTATGGCAGCCCCATCTGCTTCGTCCACGTGTCCATGACGTCCTTAACACTTATGTCGTCTGCGATCTGAATATCAGACGCAATGCTCTGATATCGTTCATATATTATGTTTGAAAACGAATGAATTATTTAAAACAAAATAGTAAGCTAGAAATGGAGGAATTGCAATGAATGTGTATACAGAAATATTTCTTTCTGATTTTATAAGGTTTTCATAATTGAAACGCCGATTCTGAATGAGGCTGCTGGGTAAGGTCTAATGATTGTATTCGGCCTTTATAAATAAAGTTTGATCCTAAATATGGCTGCTTTGTAAGTCTAGAGACGAACATACGTTTCCGAGAGAGGCCCAGAGATCGTCCGTCCGTGCGTTCGCGTACTGGTACTTGTGCAGGTACCGAGAGATGCCCGCGAAGAACCGGTCCCGTCCCATCCAACGCTCCAACATCCCAATCACAGACGCCCCCTGCAATGCGGAACACGTGCACGTGCGGTTACACGCGGCTGATTTTGTACGTACTTGTATCTAGTTTGTCGCGATCTTATGATTATAATAAGTATACATTATGAAAAGTGTGCGTCATATCCAAATTACGTTCAGTACATTCTAGGAAAGGTTTTAACAGATGTGTATGTCATTAAAGCTACATAATTATTCATAATTCAATAACATATATTAATTAAATGCTACTATTTTTTTAAATATATAAATGCTACTAATGTAAATAAAATACGCTATCAATCTAAAGTTTGGAATTTGAATTTTGGATCTTTTAGTGTGTAATTTCTACTAAAAGAAAGCATCCAGTTACAGCTATACGTAAGTCAAGGTCAAGGTCGCTAGGGGTTACCTTGCTGTACGAGATGCTGTCAAATACGGCGTTGATGTCATTAGGATCAGTGACGTCAACGACGATCGGATGTGACGACACACCGGCGTCTGTTACCATCACCGGCTGTAGATCGATGATCAAACTCTGGGATGTCTACACAGACGAGTAAATTATATACTGTAATCATATTGCATTGCTTTTGTAGTGATTAGTCAACTCGAAAATCTTTGAGTGTACATACATGTACATGTACTACGTCGCACATAAATATTAGGAAGACGTAGAGCTTGTTACCTAACATGCGTACATGGCATTACATTCAGGTTGTAACTTTTTCTTTTCATTTTTGTTCTAATGAGGAAACAAGCCTGCTGACCAATTCGTCGTATTCACTAAGAAATATATAAAAGATCTTGTTCTTTTCGTACCATGTTCCAGTCCGGCTCGTGCCTTTCTGCCCCTATGTATTCCATGAAGGATGCGAACCCCTCGTTGAGCCACAGGTCCTGCCACCAGTCCATCGTCACCAGGTTGCCGAACCACTGCAGACATATATAACACCAAACTCCTCGCACATGGTTACTTCCCCATCGGTATACTCTTCAGTTACCATTGAGATCATGAGTAAAAAACTTACAGATTCGGAAGTTTTCAAAGGAGACGATTATGAGGAAATAGAAGAATAATTTTTTACACAAGTTTTATTGTATAATTATTATTTTATATATTAATGTCACAAACATATTGCATTATTAGTCCAGGTATATATATAACGTGTTTAAATGAAAAAAAAAAAAAAAGTAACATCGCAAGGATTTGACGTTGTGAACGTTTTTATCATGTGCTTGTCCACGAATTTATTTCGCGCCAAGTGTTGCCTATGGTCACGTGGAACTTCATGCCGGCAGGAAAAATGTTCAGGGTCAAAATTGTGATTGTGTGACATTTATTCCTTAGTTTTTGCATCTACATATTCGATGTTTACAATTTTGATAATAATACACGAATGACTTACTTTCATGATAAAAGCTACTACGATCTAAATCTGATATTTTTATTGGAATATGTTCGTTCGTTTAGCCATAAAATACTCCATTATATCCCATTTCACATCCAAATTTTGTTGGCAGTACATTCATGTTTGTTAACTTGCTTTCTATAGAAGATATTCGAAATCAATTGTATCGTATTTTTGTTCACGACTGTTAATTTGCTTCCGGCAGAAGATGTAACGGAATAAATGCGTAAATATTCCAGAAGAATTACACAACTAATCAAATTCCTGAGGATCATCATGTCTGATATACAATGTTTTTGTCTTGTAATTCATTTACTGGGAAATGATATTGTTTTCATCCCACAATTGTTACGTACGAACGTTATATTTCGTCTACTTACGCAGACTGTTTCATCGAAGGCACATATACAACAATATCATGTTATGAAAATATCTTTAAACTGAAACATTTTGATCATATTCACCGATATATTTGCGTATCATACGCAATAAACATCCCGCATTCCACGTCATATTCAAAATGAAAGAATGCTTAAAAAAAAACATGAACATTAACAAAAATGCCCGAACATTATGGTATGGGTGTCACACAAACAAGACCCAAATAATTTTGTGGTAAATAAACAATCCAGTTTTTTTTTATCAAAATAACCTCCTATAAGCACTCGAATTTTCAGTTGGTCAACATTTTTCTACATTGTACTTGAACACTGCTGTATTTACAACTTTAATGCTGTACACGATTGCATTTGACAAACCTTACAAAATGATGATCTACGAACAAAAACTGACTGGTTTTATGACCCCTAATCATACCGGCGAACGCGAGTTTGGCTAACTGGAGAGGCTTCTTTCACCCTACTGCTGCAGTAAACTCACCAATACAAAGCGTTATCAACATTCAAATGCCACACAAACTCATACATGAACCTGGTGCGACACAAACTCACACACGATCCTGAGGCGACACAAACTCACATCCGAACCTGGTGCAACACAAACTTACACACGGACCTGGTGCGACACAAACTCACATCCGAACCTGGTGCGACACAAACTTACACACGAACCTGGTGCGACACAAACTCAAACACGAACCTGGTGCGATACAAACTCAAGCACGAACCTGGTGCGACACAAACTCACAAACGAACCCGGTGCGACACAAACTCACACACGAACCTGGTGCGACACAAACTCATACACGAGCCTGGTGCGACACAAACCCACACACGAACCTGGTGCGACACAAACTCAAACACGAACCTGGTGCGACACAAACGCACACACGAGCCTGGTGCGACACAAACTCACACACGAACCTGGTGTGACACAAGCCCACACACGAACCTGGTGCGACACAAACTCACATCCGAACCTGGTGCGACACAAACTCACACACGAACCTGGTGCGACACAAACTCACACTCGATCCTGGTGCAACACAATCACTCACACGATCTGCAGCACAATCACTCACACGATCCTGGTGCAACACAATCACTCACACAAACCTGGTGCAACACAATCACTCATACGAACCTGGTGCAACACAAGCTCACACACGATCCTGGTGCAATACAAACTCACACACGATCCTGGTGCAACACAAACTCACACACGATCCTGATGCAACACAAACTCACACACGATCCTGGTGCAACACAAGCACTCACATGATCCTGGTGCAATACAAACTCACACACGATCTTGGTACGACAAAACACACACAAACCTGGTGCCCCACACACAAACCTGATGCTGCACAACTCACACACGATCCTGGTGCAACACAAACTCACACACGAACCTGGTGCGACACAAACTCATACACGAGCCTGGTGCGACACAAACCCACACACGGACCTGGTGCGACACAAACTCAAACACGAACCTGGTGCGACACAAACGCACACACGAGCCTGGTGCGACACAAACTCACACACGAACCTGGTGTGACACAAGCCCACACACGAACCTGGTGCGACACAAACTCACATCCGAACCTGGTGCGACACAAACTCACACACGAACCTGGTGCGACACAAACTCACACTCGATCCTGGTGCAACACAATCACTCACACGATCTGCAGCACAATCACTCACACGATCCTGGTGCAACACAATCACTCACACAAACCTGGTGCAACACAATCACTCATACGAACCTGGTGCAACACAAGCTCACACACGATCCTGGTGCAATACAAACTCACACACGATCCCGGTGCAACACAAACTCACACACGATCCTGATGCAACACAAACTCACACACGATCCTGGTGCAACACAAGCACTCACATGATCCTGGTGCAATACAAACTCACACACGATCTTGGTACGACAAAACACACACAAACCTGGTGCTCCACACACAAACCTGATGCTACACAACTCACACACGATCCTGGTGCAACACAAACTCTCACACGAACCTGGTGCGAAAAAAAAATTCACACACGATCCTGGTGCGACAAAAACTCACATAAAAACCTGGTGCCTCACACACAAACCTGGAGCGACAAAAACTCACACACAAACATGGTGCGACACAATCAGTCACACGAACCTGGTGCGACACTTCGTGGGCGACCACGCCGGCCACTGTCTGCTTGTTGGCGTCGGAGGCGGCCAGGGGGTCAAACAGAATGTTCGTCTCCCGGAACGTGATCAGACCCCAGTTCTCCATGGCACCCGACACGAAGTCGGGAATGGAAATCAGGTCTGGGGCGAGTGAAATGTACAGTGTGTAAGATTTTTATAGAATATCTTGATTTCGAAAATAGGCTAATTGCGTGAAGTGTACGACATTAAGTACATATTTATTTAACATATTACAAACGCATTTTAGAAGGTATTAACCACATTGATTATGACAGTCAGTAGACCAGTATACGTCAGGAGTAATGTTTGATTAATTCATTCAAATATTTTGAATTTGACTGGTAGTAATGTCCATACACTAAACTGCTGAACATATAGGTTGTTGCCAAAACGATTACACGTAATGTATTGATAATTGGAACTCTGCATATCAGTATGTCAATCACAACCATACATGATGTACGCACCTAGCTTAGGAAGCGGGTAGGAGATGTTGAACATGGTCGAGTACAAGTCCACCGTAGTCATGGCAACCTCTAAGGCATACGCCGTCTGATTGACCCGGTCAGGAGGAGCGTATAGTCTTACCTGAGATATCAGTAATATTGAATTCATCAATCAGTTCGTCAATCAATCAGCTAATACTTATGAACTTTCTGTTAGGGAAATAAGGCAGTGAGTGAGTGAATGTGTGAATGAGTGAGTAAGTGAACGAGCGAGCGAGTGAGAGAGTGAATGAATGAGTGAGTGAGTGAGTGAGCGAGTGAGCGGGTCAGTCAGTCAAAAAATAAAGGAAAAAAATTTTTTTAACTTATAATTTAATGTTTAACCTAAACGTTTAAAGACAACACAAGCAAAGAAAGTAAATTTTATCTAATATAAGTGGGCTTCTAATTGCATAAAAAAAAAAAATATATGATCAAAGATTACCTTGATACCGGATTTTGATGTACCCTCAAGGTAGTGGAAATCACAGACGATGAAGCAGGCAAGGTATGTGCTCATTTTCACAGATTGTGCAAACCTCGTGGCCACAAGGGAGGGATTCCCGGACCACGTGCCGGTCGACTATGAGCAACGCATCAGATAATATGCATAGTTGCATCGATATTTGTTCACATAAATGCAAGAATATTAAACTTCTTAAACGTTTTTAAAAAGCTAAACTTAAACTTATAATTTAAAGTTATAAACGGATTTGAAGGAACATTTCGAACTAGACCAACGAACAAATTGTTAGATTTTGGTGGTGATCCTGATCACCGTTTGGAACAATGATTCTTATTATTGAGTTATTTTTGGTAGATGGCCAAGCTCCCAATTTGGCATGTGCTCTCTTAGCGCTTTCTATTGTGTCATTAAAACCAACAAAATATTAAAATAGTTTAAAGGGAAAATTCTAAAACAACACTTCACCGCAGTGCACTACACATGCCAGTCGATTTTGATCTGTCTTTGATTTGTTTGATTTACCTCCACAGGCATGTTAGATAGTGCAGTGTAACCCTGGCGATGCACGAGTGTCACCGTGTACTTGGCCTTGATGTTGGGCTCGTCCATGCACGGGAAAGCTCGTCGCGCGTTCACGGGCTCGAACTTTGTGGTTGCTATGGAGCTGAGGGAATGATATCGATGAATGGACATATAAACATACGATCTAGACTACCCGTTATACCAGTTACAGTTAACTAGAGATTTTATGAACGGTATTGGGTGTACTGCATTCACATTTTTCCAAAAAGCGATTTAAAAGAATACGCATACAGTTAATCGGAATATGTCTTCACATTTTTTTTTGTTAATCAGCCGCAAATTCAACGTAGTAGTCCATTAAAGTTTGTTCTTTGCAATAGCGCATAAGAAACGTTCTAAAAAGTACATTCACAATTTTAAATACACAATTTAAAATAACATTAACAACATAAATAATGCAGTGAACAAAGACGAATCATTAGGTAACTTTTTTTCTTAATAATATAATAACAATAGCTTTTTGTAGAATAGATGAAAAGGTTTCATGTAGAAAAGATGAAAATCAATCTTTAAAATATCAATTTTAGTGAAGATCAGATGGAAATATCAATTTTAGTGAAGATCAGATGGAAACTGTTGGACTCGGAGAGCACAAACTGCTAAAAAAGCCAATTTAAGATAAATTAAGGGCCATAACTATGCAGATCCTGTGGTGATATGGTAGATCATTGAACTTGGCTAAGATGTAATGCCCGCCAACATTTCCATAAAGTTTGGTGAAGAGCGGATGAAAACTGTTGGACTAAGAGAGCGGAAACACTTCCTTGGCGATTTGGTTGATTATTGAACTTCACCGAAATATTATGCCCAAAATGTTCATCAAGATTGATGATGATCGCCGGATAAAACTGTTTGACTTAAAGAGCGGAAAGGGCTAAAAAGGCCAATTTTAGATAATTGAAGGGCAGTAACTATGCAGTTCCTGTGGCATTTGGGTTGAATATTGAACTTGGTCAAGATATTATGCACCAAATCCTTTTAATAAAGTTTGGTGAAGATCGGATGAAACTGTTGGACTTAGAGAGATATTATGTCCACAAACATTTTCATGAAGTTTAATGAAGATTGGATGAAAACTGTTGGACGAGAGCAGAAACGAAGGTGGTCTACAGACCGACCGACATAAGGTCTAATTACCCCAAGACGGAAGTCACATCCTCAGGGTAACATGCTGTCAGTTAGATAATAAGCACATATGGTTGAGTACAGGATGCATAGAATGTGTAAAATACAGTTAAATGATATGTTTTGGTATCATTTTGTATGCATTCGTGCGCGAAATGGCAGCCTCGTTGCCCGTCAAAACCGATGAGTTTTTTCTAAGGTAAATATTTTGAGTTACAACGCATATAATTTTTTGACGTGCTGCTTTTTTTTTTAAAGATTATGTCCTCATCTTTCCAACAATGTAAGGCGATATATTGGAACGTAGCTTGGTCATGGTAAAAATTGAGATCAAACTTTGAGTATTTTATATGTAACAAAGAAGGAATTTATTTGCGCAAAGTTCGCGTCCGCACTGGCCGATGCATTGGCCATGATGACCGTCCGACCTGCCTACTTTGAATCCTATTTTGAATAATACCAATTTCCTAATTTGCAAAGTTAACAGTTCCTATTTAGTTCATATTTTATTTTGTAATTGTACTTTAATCAGGCTTTCAGCTGAAAAATACATGAAATGCATGCATAAAACACTTTAGCCGCTCACGCCAACCTAGACCCCACCTAATGGAGTTATCGGCATCAAAATTTAAATCACCATCACAGTTTGGTTTAATTTGAGTATGTTTTTTAAATGCAGTGTTGAAAAGAACCAGTACCTCAGCCGGAACCATTAACTCATTGGTATACAAGTCTGGGTGAAGTGACGAGTCATCAAAACTACTGTACTTGTCAACTACACTGGAGCGTTGGGGCGGGGCCGTAAAGCTGACACAGTCGTGTCCGTACCATCGGTATATTTGAAGGTTAGGACATTATTATTGTCATGTATTCTACTATCTAATGACTTCTTTTCCAGCCAGGCATACTTCTTATCAACACCAGTAGGAAAAGCAAGATTTCAACCTCGTTGGGACTCTCAAACCCGTTTTTGAACTGAACTGTTCGCATGTGAGCTCGACAATGTGAAGCCGGCACAGCGACTCGCCTTATCGCAATAAATAAAAGTTTGTAAACTGTTGTATATGTACACTTATTGTATCTAACTTACACTAGTATTCACAATATTGAGTAAACATGCACAGAAAATCTTTATTTTCACAGATTACACAGCAGAGAGTACCTGAAACAGATTGAAGATTGTAGGCGGCTGACATCACCCACAGGTTCAGGTGTGACAGAAGACTGTTAACATCTGGCATTGACATTATGGGGTCAAATTCTTTTTTATTGTGTGACATCAGGTCAAATCTGTTGATTGTTATGTATTCAAATTTAAAAGGGTAGGGTTCTGTTAAAGTTCTAATTACCCAAAAACGGAAATCACATCCTCAGGGTTACATGCTGTTAGTTAGATAATAAGCACATATGGTTGAGTGCAGGATGCATAGAATTTGTAAAATACAGTTTAAATGATATGTTTCGGCATCAATTTAAAGGTATATATGTAAGCAATGAAAGAAAGGCTGTTTTTGTGTACTACTTTGTTTAGTGGTTCCCAGCTTCATTACTTTTGGCCCATGTATTCATGCGCGAAATGGCAGCCTCGAAGCCCGTCAAAACCGGTGTGTTTTTTCTAAGGTAAATATTTTGAGTTACAACGCATAGAAGTTTTTGACGTGCTGTTTTTTAAAAAGGTTTTGTCCTCATCTTTCCAACAATATATGATGGTATATTTGAAAGTAGCTTGGTCATGGTGAAAATTGAGTTGAAACGTTGAATATTTTATATGTAACAAAGAAGGAATTTAATTCGCATGCGTAACCTTTAAGAACTTCCCGTAAGATTAGTCGTCTGCAAAGATTTTGGAAATGGACTCTTACAAACACACTGTACTGGAAAGAATAACTGCCAGATGCCACCTTGACCCCATTAAGGGCTGTATTTTATGGGATTTTTGCTCTAGGGGGCATGAGTGGGGTAAATATGGGAAAATTAAAGCAAAATGTCCACCAGAGTGGCAATCCTAGACCCACTGTGTTCATCGTGTTGTTTTCAGTTTCATTTTGACATTAATTTGCATTAGTTTCAACAATTTTCTCATTTATGTCATAAGACCTTGTGTTGTAATCCTTATTATTTAGTTTAAGAACCTGTAACTGTAAATAATGCCCGTAAAGTTCGTGTCCGCACTGGCCGATGCATTGGCCACGATGACCGTCCGACCTGCCTACTTTGAATCCTCCTTTGAATAATACCAATTTTCCTAATTTGCAAAGTTAACAGATCCTATTTAGTTCATATTTTATTTTGTAATTGTACTTAAATCAGACTTTCAGCTGAAAAATACATGAAATGCATGCATAAAACACTTTAGCCGCTCACGCCAACCTAGACCCCACCTAATGGAGTTATCGGCATCAAAATTTAAATCACCATCACAGTTTGGTTTAATTTGGGTATGTTTTTTAAATGTAGTGTTGAAAAGAACCAGTACCTCAGCCGGAACCATCATCTCATTGGTATACAAGTCTGGGTGAAGTGACGAGTCATCAAAACTACTGTACTTGTCAACTACACTGGAGCGTTGGGGCGGGGCCGTAAAGCTGACACAGTCGTGTCCGTACCATCGGTATCTTTGAAGGTTAGGACATTATTATTGTTATGTATTCTACTATCTAATGATTTCTTTTCCAGCCAGGCATACTTCTTATCAACACCAGTATGAAAAGCAAGAGTTTAAACCTTGTTGGGACTCTCAAACCCGTTTTTGAACTGAACTGTTCGCATGTGAGCTAGACAATGTGAAGCCGGCACAGCGACTCGCCTTATCGCAATAAATAAAAGTTTGTAAACTATTATATATGTACACTAGTTATCACAATATTGAGTAAACATGCACAGACAATTTGTTTTATTTTCACAGATTACACAGCAGAGAGTACCTGAAACAGATTGAAGATTGTAGGCGGATGACCTCGCCAACAGGTTCAGGCGTGACAGGAGACTGTTAATTAATATCTGGCATTGACATTTTGGGGTCAAATTATTTTTTTATTGTGTGACAGCAGGTCAAATATGTTGATTGTTATGTAAACAAATCTTTCTCTGGGGTCAAATGGCATCTGAAATGCTACATTTATATGGATTTTACCCCCAAAAATGCAGAAAAATTGTTCGAAACGGATTATAAACCTATTCTATAACATTTAGAATGCCAAAAAAGATTGTGTTCACTTCAAATGTTATATATTGTATCTGCTATGCCTATTAAAACTCAAACTTATGCTCAATTCTGAGTTAAAATCATGTTTTTCAGATGTACCCAAGTACATTTTTTCCGTCTAAATTCATGCCTCAAAACACCATTATATGTGACATTTTCAATTGTATTTGTTTCCAATAAATCTTTAAACAAGAGTAATAGGACTTCAGGTTCTTTCTCGAAATATATCAGATTGATGAAAATTGTGGTTTTATTCAAATTTAAAATGGTTGCATTCTCTTAAAGTTCTAATTACCTCAAAACGGAAGTCACATCCTCAGGGTTGTCAGTTAGATAATAAGCACATATGGTTGAGTGCAGGATGCATAGAATTCGTAAAATACAGTTTAAATGATATGTTTTGATATCATTTTAAAGGTATATATGTACGCAATAAGAAAAAAGGCTGTTTTTGTGCATTACTTTGTCTAGTGAATCCCAACTTCATAACTTTTGGCCCATGTATTCATGCGCGAAATGGCAGCCTCGAAGCCCGTCAAAACCGGTGTGTTTTTTTCTAAGGTAAATATTTTGAGTTACAACGCATATAATTATTTGACATCTGTTTTTTTTCAAAAGTTATGTCCTTATCTTTCCAACATTGTATGGTGATATATTTGAAAGTAGCTGGTCATGGTGAAAACTGAGATCAAACGTTGAACATTTTATATGTAATAAAGTAGGAATTTATTTGCGCATGCGTAACCATTATCAAACCATTATACCCCACCATCTTCGATGGGGGCATAATATTATATTTGTTGAATAGTTATCAGTATGTTAACTATAAAAATATGTACACTAAAAGATAGCGTTGACGGTTTAATCAAGAATATGTGCAATGTGAAAACACCGGACATACCTCGGTTGCTTGGTAACGGAATTCAGGTAGGTACTCTTGTAAAAGCCGACTATGTACCTCGTCAGGGACCCATTAAACTCGATAATGAGGTTCACACTTGACTGAGCAGGAATTGGCTCAGTGGTCTCCACCACCCAGAACTGGTTCGGTGTGTACTCAAAGGTTCGCTTGATCGAAATTTCGTTGCCCGATGCTTCGTCAAACAATCTCGTGTGCGCGATGTCCAAGAACAGAACGTGAACCATGAGTATACGAGTCGCTTCCGTTACTTGTAATTCTATGGAAACGTTACCGTAAAACGTATTTGCATCGTCGTAAAAGTCCGGAAACAAAGTTAGATTATAATGCACGGGGCGCACCGTGCTAGGAAGGCGAAGCGTCTTCCACGGACCATCTTCGAACGGCTGCTCTGTAGAGAGGGCTCTCTGTGTAGAAGGTCCCGTCTGATGTGTGGCGGACGTGGGTGCGGTCTGAACGCTGGCAGATGTCGTCTGCTGCTGGCTCCCTGTCCCACCGGACCCTGCACCGTTTTTCTTATCATCACAGCCGGGCAACAATTTCCAAACTAGAATTCCGGTAATGACTGGCAAGGCAATCACCAGAAACACCAAAAAATACACTAATCTCTTGTTGGCAGCCATAGGTACTGTGGTTGTTAGATTTCTTTGTTACAGTTACTCTGTTTTTACTTCATTGAGCATTTTGACCTGAATAGGCAGGTGCATATGAGGGCCGTTGGTGAACGCGTTGCACGCATAGTTAAAACTCAAACTGAAACGTTCAGTGTGTGTTTAATTAAGTTATTGATTTCGCTTATACGACCGCCACCCCCCTCCCCCATTTTTTCCGCCGACCCTTAAGTTTTTTTGCGTATCGATCATCAACTTTTTCTGACTTTCTGTAAAAAGAGCAGTTTTTGCTAATATGCGGCTTTTCGGTAAGTAGCCTGCGTGAGACAGGCACTCGTGGTAATGACATACCGTAAGATACAGTTTCTTTGATTGGAGTCGTTTAAACATTTTACATGCAGTCCAATATACCTAAACTGTGTGGCAAATAAATATGCCGCCATCAATAGATTTTTTTTGAGACGTAAGCGGAACCAACAAATATTTTGGGGCCTAAACTTAACTTGCTAGAGCAGCATTCGTACACTGAAATCAGTTCCTCTAAGGGCAAGCAAACACAGACATTGATATTTAAGAAACACAGACAATGTGTATTATAGATTCTAACATGACACACGCAGAGATTTCTATGGACAGAGCGGAAAACATTCCGTTGGTAAACTGCCAATAAACAACTCGAAACAGTAGTTCCGTGGCGGTGAAATATTGTTGGCATCATAATGCCAGAATAATGTTGTCAGGTCATGTTAGAATTGAAATAATTTTCGCTTTATCGTTGTTTATCTGTAACTGAACAATGATTTTTCGTTCTGATGCGCGTATATAAAACCACTCGGGCTAACGCCCTCATGCTTTATTTCTACGCATCAGAACTCAATATCGTTGTTTATTTACAGATAGACAACTCAAAATCTAAAAGTATTTGTTCAAACTATTTTAATATGAACTGGACACTAACATGATGGCTATGAAACAATGTACGAGTTTTTACATTTGTATTATGTACGATTTAGAGATCAACCCACACTTTACATGCATGTATTATGCGATATTTATATGTTTGCTTTAGGACCGTTCTGGGATACCCAGCTATGTAGAAGGCCACAGATAGGCGCAACAGACCTGTATATCAGCACTTTAATTAGGACACACACCTCTTTTCGCAGTATTTATTGTGACAATCGTTTACTCTATAGCAATACAAATGTTAAGTTGATAGCGACTCTTTAAAGCGGCTTACACACATTGATGTTACAACATATTATAATTATCTACTGCTTTGATTTTGCTCGATTATGTCGGATGTCTGTGGCTAATTAAGACATTATTTATACCATTGTGCATAGCAAACTGCCTCCACCAAGAAAATTCAGATCTGGAAGGATTAATTTTTATAAACTAAGATTGTGTATTATTATTTTATACCCGCCCCCCCCCCCCCCCCCTCCCAGAAATATTTAGTTTAAACCAAAAACAAAAATAAATAAATAAATAAATTAACATTACAACGAAAGGAATTTACGGTGTCTAAGTTGTTTTCTTTTGCGTGTCCACCATTTTAATTTACACAACGTGATCTGACTATTGTCACGTCGGAATATGAGGCGGCAGAGATTTGATGAGCTATGCTCAGAACCAGTCAAATCTCTGTGTGGAGGTTTTTTGAATAGCGGTTTAGTCGACGACGACGATGATGATGGTGCTGCTGCTGCTGCTGATGATGATATTTAGTTTGACGATGACGATGTGATGATGCTGCTGCTGACAAATACATTGGACGACAACGACTTCGATTATAATAATTAGGGACGCAACGGGATACACATTTTTGTCGGGTCGGGTCGGGTATCTTTCTTCGGGTCGGGTATTTGCGGGTCGGGTCGGGTATTTGTATAAGTAAAAGTACTCATCGACTTTGTACCTCTAGATGGCTGTTTTGATGAGTAAACATTGTCTCTACTTTGAAGATTAGACGATTAATGAAATTATTCTCGTTTGTGACATGTTTACATACAGGTTTGCTGTCAGATTTGGTCCTGCCTAGTGATTTTTAATCATGTTAATATATCTGCCCTTCTCATTGCATTTATATTGCTTTACAAAGCGCACTGGGCAGCATCCATCAGTTTCGATGATATCCTTGTTATTAATTTTCATTGTAATACTGCTAACATATAAATTAGATAAGAATTTAGCTAATTTGTACCAGGATTAAAGCTACAAATATGTTGTGATCGGACATTAGTTCTGTAATACTTTTAGAAAGGAGCTAAGAAGTTTTAACTGTACCCCCAAAATCTCATTTTTCCTATGAACGACTTAAGTTGAATGATAAGGAAACCAATAAAATTATCAAGTTAAAACTGAAGGGAAAAAATACATGTATAGTACTGTATACAGATTATTTGTATTACAGGATATTGAAGTTCTAAGAAATAAACCTTGATAAAATCGTTGTTTTCAACAAGAAAGTATTCTCGTTTCGATAAATACAGAGTTGTTCGGCAAGTTATTTGCATAGGTTTTTTCAGAGGGTTTACGGTAATAATTCAGCGGGAAATAATGCACGTGCTTCTTGTGTATGCATATATATGCGTTATAAAGGTATTGATTCGTCATTCGAGACGTAAATTTGATGGGGGAAGATATATGGCGCAGGAAAAGGAAAGGATTAATACTGATTAACCACACTCCCAACCGTCAACAGTTTCGTTCGCTGTAAAAATTTGATCACTTCTTTTCATTAGTGATAAATTATACATTTACCTAGTTTTGGTCATATAAATAACGATGCTCTGAGTTTAAATTCAGTCCCTTTAAAAGCCAATACACTCTGCCACACCCATTTTCTCAACTTGACGGTTTGAAACTCCTTGGCTCAAGACGTCCATACAGGTGTTCAGTGGCGTTCGTTCAGCAATTCACTCCAATATCCGTGAGCGCCAGCAGAATATTTGCTTTTATTTGTATAAAAAAACAAAACTGTCAAATAGAAACACCTATGCCTACTGGGTATTGGTTATTGTTTTGTTGAATATGGTTTTAGATTAAGAAGAATGTTAAGAAAAATGACGATAATTAAAAAGGTTGAATTGCAGTATTATTTTAATACCCGACCCGACCCGAATTGTCCAACGAGGAACCGAACTCGAGTTATTTTTTATGGAACCGAGTATGCGGGTATTTCGGGTATCCGTTGCATCCCTAATATGTCGTTTGCAAAGAATGATCAAAGCTGTCAGTACTCACTATTGCACAAGTATTTTTAAGCAGCGTATATTATTATATGATGTGGTGGAGGTATGTTGGCTTAAAAATAGTTTTGCAATAGTGAGTACTGACAGCTTTGATCATTCGTTGCAAACGACACAATGTTTAAATTCATTAGATTTAACCGCCAATAATTACATAAAAGGAACAAATTTAGTGGCATAAATTGTATTTATAAATAAGCACTGAAGCAGTAACAAAGTCTACATACATATTCCACAGTGTGTGGGACCTCATATGAAACATTATGATAAATGAAAGATTTAAAGTCAATGTACACAATATATAATAAAATAATCTCAATCTGGTATTTAGTCAGTGATACAATTTATCGTCGAGCATTTCATGCAATGTTTGATAGCCTGCCCAATGTACCTCTGATACAAAACACAAAGACACAGTACACAATATGATTTATCCATTATGTTCCATGCACCGTCATGGAGACCTCTTCAATGACAACACACACAACGATGATAAGCACGACCCGGAATGTTTAAGTTTTGCGGCATCATTCTAGAAAACGCCTGTCATCGAAAACTGCAAATATTTGCTAGGACATAACACGCAACAAATTAACACGACGATGCAACTTAATATTTTAACGAAAATAAAACAACAGCCGATATGCACCTATCAATACCCCCCACCCCAGGGGGGAGCGGCGGGCATATACGGAACTTACGACTGAAAGCGATTCCCGACAGACGGGAATTTGAAACGCCGAATGATTTCGGGTCCCGGGAAATAGACTTTGGTCGGATTTGAGATCCCAGTAATATTGCCCCCGCCCGGGCCATTTGATACACAAAGCATTTCCCACTGTCTGTTTTGTCTTAGACAAAATGCTTGGATCTAGGGGTGGGGAATTAGACCGCCAAAAATAAAATTAGTCAATTTCCCCTGGGTCAGCCCGCCGCTCCCCCTCCGGGGGAAAATATTGATAGGTGCAATATACCGAGTCGATGAGCAATAACTTAAACGATAACCCTGTCTGAAATCACAGACGATAAAACATACAATGTAACGAGGGTAAAATCCGGGTTTATCACTTGCAATAATATCTTGTCACGTCTTTGGTACAGCGTCTGCACTGCACGGAGCAGCACCAACGGAACTCGCAGTCGCAGTCGTACTCCTCGCGCACCACGTGCCGCCCCACGCGGTGGCCGCACTCCTTGCACAGGCGGCGGCAGCTGTGGCGCTCGAACTTGCTCATGGAGGACTTGTTAGCACCCTTCTCGAGTTTCAAGCACTCCCGCCCGAGCGTTCCAAGGTATCCGCTGGAATTGTCTGTTTCACAGTAGTTTGGGGAGTCTTGAAAATGCACCAAATCATCATTGGATACCTTTGTCAGTTTTGGGTGTCTCACTTTATTCGTATAATGCATAAAGCCACGCATATGTCTGAGGTCCTTTGCGCGTTTGAACTTTTTACGAAGTTTGTCTCCGACTAAGCGGAAGTCCGACATGTGTTTCCAGCACGTGCGCATTTGACAACTTCCGGTCACACCATGGCACTTACACGTGGTTTTCATCGTATGCTTTATAGCCTAAAAAGACATGAATATGTATGTAATACAGATCCAAATTTACATTATGACACTTGAGAGGAACAAGACAATCCTATTTGAAACTTCATAATTTATTTAACACACATGTTAAGTCTACCAGACATCCAATTAAAAATCAGTTATTTATTTAATAAAACATGTAAAGAACAGCTATACTAGTATTTAAATCAAATTCACCGCCACACGAGTGACTCTGGCTCAAAGCGCCCGTGCAGCTGTATATAGGGGTGTCTTACCTTGTGCCCAGCCCTCTCGTTGTGACTCTTGAGCGCGTTCGAGATGTCCGAGCTGGCCTTTCCGGTGCCCAGGTAGAGCCGCGACACCTTCTCGCCGAACTTCACATTGTGGCTGCAGCCGCCCCACTTCCAGTGCAGCGTATCTAGAAACGGCGACAATTTAGTTGTCTCAATATCAATATAAGATTTTTAAAATAATCATACGTGTAACCTAAGACGAAGTACACATACTATATACCGGGTAGGTCAATTCCTATAATTTAAGGTACCGTGCGCATATACGTGTATTGCTTAATTTGCTTAATGGTGTAATCGGAATTTCCGTACATAACTTAATTGTTAAAAAATAAGACAAAAATACTATAACGAGCGTGATGTCATTCGAGATTTGTTCGTGGTGGGGTACTAACCATGGGCGTAGTGGAATTTGCCGCCGTCGCCGCAGCTGCACAGCATGTTGTCCGCTCGGTTGCAGCTCTTGGTCACAGAGTACATGATGCCTGCGGCCGACAACGCCTGCAGATAGGCGACCTCGCGGGTTGCTGGAAAACAACGATCACAGGGTATAAGTCGTGCACTATATACTCATAAGCATTTGTTGTAATGTTGCCAATAATACAGCGACGAAAATAGTAACAGTGCTAAGTTTAGCAGGAACTGCTGCTAATGAAATTGTTTAACAAGAACATGATCATGAGCATCATCACCATAATCATCACCATCATCATCATCAACAACATCACCATTAGCATCCTCAGCATCATCATCATAATCATCATCAACAACATCAGTAGCAGCAACAGCAGCAGCACCAGGAACAGCAGCAACGCACTAAGAAATTTTACTTCTAAATATAGAGACAACAGTATCAAAAACGTATCGTGCCATTGTCTGTGTCAGTTTTAATATTAGTGTATTACATGTATTTTTTATAATTTTTCATAAAAATTACATCAGCAACAACATCTCAACAACAATACGCAACTTTTTCATTGGACCTACCGCGACTCTGCCTCGACTTGGAGACGATGTTGGTGGAGGTGACGGGGCAGTTCCAGCCATCCCACCGAAACTGGTGCTTGCACTCCTCCGCCGCCTCCTCCAGGCCCTCCCGGATGCTCTCCACTATGATCAGGTAACTCTGCAACATACAGGAAGTATCCATGTCTTAAAATTGTGTAATATAGTTTCCAAGCAAATGTTACGATTTATGTGTTCTTACATTTTTCGTTAGACGTGCCAAAGTTTTGTTGTCCAGAGGGGCACTTTGCTTTTAACTACTACTACTAAATCTACTACTACTACTTCTACTACTACTACTACTTCTACTACTGCTACTACAACTACGACTACTACTACTACTACTACTACTACTACTACTACTACTACTACTACTACTACTACTACTACTACTACTACTATTACTACTACTTCTTCTACTACTACTATTACTACTACTACTACTACTACTACTACTACTACTACTACTACTACTGCTACTACTACTACTACTACTACTACTACTACTACTACTACTACTACTACTACTACTACTACTACTACTACTACTATTACTTCTACTACTACTACTACTATTACTGCTACTACTATAACTACTACTACTACTACTACTACTACTACTACTACTACTACTACTACTACTACTGCTACTACTACTACTACAACAACTACTACTACTACTACTACTACTACTACTATTACTACTACCACTACTACCACTACTACCACTACTACTACTACTACTACTGCTACTACTACTACTACTACTACTACTACCACCACTACTACTACTACTACTACTACTACTACTACTACTACTACTACTACTACTACTACTACTACTACTACACACTACTACTACTACTACTACTACTACTACTACTACTACTACTACTACTACTACTACTACTACTACTACTACTATTACTACTACTACTACTACTACTACTACTACTACTACTACTATTACTACTACTACTACTACTACTACTACTATTACTACTACTACTACTACTACTACTACTACTACTACTACTGCAGGCGCGTAGCTGGGCTTACGCACTTACGCACGTGCGTAAAATTGTATTAATAACAGCGAAAAAGACAATAAAAGAAAAAAACGCCAAATATGTAAATGAAAATCATTGCCAAAGGGGAGTTAGGGGTATAAGTCTATAGACATCGACCTATGATGGAAAACAAACAAAAACATAATACAGAGGTCGTTAAAAATTGCGTTTGTCTGAAATTTTATAGTTGTGTATTAGATTAACATAGATCTACTTCCACTTTCATAATGTAATAATGTTTGCGATCTGATCGTTTTAATACTTTAATTCATGGCAGACAATATGAAGCAGAGACTGGGAGTTCCATATTTAGAATGTTGTTTATACTTAGGGTGGGGACGCCGTGTACATTCGCACAACACAGACCGAAGGACCCCGTCAATAAACATCACTCAATCACAGATGAGGAATGTCGTAGCACAACCAAACAATTCAAAATTGCATGTTAGTGGTATATTACGTTCGCCCTGGGTATTAAAAGTGCACAATTTATTGGATTCGTTCGGTTTGTCTGACCATTGGACTATGCATAATGCCCAGCTGTCCAATAGAGATTAGCATTCAAGAATGGAGACGCCGTGTACACTCGCACAACACAGACCGAAGGACCCCGTCAATAAACATCACTCAATAACCGATGAAGGATGTCGTAGCACAACCAAACAATTCAAAAATGCATGTTAGTGGTATATTTCATTCGCCCTGGGTATTAAAAGTGTACAATTTATTGGATTAGTTAGGTTTGTCTGACCAGCTTTTTAAATTCCAGAATACATAAGAAATATATTGCATATGAACAGTACTTAACTAGTAATCCTTATTACCTAGCGTCTTAATTTTTAAAATTTAGATGCGCTAGTCATAAACTAGCAACTGAAAAAGAGCGTACTATAATTCTATAATATAGATCGATATAAGTACCTTGTGTAATACCCCATCAGTACCTTGTGTAATACCGCCATCAGTACCTTGTGTAATACCCCCGTCAGTACCTTGTGTAATACCCCCGTCAGTACCTTGTGTAATACCCCGTCAGTACCGTGTGTAATACCCCCGTCATTACCTTGTGTATTACCCCCGTCAGTACCTTGTGTAATACCCCGTCAGTACCTTGTGTATTACCCCCGTCAGTACCTTGTGTATTAACCCCGTCACACCAGACTGGTGTCCTAACAGCGACCCAAACAGTCCTTTTTTTTTTGGAAAACGCAGATAGTCGCATTAAGAACGCCAAATTTGTTCTTTAAAAATGCCAAATTCCGTCCCACCGGGCTCCTTCGGTCTGTGTTGTGCGAGTGTATACGCCGTCCCCACCACGACCTTATTACGTCTCTTGCGTTTTTATAGCGTTTACATTGCATCCCTACGGCGTCCACACGGCGGTCATCGGCGACCATGGCGGTCGCACGGCGACTGCGACGGCCCTGCGACTATACATTCAATAACCGATGAGGCATTTCTACGATAATTTATATAAAATCATTCCAAAGACTGATCCATATAATTGTTGTGTATTACCACTAACGATATCACATAGTGCGTAATTTAGATTTAGGTCCAGCTACGCGCCTGCTACTACTACTACTATAAATACCATTACTACAACTACTACTACTACTACTACTTCTACTACTACTACTACTCTCTACTACTACTACTACTACTATTACTACTACTACTACTATTACTAACACCACTACTACTACTACTACTTCTACTTCTACTACTACTACTACTACTGTAACCAGTGTACAGTTACGTGTGTCAGGTGATGTGTGAATGAAGTGTCATAGGTTTTCACTGCCCTACTTGGTTATCACCACATTTTAATGTAATCCCCATACCAAGACTTTCCGAAAGCTCAAAAAAGTGTCGGACATTTGGTCTGACAACATGTCAAAATTTACCGGACCAAAATAAAATTTGCCGGACCGAAGCATTCATCTAAG